>CM059427.1:82115674-82455987 GCA_030390025.1 Squalus acanthias
TTAAAAGACATTGGGGGAAAAATTCAGCTGCTTGCGCCTCCCGTTAGCGCCTTAAGAGGGCGCTAATGGGGCGTAAAGCAGCTAACGCCCGGGCGCAGCGCCGCCCACGCCTCCCGAAAAATTTAGTGGGAGGTTAGCGGCGGCGGCAGCCGGTAGCGCCCTGTGGCGCTGCGCCGCCGGCGATGACGTCATCGCCGTGCGCAGCGCCCCGCTCGCGCCCCGGCCGTGATCTTCAGTCGCGCCCCCTGATTTACCGCCAGACGCTATGTCCGACGGGTTCAGGGGGGCGTACGTGCGGCCGGGGCGGCGATATTTAAAGGGGAGGTGGCAGGCGGCCATTTTTGTTGCTGGCCACCTGCCAGCACCTGCCCCCGTTGCTGTCCCCGGCCCCCGTGAAGCCCCCCCACCGTGAAGTGCCGGCTGCGCTCCAAGAGCCCGGCACTTCTCTTGAGTGCCGGGCTCTTTTGCCGGCACTCCCGATCCCTGGGGGCCCAGCTGGGCCCCGGTTCGCGCTGCGCAAGGCCCCTCCCCTTTAAGAAGGGGAGGAAGGCCTGCAATACCGCGGCGCGACGTGCCGCAGCGCATGGCGCTGCGGCACATAGCGCCAGGATATTCACTCGCAGCGCCCCAAGAGGGATGCGGGGTGCTTCCAGTTGCGCCCCGCTTCCCTCTTGGGGCGCAACCACTGAAGTTCCGGCGCGGGGCCGCTAATTTTTTCGGGGCGCTAAAAGTCGCGCCCCGGCGAGGTTAGCGCCCCAAATGGGGCGCGACTCAATTTTTACCCCTCTGTCTTTAACTTTATGAAACAGTTATTCAATTTAAATGGTTCGGCAGCACCACCAGCAGGAACACGTTAGCATTGTGCTCCACAAGCTGAAACTGGAAAGATTAACCCATCCTCTCAAGACTAATTTCCTCTTCATCCCTCCCATTGATTGTAACTCACTGGCTTGAGTCCCATCCATCGATATAATCTTTTCCCACTATCACTGTGCCCTGGCCTCAGTTCTTCCCATAGGTTCCATGGTCTCAGTTCCTCCTATATGTTGCAGGGCCTCAGTTACCCCAACATGGGCACATCAGCTCTGGCTCAGTGTTGGCAGTCTCACCTCTGAGTCAGAAGGTCATGGGACCAAGCCCCACCCTGGTGACTTGAGAACACAATCTGCAGTGCAGTACTGAGGGAGTACTGCACTGTCGGAGGGTCAGTACTGAGGGAGCGCTGCACTGTCGGAGGGTCAGTACTGAGGGAGCGCTGCACTGTCGGAGGGTCAGTACTGAGGGAGCGCTGCACTGTCGGAGGGCCAGTACTGAGGGAGCGCTGCACTGTCGGAGGGGCAGTACTGAGGGAGCACTGCACTGTCGGAAGGGCAGTACTGAGGGAGCGCTGCACTGTCGGAGGGGCAGTACTGAGGGAGCACTGCACTGTCGGAGGGGCAGTACTGAGGGAGCGCTGAACTGTTGGAGGGGCAGTACTGAGGGAGTGCAGCACTGAGGGAGGGGCAGTACTGAGGGAGCGCTGCACTGTCGGAGGGGCAGTACTGAGGGAGCACTGCAGTGTCGGAGGGGCAGTACTGAGGGAGCGCTGCACTGTCGGAGGGGCAGTACTGAGGGAGCGCTGAACTGTTGGAGGGGCAGTACTGAGGGAGCACTGCAGTGTCGGAGGGGCAGTACTGAGGGAGCGCTGCACTGTCGGAGGGGCAGTACTGAGGGAGTGCTGCACTGAGGGAGGGGCAGTACTGAGGGAGTGCAGCACTCTTGGAGGGGCAGTACTGAGGGAGCGCTGCACTGTCGGAGGGGCAGTACTGAGGGAGCGCTGAACTGTTGGAGGGGCAGTACTGAGGGAGTGCAGCACTCTTGGAGGGGCAGTACTGAGGGAGCGCTGCACTGTCGGAGGGGCAGTATTGAGGGAGTGCTGCACTGTCACAGGGGCAGTACTGAGGGAGTGCTGCACTGTCGGAGGATCAGTACTGAGCAAGCGCCGCACTGTCGGAGGGTCAGTACTGAGGGAGTGCTGCACTGTTGGAGAATCAGTACTGAGGGAGCGTTGCACTGTCGGAGAGGCAGTACTGAGGGAGCGCTGCACTGTCGGAGGGGCAGTACTGAGGGAGCACTGCACAGTCGGAGAGTCAGTACTGAGGGAGGGCTGTACTGTCGGAGGATCAGTACTGAGGGAGCGCTGCACTGACGGAGGAGCAGTACTGAGGGAGCGCTGTGCTGTCGGAGGGTCAGTACTGAGGGAGCGCAGCACTGTCGGAGGGGCAGTACTGAGGGAGCGCTGCACAGTCGGAGAGGCAGTACTGAGGGAGCGCAGCACTGTCGGAGGGGTAGTGCTAAGGGAGCGCAGCACTGTCGGAGGGGCAGTACTGAGGGAGCGCTGCACTGTCGGAGGGGCAGTACTGAGGGAGTGCTGCACTGTTGTATGTGGGGCGTCTTTCGGATAAGATCTTAAATGAAGTCCCCATCAGCCCTCATTGGTGGATATAAAAGATCCTAGGACAGTAATGGAAGAGCAGGGAGCTTTCCCAGTGTCCTAGCAAACAGTCCTCCCACAACAAACATCACTAAAACAGATTATCTGGTCATTTATCTCATTGCTGTTGGTGGGAGCTTGCTGTGCGCAAAGTGGCTCCCTCATTTCCTACATTACAGCAGTGACTACACTTCAACTGTACTTCATTGACTGTGAAGCACCTTGGAATGTCCTATATATATATATATATATATGCAAGTTCTTTCTTTCTATAGGTTCAGTGGTCTCGGTGCCATCTGATCAGTCTGCTGCGACAATTAAACCCAGGGTGTGTGAAATTCTCCCCATCCCAAATATTTCCTCAAATTTACCTGCTGCTGCAGTGCTGGAGATGCGAGGTTGAGGTTAGCGTGCTGCCGAAAAACATAGAGGGGACTAAATTGGATAAGGCCCGAAAACGGTCGCAGGGCTCGCCCATGCGCGATCTGCCCGTGCCCGTTGAAAGTACTGCAGGCAGAATGCAAAATCCGTGCTGCCTGCTGATTAATATGATTGTAGCGCTGAGTCTAGCGCTAAATGCGCAGCTGGTTGGCTCCGTGCTCAACAAGGGACCCAATATCGTGGGAAGTCTGCTCTGTATTTAAAGATTGCCTGCAGTGTGAAAGGCTGTCTGCACTTCTTAAAAGGGAGGTGCTTTGTGATAGAAGTGCCTCATTCTGACTGGAGCTGGAAGTTAGCAATGTCTCAACAAGGCAGAGAAAGGGCACCTCAGTTCTCCGATGCAGTACTGGAGGCCTTGCTGCAGGGGGTCTATAGGTGGAGACAGGTCCTCTACCCGTAGGGGGCCAGGAGGTCTTCCAGACACACTTTTCGAAGGCATTGGGAGCAGATCGCTGCAGTGGTCAATGAATCATAGAATCATAGAATGGTTACAGCACAGAAGGAGGCCATTTGGTCCGTTGAGCCCGTGCCGGCTCTCTGCAAGAGCACTTCAGCGCTGGTCCCACTTCCCCGCCCTTTCCCCGTAGCCCTGCAAATTTTTTTCCTTCAGGTACTTATCCAATTCCCTTTTGAAAGCTATGATTGAGTCTACGTCCACCACCCTCTCAGGCAGTGCATTCCAGATCCTAACCACTCACTGTGTAAAAAAGTTTTCCCTCATGTCATCTTTGGTTCTTTTGCCAGTCACCTTAAATCTGTGTCCTCTGGTTCTTGACTCTTCCACCAATGGGAACAGTTTCTCTCTATCTACTCTGTCTAGACCCCTCATGAGTTTGAACACCTCTATCAAATGATGAGGGTAATGCGGTTCCTCTTAACCTTCTCTGCTCTGAGGAGAACAACCCCAGCCTGTCTATGTCTTCTTGAAGTCTATCACTATCCTCCTCACTGTTCACTATACTTCCAAGTTTTGTGTAATCTGCAAATTTTGAAATTGTGCCCTGTACACCCAAGTCCAAGTCATTACTATATATCAAGAAAAGCAGTGGTCCTCGTACCAACCCCTGGGGAACACCACTGTATACTTTCCTCCAGTCCGAAAAACAATCGTTCACATCTACTCTCTGTTTCCTGTCACTTAGCCATGCTGCCAATGTCCCTTTTATTCCATAGGCTTCAACTTTGCTGGTAAGCCTATTGTGTGGCACATTATCAAACGCCTTTTGGAAGTACATATACACCAGGTCAACCGCATTACCCTCATCAACCCCTTCTGTTACCTCATCAAAAAACTCAATCAAGATAGTTAAACACAATTTGCCTTTAATAAATCCGTGCTGGCTTTCCTTAATGAATCCACACTTGTCCAGGTGACTGTTAACTTTTTCCCTGATTATTGTTTCTAAAAGCTTCCCCACTACCGAGGTTAAACTGACTGGCCTGTAGTTGCTGTGTTTATCCTTACACCCTTTTTTGAACAAGGGTGTAGCATTTGCAATTCTCCAGTCCTCTGGCACCACCCCCGTATCTAAGGAGAATTGGAAGATTATGGCCAGTGCCTTTGCGATTTCCTCCTTAACCTCCCTCAGCATCCTGGGATGCATCCCATCCGGTCCTGGTGACTTATCTACTTTAAGTACAGACAGCCTTTCCAGTACCTCCTCTTTACCAATTGCTATCTCCGCTACCTCCTCTTTCACTATGACTTTTCCATAGCTAATCTAAACCTTATGATCACTGTTCCCTAAATGTTCCCCTACTGACACTTGCTCCACTTGACCCATCTCATTCCCCAGAACCAGATCCAGCAGGTGCCAGCTCTCTGGATGGCGAGGTCACACACGAGTTCTGCTGCAGAGCATTCAGATGAGGACTTCGATGGGACAGCCTTCAGAAGAAGGGTATGCACGCAATGGTGCAATGGCAGGCCTGCCAGAGACACTCCTGTCAATGTCAAGGAGCATACTGGAGTCCGGCTCCAACATTGCACAGGGCTTTGCTTGGAGCTTGGAGCCAGGATGGAAGAGATGGACAACTCCATTAGAGCACTTGTGGACCCAACCATGATGCTGGATGTGATGGCCGATGTCTCAGCTTCCATTGCAGCACAAGCGGGAGCGACCCAACGTCTGAGTGCTGCAGCGGAAGCTCAGGATTCTGTCATGCAGGCTCAGCTTGCTGCCATGCAAGATCAGACTGCTGCCATTGAGGCTGGATTTATGAGTGTGGAATGGGGCTTGCGGGGTCTGTGGAGCAAGAACCTGATGTCCTCTCTCAGGATGACAGCATTTGTACTTCCACCGCTGCCACACTGCCAGTGCCAATGCAGTTGCCTGCCAGCCATCCAGCCCAGACTGCTGCCGCCCATGCCAAGGTGGTGCAGTCTACAGCCGGGCCTTCTAGGCCCAGAGCTGCTCGAGGTCATCCTGCAAAGCCATCTGCAGTGTTCCCCCACAGAAAGTCAGCAGCCTTCCACCAGCCATGCTGCAGCCACTGGAGTAGCACTGCGTAGGAGCACTAGGAGAGGCAAAGGCACGTGAAAGACAGACACTAAGGAAATGCACAAGGGTGATTAGTTGACCTTGTAATGTAATATTGGAACTAATCATTTATAAATTATGTTTGGAATGTTTGTTTTGTGGTGGCTTTCATTTCAGTTTTGTGCCCAGGAGGATGCTGTGATGTTCCATGACAGAGGGATGGTAAGGTGGGGAAGTGTTGAGCAACAGGGATCTGGGGTTTCATTCAGGGGAACTGGAGTCTGATGATTGCTCACGGACAGTCTGCCCGGAACGTGGATGTGCAGGCTGCCTCCTCCCTTCCTCCGCTTCCTCCTCTTCCCCCTCTTCCTCCTCCTCATGAGGTGGTCGCGGAACCCGTGGTGGCAAGGCTGTGCCCTCATGATGTCCAAGTTGTGGAGGATGCAGCAGATCACCACAGATTGGGACAACCGCTCCAGTGAGTACTGGAGGGCTCCTCCCGAGCAGTCAAGGCAGCTGAACCGTTGCTTGAGCACCCCGATGGTCTGCTCGATGAGGTTCCTCGTGGCAGCATGGCTGTCATTATATGAGTGCTGGGCAGGAGTGGTGGGGTTGCGGAGGGGAGTCATCAGTCAGGTGTAGAGCGGATAGCGTTTGTCTCCGAGCAGCCACCCTCAGGTTCGACGTGGTGGCTGAAAGATTGCTGGCACAGCGGACTGGCGCAGGATGAAGGCATCATGACTGCTGCCAGGATAGCGGGCATTCACCATCCTGATGTGCTGGGTGTGGTTGCACACTAACTGCACATTAAGTGTGTGGTAGCCTTTGCGGTTACGATACATCTCAGCATTGATAAGCGGCACCCGCAAAGCCACCATGTTTGCAGTTGATGGCGCCCTGCACCATGGGGAAGCCTGATATCCTGGCAAAGCCACATGTTCACTCCTCCTACTTCTCGCTGTTCAGAGAGAAGACAATGAAGTCCCTTCTCCTGGAGTACAGAGCCTCTGCGACCTCCCAGATGCAGCGACGGAGGGCGAACTGCCAGATGTTAGCTATGTCTCCTGCTCCAGACTGGAAGGATCCAGTGGCAAAAAAATTCCGGGCCACGGTCACCAATTGCCACTGGCAGCACTGTGGTCGCTCTGCTCTGAGGCTGCAGGTCTGGTTGCAAGAGGTGCCAGAGTTCCGTGACCTTGGCGAAGCGGAGCTGGCGAATACACTGCTCCTGGCTTAGGTGCAGGTAGGAGAAGTGCTTCCTGAAGATCCTAGGTGGGTAAGGGCTCCTACTGAGAGCCCTCCTCCTCTTCCTCCTCCTTCCTCTTGCCAGCAGCTTGTCTTTGCTACCTCTGCTCCATTTCCCAGTCATGCTGCAGCCTGAAGGGGCCTGCAAGTACAGCCCCCAGGACTGGGAGCAAGTGGTGTAGTCAGAGGCCTTCCAGTTGCAACGAACGTCCTTCCCAAAGTCCAGCAGCACTCCCTGCACACTTTAACAACGTTATAAATGTCTTCCAGCAAGCCCGTCTTGAGCCAGTACAAGCAAAATAATCAACTTACCAGCAAGTTGGATGTATCTCTTTAAATAGCGCTGGTGGGGGGGTCCCTCGTGCGATCAGCTGTGCGTGTTTAGGAGAGGGCGTTGTTTGGAATGGCAACATCCAAAATGGCAGGTCGTGCGTCAAATCAGCATCACACGCTGACTGGCATCACGATCTGCCTAATCTGCATACAGCTGGCGCGCCCACGTCCCTCCCGCGCTATCGCCCTCACCAAGATAGCGACCAGCATGGGCCGCACCGGAAGTGGGCGGAAGCGGGGCAGCCGTCATTTTTTTCCCGAAACCGGTCTTAACTGAAATGCGCCAGGGATCCACTCTGCTACTGAAAAGTGTGTGCAGACATCAAGTAAGAGCAGTGTCACGCTTTGTTGTTTAGCCTTTCACATCACAGTCAAATAGCCTACTAACACTCACTGTCCAGCATCAAACATGAGAAATGGTAGCTTGAATTGGGAACCAGAAGACAACATCACCCTTAGAACCAGAATCGAGTTACAGACAGAGCCTTGAGGAGAGTAGGAGAGGAAAATCAATCCCCGCTGTCACTGGCTATGAATGCACACAAGCCATGTGATCATCATAAAAAGCATATGCTTCCAAAATATTCCATTATTAAAGCTCCCTCGATATTCAGTGCACATACCTGGTATAACAGAACAAATCTGATATCATAGCTTGGTTATTTTCACAACAAAGGTTCACTAGACTGGTTCCTGGGATGGGGGGATTGTCCTATGAGGAGAGATCAAGTAGACTAGGCCTATATTCCCTAGAGTTTAGAAGAATGAGAGGTGACCTCATTGAAACATACAAAATTCTTACAGGGCTCGACAGGGTAGATGCTGAGAGGACGTTTTCCCTGGCTGGGGAGTCTAGAACCAGGGGTCATAGTCTCAGAATAAGGGGTCGGCCATTTAGGACTGAGATGAGGAGAAATTTCTTCACTCAGAGGGTGGTGAATCTTTGGAATTCTCTACCCCAGAGGGCTGTGGAAGCTCAGTCGTTGAGTATATTCAAGGCTGAGATCGATAGATTTTTGGACTCTAGGGGAATCAAGGGATATGGGGATCGGGTAGGAAGGTGGAGTTGAGGTAGAAGATCAGCCATGATCTTATTGAATGGCGGAGCAGGATCGAAGGGCCGGATGACCTACTCCTGCTCCTATTTCTTATGTTCTTACATTCCCTGATCTACTTTTTGTTTATTTCAGAAAATGGTTGCATACAAGATAAATGCTGACGACTTCAATTATGATTTTATTTTTGAAAATTACACCAGTACTGATGACTACATTATTGATCCTGATGTGTCTCCCTGTACACAAGTAATTAACAGTCGTTCGGTCAACACTGTAATTGCTGCTGTCCATAGCCTGGTGTGTTTCCTCGCTGTGGCAGGGAACATGGTCGTAATGATTGTCCTACTTTACAATCGACGCACAATATCGTCCACTGACATCTACCTGCTTCATCTGGCCGTAGCCGATCTGCTCTTTGCCGTGACCTTGCCCTTTTGGGCAGTGGATGCCATATCTGGGTGGGTGTTTGGTGATGCCATGTGTAAGATTATCAGCATGTTACAGGAAGTTAACTTTTACAGTGGCATTCTGTTGCTGGCCTGTATCAGTATCGACCGCTTTCTGGCCATTGTCTACTCTGCACAGGCCCACAAGCAGATGAGACCATTTCTAATCAAGCTGGTTTGTACTGCTGTTTGGGTGCTTGCCATCGTTCTGTCTTTACCGATTCTGTACAAGGGTGAATATATCCCAGCCGGTTCCAACAGAACGATATGTTATGAGATACTCGACGGTCAATCAGCTGAAACGTGGAGAGTGACCACCAGGTTTTTGCGGCACTTTATTGGGTTCCTCATCCCATTGGCTGTCATGATCATCTGCTACAGCGTGACGATCCATAAACTGTGTCAAACGAAGGGATTCCAGAAACAGAAAGCCATGAAGGTCATCATAGCGGTCGTGCTGGCTTTTCTCATTTGTTGGCTGCCGTACAACGTTACTGTGTTCATCGACACGCTGATGAGGAGCAAACTCATTAATGAGACTTGTGACAGGCGCAATCATATCGACAGGGCTCTGTCTGCAACTCAAAGTTTGGGATTCCTGCACAGCTGCATTAACCCAATCTTATACGCATTCATCGGGGTGAAATTCAGGAGGAACCTGGTCAACCTCTTGGCTGCAAAAGGAGTCATTAAACAAAGTGGAGATTTACAGCACGGGAGATCTGTATCCTCCTCTGTATCTGGAGTCATTTCAAGCACCATAGGTTCCTTGTAATAGAGATACTTCAACTAATCAATAAGGTGACTTCAATGGAAATTAAAGTTAGGTGACCCGAACCTGTCAGATTCCTGCCAGGACGGTGAGGTTAAAACCCCCGAAGTGTCAGTTCCAGTTACTCACAGATAACCAGCACAGTTTTGATTAGGAAGACAGACTTTTGAACAAATACAGTAAGTCCTCAGAAATTGCTATCTTTATAAAATGTGCCAGCTTTGAGTTCTCTTGTGATATATGTTTGTAGCAACGGACTGTCTTTCGCAAATAAAATAACTATTACAATAAGTGGCATTGTCTCAATTACAGCCTATAACCTTCACTATCAGCACATGCTCTGTGGCAGCTGTGATAAATGACAGGTTGGAAGATATCACAGAATTATAGAATTACAGCGCAGAAGGAGGCCATTCGTCCCATCGTGTCTGTGCCAGCTCTTTGAAAGAGCTCTCCAATTAATTCCGTTGCCCTGCCCCTTTCCCATAGCCCTGCAAATTTCAAGTATATATCGAATTCCCTTTTGAAAGTTACTATTGAATCTGCTTCCACCGCCCTTTCAGGCAGCGCATTCCAGATCACAACAACTCGCTGCGGTAAAAAAAATTCTCCTCATCTCCCCTCTGGTTCTTTTGCCAATTCTCTTAAACCTGTGTCCTCTGGTTACCGACCATCCGGCCACTGGAAACAGTTTCTCCCTATTACCCACCTGTCAGTGGAAACAGTTTCTCCTAATTTACTCCATCAAAACCCTTCATGATTTTGAACACCTCAATTAAATCTCCTCTTAACCTTCTCTGCTCCAAGGAGAACAACCCCAGCTTCTCCAGTCTATCAATGTACCTGAAGTCCCACAATCGCCGGTATCATCTTTCTCCTCTGCACCCTCTCTAAGGCATTTACATCCTTCCTAAAGTGTGGTGGCCAGAATTGGAAATAATGCTCCAGCTGCAGCCTAACCAGTGAAGTTACCGAAGTGGAGGAGTTTCTGGAGGATGTGCGGCTGCAGGAGTGGATGGTCGGTGGTCTTGTGTCTGAAATGACAGATGACGGCCTGTACTTCATTGACACAGGAGACGAAAAGAAAAATCTGCTCCATAATAAAGGAAAACTGAAGCCTCTGCGTATCAACCTAATTCTACATCCTCATCAGTGATTTCTAAAGGTTTAGCATAACTTCCTTGCTTTAGTACTCTATGCCTCTGTTTCTAAAGCCAAGGATCCCGTATGCTTTTTGAACAGCCTTCTCAACTGTCCTGCCGCCTTCAAAGATTTGTGTACATACACCCCCAGCTCTCTGGGACTGATACCTGGGATGGCAGGAATGACGTACGAGGAGAGATTGGGTCAATTGGGCTTATACTCGCTGGAGTTTAGAAGAATGAGAGGAGATCTCATTGAAACTTATAAAATTCTAACAGGGCTACACAGACTGGATGCAGGAAGGATGTTCCTGATGGCGGGTGAGTCCAGAACAAGAGGTCACAGTCTAAGGATAAGGGGTAAGCCATTTAGGACTGAGATGAGGAGGAATTTCTTCACCCAGAGAGTGGTGAACCTGTGGAATTCTCTACCACAGAAGGCAGTTGAGGCCAAGTCAGTAAATATATTCAAGAAGGAATTAAATATATTTCTTAAGGCTAAAGGTATCAAGGGATATGGGGAGAAAGCAGGGACAGGATACTGAGTTTGGATGATCAGCCATGATCTCATTAAATGGCGGAGCAGGCTCGAGGGGCCGAATGGCCTACTCCTGCTCCTATCTTCTATGTTTCTATGTTTCTCTCTATTCCTGCACCACCTGTAAAATTGTACCAATTCCTCCCTTACTGTGACATTAGCAGCATCCTCTTCTTTAGTGAAGACAGATGCAAAGTACTCGTTTAGTACCTCAGCCATACCCTCTGCCTCCATGCATAGGTCTCCTTTTTGGTCCCTAATCGGCCCCACCCCTCCTCTTACTACCCTTTTACTAGTCCCTCCCATCCACTCTGTTTAGGCCCCTCATAATTTTATACACCTCAATTATGCCTTTTGCCTCAACAAGAAGATCTTTCTGATCCCTCATCGGCCCCTTCCTTTGACTAACCTTTTACTATTTATGTGTTTATAAAAGACTTTTGGGTTTCCTTTTATGTTACCCACTAATCTTTTCTCATACTCTCTCTTTGCCCCAGTTATTTGCTTTTTCAGTTCTCCTCTGCACTTTCTGCTTGGTTCTCTACTGAATTATGAACCTGACATTTTTCTGTTTCAGTTTAATCTCTATGGGGGAAAAATTCAGTTGGTTGCACCTCCCGTTAGCGCCTTAAGAGGGCGCTAATGTGGCGCAAAGCATCTAGCGCCCAGGCGCGGCGATGTTTGCGCCGCTCGCGAAATTAACTAGACATTTTGCAGTGGCGCTCAACACTACCGCCACGATCTCCTGCGCCGGCAGATCGTGACGTCAGTCGAGTGCGCAACGCCCCGGTATCGCCCCTGAGCGGATATTGAGTGGCGCCCCCTGCCTTACCGCCTGACGCTAGCAACGACAGGTTGAGGGGAGCGTTCTGCAGTCATGAAGGGAAAGGGGGAGCGCTATTTAAAGGTGACCGCTTCCTGCCTTTTATTGTTGGTGCCATTTTTGAACTACGCATTCTGAGAGAGAGAGAGAGAGAGACTTCTGGAGAGATTCAACGTTGTGTGAAGGAGTTTTGGGTACTGAGCAACACTTTGCAGGTTCATTTTGATTTGCCATTCCTTGTATCGATTTAGAAGAGACTGTGGGGGCTGCACTCTGAGCTCTTTGCCTGGTACTCTCCATTGTTCTTTCCAGCAGATTTGATTTGCAGGTCTCTCCAGGCCGAGATTCAAGGCTGCAATGAGCAGGATGTGGATGGAAAGCAAGATTAACCATCCCTTTTAAGAACTGGCCCGAGCCATTGTGTGTGTGTTCCATTGCTGACTGACATCACATGAGCTTCGCCAGCGCTCTGAGGTAGCGCCTCGCTCCTCGGCCTTTGCGCCTTAAGACAGGTGTGAAGCGCCTGATTTAGTGCTCCAATCACCTCCAGGGGCGATAAAAGTCAAGTTTGCAGTCGGTGGCGATAATTAGCGGCAGGCGCTAATCTTTGCGCCCGGCCGATAATTGCGCCCCAAATGGGGCAATACTGAATTTCTCCCCCTATATCTTTAGTCATCCAGGGAGCTCTAGCTTTGGATGCCCTTTCGTTTCCCCCTTTTGGGAATATGTCTACACTGTACCCGCACTATCTCCTCTTTGAAGACCTCCTATTGCTCATTTACTGTTTTACCTGCTAATCTTTGATTCTAATCCACCTGGGTCAAATCCATTTTCAACTCACTGAAATTGGCCCTCCTCCAGTTGAGTATTTTCACATTTGATTGCTTCTTGTCCTTTTTCACAGCTGCTCAAAGATTAATGATATTGTGATCACTATTTCCCAAACGCTCCCCCACTGAATCATACTCAACTTACCCCCACTTCATTCCCCAGAACTATATCCAGCACTGCTTCCTTCCTCATTGGGCTGGACATATACTGATCAAGAAAGTTCTTTTGTACACATTTCAGGAATCCCTCCCTCTCTTTGCCCTTTACCCTGTTATTTTCCCAGTCTATATTAGTGTTAATGGGGGGGCTTCAATTATCCTACTCTAAAGTTCTTGCATCTTTCTGTAATTTGCCTGAAGATTTGCTTCTCTATCTCCTTCTCACTATTTGGTGGCCTATAGTATACACCAAACAGTGTAATAGCTCCTCTATTGTTCATTAACTTAACCAAATAGATTCTGTCTTTGAATTCTCTAGTACATCACCCCTTTCTAGTGCTGTAACAGTATCTTTCATCAGTACTGCCACCACTCCTTTTTTTCCTTCCCTATCTTTCCTGAATACCTTGTAGCCAGGAACATGCAAGGATTTTTCACGTCGATGGTTAATTAACAAGTTAAAGGAATGAATTCAGGCAAAGGAGAAACTGGTTAAAGCCAGGGAAGGAATCAGCAAAACAGAAATGGGGTGAATATGAAGGAATAGCGAAAGGGATTAAAATCCAAAGTAGAGATCGAAGCAGAAAAGTTGAAAAGGAGTATCTGACCCAAACTAATGGTGAAAGATTTCTCCATCTCAGCTGCAGGGGCTCACAACAGAAAACAGCTCAATAAGCAAGTGAAACGGCACCGTGTAATAATATATGAGCACTAATGCTGATTAAGGAAGACATTGTAGTGTTGGAAAGGAAGGATGTTCTTGAGGGGACAAGGACAGAATCCATTTGGTTAAAGTTGAGGAGCAAAAAGGCTATGATCACGCTATTGGGGGGTATTCTATAGGTCTCCAAATAGTGAGAGGGAGGTAGAGGAGCAAATCTGCAGGGAAATCGCAGAGATATGCAAGAGCTATAGAGTGGTGATATTGGGGGACTTCGATTACCCAAATATCGATTGGGATAATACTAGGGTAAAGGGAAAGGAGGGGGAGGAATTTCTTAAATGTGTTCAGGAGAATTTCCTAGACCAATATGTTTTTGGACCAACTAGGAAGGAGGCATTGCTGGATCTGGTGCTGGGAATGAGGTGGGCCAGGTTGACCAAGTGTCTGTGGGAGAACACTTGGGTACGAGTGATCATCGTATCATAAGATTTAGATTAGCAATGGAGAGAAGCAAGGAACAATCTCGAGTGGAACTTCTAAACTGGAATAGGGCTAACTTCAATGGAATGCGAAAGGATCTAGCCAGGGTAAAATGGAACCAAAGACTGACAGGAAAAACTGTAACGGAACAATGGGTGATCTTTAAGGAGGAGATGTTCCAAGTGCAGGCTAGGTACATTCCAACAAGAGGGAAGGGTAAGGGAACCAAAGCAAGAGCTCCTTGGATGACAAGGGAGATAGAGAAGATGATGAAGCAAAAAAAGAGGATGTATGATGCATGTCAGGTGAATTCTTCAAGGGAGAACCAGACCAAATACAAAAAGTTGAGAGGGGATGTGAAGATGAAAATAAGATTGGCAAAGAGAGAATACGAGAGTAGAATGGCGGTTAACATAAAAGGGAACCCAAAAATCTTCTATCAGCATGTAAACAGTAAGCGGGTAGTAAGAGGCGGGGTGGGGCCTATTAGAGACAAAGAAGATGATATATGCTTAGAGGTGCAGGGCAAGGCTAGAATACTCAATGAGTACTTTGTATCGGTGTTTACTAAGGAGGTGGATGCTGACAAAATATCGGTGGAAATGGAAAAGGTAGAAGCAATGGAAGGGGTGAAAATTGATAGACAGGATGTACTAGAAAGGCTGGGTATGCTTAGAGTGGACAAGTCGCCTGGTCCAGTTGGCTTCCATCCCAGGTTGCTAAGTGAATTGGGGGAGGAGATAGCGGAAGGGCTTGCCATAATTTTCCAATCTTCCCTAGATGCGGGGGAGGTGCCTGAGGATTTAAAGTGGCAAATGTGACACCATTGTTCAAGAAAGGGTGTAAGGACAATCCTAGTAACTACAGGCCGGTCAGTTTAACATCAGTGGTTGGTAAAGTTTTAGAAACAATAATCAAGGAAAAATTAACGGGCACTTGGAGGGATAAGCTAATTAAGGAGAGCCAACACAGATTTGTAAAAGGCAGATCTTGTTTGACTAATCTAATTGAATTTTTTGATGAAGTAACAGAGAGGATTGATGAAGGGAATGCAATGGATGTTGTCTACATGGATTTTCAGAAGGCGTTTGACAAAGTATCACATAGAAGGCTGGTTAACAAAATTGAGGCTCATGCAATAGGTGGATCAGTGGCAGCTTGGATAAGGAATTGGCTTAAGGAGAGAAAACAGCGAGTTGTGGTAAATGGCTGTTTTTCAGACTGGAGGATGGTAGACAGTGGTGTTCCCCAAGGGTCACTGCTGGGGCTACTGTTTTTTTTGATATATATAAATGACCTGGATATTGGAATACAGAGTAGAATCTCTAAATTTGCCAATGACACCAAACTTGGGGGTGTGGCAAACAGTGAGGATGATACCAATCGACTGCAACAGGACATAGAAAGGCTAGCAGAATGGGCAGACAAGTGGCAGATGGAATTTAATATAGAGAAGTGTGAGGTGATGCATTTTGGCAGAAGGAACAGGGAGAGGCAATATACACTTAATGGCACAGTTTTAAAGAGTGTTCATGGACAGAGGGACCTTGGAGTTAATGTGCATAGGTCCCTGAAGGTGGCAGGACATATTGAGAGAGTGGTTAACAAAGCATATGGGATCTTGGGCTTCATAAATAGAGGTATTGAATACAAAAGTAGAGAAGTTATGCTGAACCTTTATAAAGCACTGGTCAGTCCACAACTGGAGTATTGCATCCAGTTCTGGTCACCACACTTTAGGAAGGATGTGAAGGCCCTTGAGAGGGTGCAGAGGAGATTTACCAGAATGGCTCCGGGGATGGGGGATCTTAGCTACAAGAACAGGTTGGAGAAGCTGGATTTGTTTTCATTAGAGCAAAGGAGGTTGAGGGGTGATTGACAAAGGTGTACAAGATTATGACGGGTTTGGATAGGCTAGACGGGGAAAGGCTGTTCCCACTATTTGATGGTACAAGGACTAGGGGACACAGATTTAAGGTTTTGGACAAGAAATACAGGGGGGATGTGAGGAAAAACTTTTTTACGCAGCGAGTGGTAATGACCTGGAACTCGCTGCTGAAGGAAATGGTGGAAACGGAGACACTCAATGTTTTCAAGGGGAGACTGGATAGACACTTGAGGGAAATAAACTTACAGGGCTACGGGGATAGAGCGGGGGAATGGGACTGACTGGATTGCTCTACAGAGAGCTGGCACGGTCTTGATGGGCAGGTTGCCCTCCTCTGTGCTGTTATGACTCTATGACTAATGCATTTGTAATGATTTTCTTTTTTCAATTATTTTAATTATTTTATCTTAACTTTAAAATTGTGGGTAAAAGAATTTGATAATAATAACTAAAAGGGGTAATTTTTCAAAATCACAGTGCCAGCAGACGCATCAGAAATTGATGTGTGCTGTGCACCGTTTTCCAGCCACATACAATTAAGGATCAGCAAGTTGTGTGCAGCATGTGTCCAGATTTTCATAAAGTTGGAAAATGGTGCTTTAAGTGTTCATATGCTAATCTCACACTTCAATTTCATCCTTAAATTGGCCGTTTGACTGAAAAGGATCCCTCCTCTGGAATGTGAAAATGTCACATACGTGCTGTAGAATGTGAGAAGTCACACAACACCAGGTTATAGTCCAACAGCTTTATTTGAAATCACAAGCTTTCGGAGCGCTGCTCCTTCGTCAGGTGAAGTGAAGAGATGCATATAGGCACAGCATATATAGTCAGAGAACACTGCCAGATGATTACAGTTAATCTTTCTAACTGCCCTTTATCACACCTCAGCAGAGAGATAATCACGACAATCAAAGGTGTGGATGGTGTCCAAACAGGTCAGTCAGGAAAACATTACAACAAAGACAATGAGGTGGGGTCACAAGGGGTCAAATGTGGCAGATGCTGGGGTCTGTTTGGAAAACAAAAATCTTTTTTGCTGGAAATCACAGCAGGTCCGGCCGCATCTGTGTAGAGAGAACAAGCCAATGACGACTCGAGTCTGGATGACTCTACGTCAGGTGGGTTTACATGTAGCGTGACATGAACCCAAGCTCCCGGTTGAGGCCATCCTCATGGGTGCGGAACTTGGCTATCAGTTTCTGCTCGACGATTTTGCGTTGTCGTGTGTCTCGAAGGCCGCCTTGGAGAACGCTTACCCGAAGATCGGAGGCTGATTGTCCTTGACTGCTGAAGTGTTCCCCGACTGGGAGGGAACACTCCTGCCTGGCGATTGTTGCGCGGTGTCTGTTCATACGTTGTCGCAGTGTCTGCATGGTCTCGCCGATGTACCATGCATCCTTTCCTGCAACGTATGAAGTAGACAACGTCGGCTGAGTCACATGAGTATGTACCTAACTCCCTAAATTCTACTTGTAGGACCTCTTCCCTTTTTTTAGCTACGTCGTTGGTACCAACATGTATCACGACAACTGGCTGTTCCACCTCCCCCTCCAGAATGTTCTGCACCCGCGCCGAGACATCCTTGACCCTTGCACCAGGGAGGCAACATACCATCCTGGAGTCTCGGTCGCGACCACAGAAACCCCTATCTATTCCCCTTACAATCGAATCCCCTATTACTATAGCCCTGCCACTCTTTTTCCCTCCCTTCTTTGCAACAGAGCCTTCCCCCGATGAGTCATCCCCCCCGACAACAGCACCTAAGGCGGTGAACCTGTTGCTAAGGGAGACAACCCCAGGGGATTTCTGCACTACCTTCCTGCCCTTGCTCTGCCTTTTGGTCACCCATGTACTATCTACGCTGGCCTTAACCTGCGGTGTGACCAACTCACTAAATGTGCTATCCACAACCCTCTCAGAATCGTGGATGCTCCAAAGTGAGTCCATCCGCAGCTCAAGGGCCGTCATGCGGTCCCACATGAGCTGCAGTTGGACACACTTCCCGCACACATGGTTGTCAGGGACACAGGAAGCGTCCCTGATTTCCTACATGTTACAGGAGGAGCATGACACAGGTCCGAGCTCTACTGCCATGACTTAACCCTTATATTACTTTTTAATTTTCTAGTTTTAGTTTATTTATTGACTTTTGTTTTCCCGAAGCTTACTTAGACCAATGTATACTGTACTCCTCTTATTCCTTTTTAAACTAACCAAATCCCACTAGTTTTAGTTTTACTTTCTAGGAAGGTTTGAGGAAAGTACTTACCAGTTAGTCTTACCTCCCTGGTCTTTCGCTGACTTCCCGGTCTTGTGTCCCCTTGGTCCTACGCCAACTTCCCGCTCCTCCCGGTAACCGTCCTGCCCTGCTGAAAAGAAACTGAGACCAAAAAATTTGTGACCTCTGTTTTTAGACTGCTAAAAGACTAGTAGGTTAGAGGAGGAGGGCGGGTGGGGGTTCCTACTCTGTAGGAACTCGGGTTTAAGCCACCACCCTCCTTAAATGCCGTTCACCTGGGTGCTTCCCACCTGGTCCGCTTCCGGTCTCGTCGCTCCCGACAACAGCCTGTGAAGAAAAGCCCGCGAAAGTGAGTTCAAATACTCACAGCACCTCACAGCACCTCCGGTCTCGTCGCTCCCGACAACAGCCTGTGAAGAAAAGCCCGCGAAAGTGAGTTCAAATACTCACAGCACCTCACAGCACCTCCGGTCTCGTCGCTCCCGACAACAGCCTGTGAAGAAAAGCCCGCGAAAGTGAGTTCAAATACTCACAGCACCTCACAGCACCTCCGGTCTCGTCGCTCCCGACAACAGCCTGTGAAGAAAAGCCCGCGAAAGTGAGTTCAAATACTCACAGCACCTCACAGCACCTCCGGTCTCGTCGCTCCCGACAACAGCCTGTGAAGAAAAGCCCGCAAAAGTGAGTTCAAATACTCACAGCACCTCACAGCTCCTCCGGTCTCATCGCTCCCGACAACAGCCTGTGAAGAAAAGCCCGCGAAAGTGAGTTCAAATACAAACAGCACCTCACAGCACCTCCGGTCTCGTCGCTCCCGACAACAGCCTGTGAAGAAAAGCCCACGAAAGTGAGTTCAAATACTCACAGCACCTCACAGCACCTCTGGTCTCGTCGCTCCCGACAACAGCCTGTGAAGAAAAGCCCGCAAAAGTGAGTTCAAATACTCACAGCACCTCACAGCACCTCCGGTCTCGTCGCTCCCAACAACAGCTTGTGAAGAAAAGCCCGCGAAAGTGAGTTCAAATACTCACAGCACCTCACAGCACCTCCGGTCTCGTCGCTCCCGACAACAGCCTGTGAAGAAAAGCCCGCGAAAGTGAGTTCAAATACTCACAGCACCTCACAGCACCTCCGGTCTCGTCGCTCCCGACAACAGCCTGTGAAGAAAAGCCCGCGAAAGTGAGTTCGAATACAAACAGCACCTCACAGCACCTCCGGTCTCGTCGCTCCCGACAACAGCCTGTGAAGAAAAGCCCGCGAAAGTGAGTTCAAATACTCACAGCACCTCACAGCACCTCCGGTCTCGTCGCTCCCGACAACAGCCTGTGAAGAAAAGCCCGCGAAAGTGAGTTCAAATACTCACAGCACCTCCGGTCTCGTCGCTCCCGACAACAGCCTGTGAAGAAAAGCCCGCGAAAGTGAGTTCAAATACTCACAGCACCTCACAGCACCTCCAGTCTCGTCGCTCCCGACAACAGCCTGTGAAGAAAAGCCCGAGAAAGTGAGTTCAAATACTCACAGCACCTCACAGCACCTCCGGTCTCGTCGCTCCCGACAACAGCCTGTGAAGAAAAGCCCGCGAAAGTGAGTTCAAATACTCACAGCACCTCACAGCACCTCCGGTCTCGTCGCTCCCGACAACAGCCTGTGAAGAAAAGCCCGCGAAAGTGAGTTCAAATACTCACAGCACCTCACAGCACCTCCGGTCTCGTCGCTCCCGACAACAGCCTGTGAAGAAAAGCCCGCGAAAGTGAGTTCAAATACTCACAGCACCTCACAGCACCTCCGGTCTCGTCGCTCCCGACAACAGCCTGTGAAGAAAAGCCCGCGAAAGTGAGTTCAAATGCTCACAGCACCTCACAGCACCTCCGGTCTCATCGCTCCCGACAACAGCCTGTGAAGAAAAGCCCGCGAAAGTGAGTTCAAATACTCACAGCACCTCACAGCACCTCCGGTCTCGTCGCTCCCGACAACAGCCAAGCTAAAAAGTAGGACCTCGAAGTTAGTAATCTCTGGATTACTACCAGTGCCACGTGCTAGTAAGAGTACAGAGAACAGGATAGTTAGGCTAAATACGTGGCTTGAGCAGTGGTGTAAGAGGGAGGGTTTTAAATTTTTGAGGCATTGGAACCAGTTTTGTGGTAGGTGTGACCTATACAAAAGGGACGGTCTACACCTGTGCAAAGATGGAACTGATGTTCTCGGGGTAATTTTTGATAAAGCAGTTCGGGAGCATTTAAACTTGTATGGCAGGGGGCTAGAAACCTATGTAGTGAAATAGAGGAAAGTGAAAGGCAGACAGAAATAAATGGTAAAAGGGTGAGGAACAAAAAACAAAGGGCCAAACTAATTCATAAAAAATGTGAGCATAAAAAAAGCCTGAGGGTTTTATACCTTAATGCGAGAAGCATCAGGAACAAGGTAGATGAATTAGCTGTGGAAATAGAGGTTAATAATTATGATCTAATTGGGATTACGGAAACATGGTTGCAGGGTGAGCAGGGCTGGGAGCTTAACATACAGGGGTATTCAGTATTTAGGAAGGATCGACAAAAAAGAAAGGGAGGAGGGGTAGCATTGCTGGTAAAAGAGGGGATAAATGCAATTGAAAGGAAGGATATTAACTCAGTTAATACAGAATCTATATGGGTGGAGCTAAGAAATAGCGAGGGGCGAAAAACATTAATAGGAGTGGTATATAGGCCTCCAAATAGTAAAATAGAGGTTGGGGAGGGCATCACGAGGGAAATTAGAGAAGCGTGCAATAAGAGCACAGCTGTCATCATAGGTGACTTTAACTTACATATAGATTGGACTAGCCTAATCAGTAAAAATAATGAGGAGGAGGAATTCCTTGAGTGTTTAAGGGAAGGTTATCTGGATCAATATGTCGAGGAACCAACTCGGGAACAGGCTATATTGGACTGGGTACTGTGCAATGAGAAGGGACTAATTAGTAATCTTGTTGTACGGGGACCCTTGGGTCAGAGCGATCATAACATGATCGATTTCTCACTCGAAATGGAGAGCGAAGAAATTGACTCAGAGACTAAGGTCCTGAATTTAAACAAGGGGAATTATGATGCCATTAGACGGGAACTGAGTAGGTCTGATTGGACAACGTTCCTGGGAGGACTGGAGGTAGATAAACAATGGCAAGCATTTAAAGATAGAATGACAAAATTGCAAAAATTGTTTATACCAATTTGGCATAAAAGGAAATCTAAAAAGGTGACTCAACCGTGGATAACAGGGGAAATTAGAGACAGCATAAAATCCAAAGATAGGGCGTATAAAATAGCCAAAAAAAGCGCCAGAGCGGAAGATTGGGAACAGTTTAAGATAGAGCAAAGGAGGACAAAGGGCTTAATCAAGAGGGGCAAAATAGCTTACGAAAGCAAGCTGGCGGAAAATATAAAAACTAACTCCAAAAGCTTTTATAAGTATATCAAGAGGAAAAGACTGGTGAAAACCAAAGTTGGTCCATTGCAGTCAGATACGGGGGAATATATAACGGGAAATAAGGAAATGGCAGACCAACTAAATGCATACTTTGGGTCAGTCTTTACGAAGGAAGACACAAAAAACCTCCCTGGGATATCGGGAAAAATAGGGACATTGGCAAAGGAGGAACTGATGCAAATCAATATCTCTAAGGATATGGTGTTAAGGAAGCTAAAGGGATTGAAGGCGGACAAATCCCCAGGGCCTGATAACATGCATCCTAGGGTACTGAAGGAGGTGGCCCTAGAGATAGCGGATGCACTAAGTATGATTTTTCAGAATTCATTAGACTCGGGAACAGTGCCCATGGATTGGAGGGTAGCTAACGTTACCCCACTATTCAAAAAGGGGGGTAGGGAAAAAGCAGGTAATTACAGACCTGTAAGCCTTACATCAGTTGTGGGCAAAATGCTGGAGTCCATCATTAAGGATGAAATAGCGGAGCACTTAGCAAATGGGGACAGGATAGGACAGAGTCAACATGGATTTACAAAGGGTAAATCGTGCTTGACTAATCTATTGGAATTTTTTGAGGGAGTAACTGGTAAAATAGATGGGGGAGAGCCAGTAGATGTGGTGTACCTGGACTTCCAAAAGGCCTTCGACAAGGTCCCACATAAAAGATTAGCATGGAAAATTGAAGCTCATGGGATAAAGGGGAAAGTATTGACGTGGATAGAGAACTGGCTGTCAGATAGAAAACAGAGAGTTGGAATAAACGGCTCATTTTCTGAATGGCAGGCAGTAACAAGTGGGGTACCACAGGGATCTGTCCTGGGTCCCCAGCTGTTCACAATTTACATTAATGACCTGGATCAGGGAGTCGGATGCAGCATTTCCAAATTTGCAGACGACACTAAACTAGGAGGGGGGGTGGGCTCAGAGGAGGAGACCAGGAAGCTCCAGAGCGATTTGGACAGACTGGGTGATTGGGCGGATAAATGGCAGATGCACTATAATGTGGACAAGTGCGAAGTTATCCACCTTGGGTGCAGGAACGGGAGGGCAAATTATTATTTAAATGGCAATAAATTGGGAGAGGGGGAAGTACAGAGAGACCTGGGTGTTCTTGTACACCAGTCACTGAAGGCGAGCATGCAGGTGCAACAGGCGGTCAAGAAGGCAAACGGTATGCTGGCCTTCATAGCAAAAGGGTTGGAATACAGGAACAGGGATACCTTGCTGCAGCTGTACAGGGCACTGGTGAGACCACACCTCGAGTACTGTGTACAGTTTTGGTCGCCTCATCTGAGGAAAGATGTTCTTGCCATGGAGGGGGTGCAGCGGCGATTCACCAGGCTGATGCCAGGAATGGCGGGATTGACCTATGAGGAGAGACTATGTAGTTTAGGGATGTACACACTGGAGTTTAGAAGATTGAGAGGGGACCTCATAGAAGTGTATAAAATTCTGACAGGTCTAGACAGACTAGATGCAGAAGGAATGTTTCCCTTGGCGGGTGAGAACAGAACTAGAGGACATAATTTAAGGATAAGGGCTAAACCATTTAGGACAGAAATGAGGGGGAATTTCTTCACTCAGAGGGTGGTGAACCTGTGGAACTCATTGCCACAGAGGGCAGTGTACGCCAGCTCATTAAATATATTTAAGAGGGAATTAGATATATTTCTACAGGCAAAAGGGGTTAAGGGTTACGGAGAGAAGGCGGGGACGGGATACTGAATTGGAGGATCAGCCATGATCTCATTAAATGGCGGAGCAGGCTCGAAGGGCCGGATGGCCTAATCCTGCTCCTATCTTTTATGTATCTATGTATCTATGTACCTGGTGGGTGGTGTCCTCACGTGTGATGATGGTATCTGTGTTGATGATCTGGCATGTCTTGCAGAGGTTGCTGTGGCAGGGTTGTGTGGTGTCGTGGTCGCTGTTCTCCTGAAAGCTGGGTAATTTGCTGCGAACGATGGTCTGTTTGAGGTTAGGCGGCTGTTTGAAGGCGAGTAGTGGGGGCGTGGGGATGGCCTTAGCGAGGTGTTCATCGTCATCGATGACATGTTGAAGGCTGCGAAGAACATGGCGTAGTTTCTCCGCTCCGGGGAAGTACTGGACGACGTAGGGTACTCTGTTGGTTGTGTCCCGTGTTTGTCTTCTGAGGAGGTCTATGTGATTTTTCGCTGTGGCCCGTCGGAACTGTCGATCGATGAGTCGAGCGTCATATCCCGTTCTTATGAGGCCGTCTTTCAGCGTCTGTAGGTGTCCATCGCGTTCCTCCTCGTCTGAGCAAATCCTGTGTATTCGCAGGGCTTGTCCATAGGGGATGGCTTCTTTAACGTGGTTAGGGTGGAAGCTGGAGAAGTGGAGCATCGTGAGGTTGTCCGTGGGCTTGCGTTAGAGTGAAGTGCTGAGGTGTTCGTCTTTGATGGAGATTTGTGTGTCCAAGAATGAAACCGATTCTGAGGAGTAGTCCATGGTGAGTTTGATGGTGGGATGGAACTTGTTGATGTTATCGTGTAGTCTTTTCAGTGATTCTTCACCGTGGGTCCATAGGAAGAAAATGTCGTCGATGTATAGCGTTGGTTGGAGGTCCTGTGCAGCGAAGAAGTCTCGCTCGAACTTGTGCATGAAGATATTGGCGTATTGGGGTGCGAATTTGGTCCCCATGGCTGTTCCGTGTGTTTGGGTAAAAAACTGGTTGTCGAAGGTGAAGACATTGTGGTCAAGGATGAAGCGGATGAGTTGTAGGATGGCGTCTGGAGATTGGCTGTTGTTGGTGTTGAGTACTGAGGCTGTCGCAGCGATGCCGTCATCGTGGGGGATACTGGTGTAGAGTGCCGAGACGTCCATCGTGGCGAGGAGTGTTCCTGGTTCAACTGGTCCATGGGTGCTGAGTTTCTGTAAGAAGTCTGTAGTGTCGCGACAGAAGCTGGGGGTTCCCTGTATGATGGGTTTCAGGATGCCCTCGACGTATCCAGAGAGGTTCTCACACAGGGTTCCATTGCCTGATACGATAGGATGTCTGGGTGTGTTGGCTTTGTGTATCTTTGGGAGGCAGTAGAAGTCTCCCACGCGGGGAGCACGTGGGATGAGAGTGCGTAGGATGCTTTGAAGGTCTGGATCGAAGGTCTTGATCAGTCTACTGAGTTGGCGGGTGTGTTCTTTGGTCGGATCTGCGGTGAAAGGATTCGCAAAATTTCATGTGTCCCCCCCCCCCCGAAGATTTTTGTTGGACTTATTAATAAGGAACCCTGGTCTGACTGAGTTTTAAAATCTAGAGCATGGCTGCGGTCAGACCTTGTGACCAAGAGCTTTTCAGACGCTGGCAAACTATCAGCTTGTGTATTCCGATGCAATGGGGACACCCCAATCAGGTCTACGCATAAGGCTTTCAAGGTGTTTGCTCAAATAATCAGCGGGGACATTGAGACTGGGCTGGCCCATCATCGAACCTGTCGGACAAAGGGGGCAGTTGAAGAACTGGTATGATACAATTACTGGCCATCTCACATGATGGGCCAAGATCTGTACCTTTTGTTAAAATTCATCATGCCCAGATCAGACAATAGAAATGAGCTGATCTGAAGGGAGATTAGGACGACCGCAAGGGTATAACTGGGAAGATCCAGCCCCTCTCTCTCTCTCTCTCTGCCTGGATCCCGGTTCACCCTGTCTGTCTGCCAACAGCCAAGAAAGAAGACCAGAAACTTCGTAGCCACGTTTCGACGGCAGAAACAGGGTACAGGGCCAGGTTTTTCCATCCATTTCACCGGTGAGCATTATCTTCTTCTGGCTGTCGCAAGACAATTTTAGTTAGGCATAAGGGTGGGAATTAATGGGGATATTGCTAAAATTGTAATTTTAGGATTTTCCCTCCATGTGTCCGTTCTCCTCCCATGTTAAGTGTAAAACCGTCTTCATATGATACTGTTTCTCTGTAGTTTTACTTCTGTAAATAAACATTGGTTTTCCCCGCACCAATCCACGGGTCTGTTCGTTTGTCCTTATCGCCGCTCGATAAGTCCTGGGCTCAGAACTAGGAAGGGGATAGCGATTCGCAACCGCACAACGGGCAGAACAGCTCAGGAAAACATAACTGGCTGACCTACAAATAAGCCCGAGACAAAACCCCTTACAGCGGGTAACTGTCTGTAGTGTTCCTGGTTGTCCAGTTGTCGGTATGCTTCTTTGCAATAGTCCATTCTGTTCTGTATGACGATGGCTCCTCCTTTGTCCGCTGGTTTGATGACGATGTTGCGGTTGGTCTTGAGAGCGTGGATGGCGTTACGTTGTACTCGGGTGACATTCTGGACTGTCTTGTGAGTGCGGCTGATGAATCTGGCGTTGATGCATCTCCTGACAGCTTGAGCATACATATCAAGCTTAGGGCAGCGACCCTCCGGAGGGGTCCAATTTGACTCTTTCTTCTTCGGTTGCTGCACTGCGGGTCCCTCTGTCTGCCGTTCCGGATCATTGATTGTCTCATTGGGTTCACTGCTGACATCTTGGGATTCGTGGATGAATTCCCGGAGCCTCATTCTCCTGATGAATTCCTCTGTGTCAGCCGCGAGACCGATGGGGTCCATTTTGGTGGTGGGGCAGAAATTGAGCCCTCGGCTGAGAACTTCGATTTCGTCTGGTTGAAGGGTGTGGTCGGACAAGTTGACGATGTACTTCCCTGTGGTTGCAAAGGGGGGTTACGGGGGGAGGCTTGGTTGCTGCTGGTGGTGATGCCGAGTTTCTCAAGCTTCCTGTTCTTGGTGTGCATGTAGGCAGCGTAGTTCCGTTGCCTCGTCTGTTTGGTGGTGTCTCGTAGCTGGTCTGCTGTGTCCTGAGCACAGGCTGAGAACATGGACTCTATCTTGGTTTCGAGGTTGCGGCGTCTGCTGTAGAGCTGGTGTACGAGATGGTTGAGGAGTGTGCGAGAGGTACGACGGCAGAGTCTCTCACCGTAGTCTGTGTTGTATGTCAACTTGAGTGGGTTCGTGATCTGTAGTCCTTTTGGGATCTTGTCTGCTTTCTTGCATCTATGTAGAAACTTGATGTCTATGTCGATATGCGCGATCTTCTTGGAGATCCTCTCCACTTTGAGCCGACAGTTTGTGGTGTCGATAGTAGCCATGATGTGGAGATGCCGGTGTTGGACTGGGGTGGACAAATGTGAGAAGTCGCACAACACCAGGTTATAGTCCAACAGCTTTATTTGAAATCACAAGCTTTCGGAGCACTGCTCCTTCGTCAGGTGAAGTGAAGCGATGCATATAGGCACAGCATATATAGTCAGAGAACACTGCCAGATGATTACAGTTAATCTTTCTAACTGCCCTTTATCACACCTCGGCAGAGAGATAATCACGGCAATCAAAGGTGTGGATGGTGTCCAAACAGGTCAGTCAGGAAAACATTACATCAAAGACAATGAGGTGGGGTCACAAGGGGTCAAATGTGGCAGATGCTGGGGTCTGTATGGAAAACAAAAAACTTTTTTTGCTGGAAATCACAGCAGGTCCGGCCGCATCTGTGTAGAGAGAACAAGCCAACGACGACTCGAGTCTGGATGACTCTACGTCAGGTGGGGTTACATGTAGCGTGACATGAACCCAAGATCCCGGTTGAGGCCGTCCTCATGGGTGCGGAACTTGGCTATCAGTTTCTGCTCGACGATTTTGCGTTGTCGTGTGACTCGAAGGCCGCCTTGGAGAACACTTACCCGAAGATCGGAGGCTGAATGTCCTTGACTGCTGAAGTGTTCCCCGACTGGGAAGAAACACTCCTGCCTGGCGATTGTTGCGCGGTGTCCGTTCATACGTTGTCGCAGTATCTGCATGGTCTCGCCGATGTACCATGCTCCGGGCATCCTTTCCTACAACGTATGAGGTAGACAACGTTGGCCGAGTCACATGAGTATGTACCATGTACCTGGTGGGTGGTGTCCTCACATGTGATGATGGTATCTGTGTTGATGATCTGGCATGTCTTGCAGAGGTTGCCGTGGCAGGGTTGTGTGGTGTTGTGGTCGCTGTTCTTCTGAAAGCTGGGTAATTTGCTGCGAACGATGGTCTGTTTGAGGTTAGGTGGCTGTTTGAAGGCGAGTAGTGGATGCGTGGGGATGGCCTTAGTGAGGTGTTCGTCGTCATCGATGACATGTTGAAGGCTGCGAAGAACATGGCGTAGTTTCTCCGCTCCGGGGAAGTACTGGACGACGTAGGGTACGCTGTTGGTTGTGTCCCGTGTTTGTATTCTGAGGAGGTCTATGCGATTTTTTGCTGTGATCCGTCGGAACTGTCGATCGATGAGTCGAGCGTCATATTCCGTTCTTACGAGGGCGTCTTTCAGCGTCTGTAGGTGTCCATCGCGTTCCTCCTCGTCTGAGCAGATCCTGTGTATTCGCTGGGCTTGTCCATAGGGAATGGCTTCTTTAACGTGGTTAGGGTGGACGCTGGAGAAGTGGAGCATCGTGAGGTTGTCCGTGGGCTTGCGTTAGAGTGAAGTGCTGAGGTGTCCGTCTTTGATGGAGATTCATGTGTCCAAGAATGAAACCGATTCTGAGGAGTAGTCCATAGTGAGTTTGATGGTGGGATGGTACTTGTTGATGTTATCGTGTAGTCTTTTCAGTGATTCTTCACCGTGGGTCCATAGGAAGAAAATGTCGTCGATGTATCTGATGTATAGCGTTGGTTGGAAGTCCTGTGCAGCGAAGAAGTCTTGCTCGAACTTGTGCATGAAGATGTTGGCGTATTGGGGTGCGAATTTGGTCCCCATGGCTGTTCCGTGTGTTTGGGTAAAAAACTGGTTGTCGAAGGTGAAGACATTGTGGTCAAGGATGAAGCGGATGAGTTGTAGGATGGCGTCTGGAGATTGGCTGTTGTTGGTGTTGAGTACTGAGGTTGTAGAATGTTAGACACACTGAGCCCAGTAATGTTGTCCCAACACAGCAGGGCATCAGGGGCCAAGAAGCTGACCTCGTCCAATAATGCAAGGTCTCTTCATGTTTTGATGGCACACCCAGCACTTAGCATACGATGCACTGGGAGCACGCCAAGCTCTGAGGCTGTTGGCTGCCCATAAAGTGGTGATTCTTGCTAGCAGAAAAATGATTGGCGACAGAATAGTCCCCATTCAGTAATCAGGCTTTGGAGGTCTTGCTGCCGGATGTTCTGCAGCAAGGCGTGGGCCTATTTGGAGGAGAGGACTACCTTGCAGTAAAGAATACCATAGAGCAGCATAGATGGACGTTACAGAGCACATCAATAATGTCTCACCTGTGTCCCTAACCTGGGAGCAGGTGAGGAAGAAATTTTTTGGATTGAGTAAGTTTCCGAAGGTAATTGTGCAAAGAAAGGGCAACACATTATCAGTTTATTGTGACAGTTCTTTATTGCTCCTCACTGTAAACTTGGCAAAGTATCACACAAGGAGAATGCAGCGAATTGCACCAAATGTTCATTTTTCTCAATGCACAGAATTGTTCAAGTTCTTCTGTGCAGTGTTACCATATCAAAGCTCCAACCACAATCTTCTTTACAGCATAGGTCCCTTTTACATCTGCCTGAAGATAACAGGAGGGAGTGCTTGCAGACAGGAAGAGGGCCACCAACTGTTCATGATTTTGAACACCTCCATCAAATCTCCTCTTCCCTTTCTCTGTTCTAAGGTAGCGATGTGGTAATGTCACTGGGCTAGTAATCCAGAGGCCTGGATTAATGATCCAGAGACGTGAGTTCAAATCCCACCATGGCAGCTGGGGAATTTAAATTCAGTTAATTAAATAAATCTGGAATTAAAAAACTAGTATCAGTAATGGTACCCATGAATTGTCGTAAAAACCCACCTTTAGGGAAGGGAAATCTGCCGTCTTTACCTGGTCTGGCCTATATGTGAGTCCGGACCCCATGAAGTCTCATGGCTTCAGGTCAAGCATGGGCAAGGAAAACCACCTACCGCCCTCTCTCAGCTGATGAATCAGTATTCCTCTGTGTTGAACACCACTTGGAAGAAGCACTGAGAGTAGCAAGAGCACAGAATGTACTCTGGGTGTGGGACTTCAATGTCCATCACCAAGAGTGGCTCGGTAGCACCACTACTGACTGAGCTGGCCGAGTCCTGAAGGACATAGCTGCCAGTCTGGGCCTGTGACAGGTGATGAGCGAACCAACACGAGGTGAGAAAAACCTACCTGACCTTGTCCTCACCAATCTACCTGTCGCAGATGCATCTGTCCATGACAGTATTGGTAGCAGTGACCACCGCACAGACGAAGTCCCATCTTCATACTGAGGACACCCTCTATCGTGTTGCACTACCACTGTGCTAAATGGGATAGATAGATTCAGAACAGAGCTAGGCATCCATGAGACGCCGTGGGGCAGCAGCAGAATTGTATTCCACCACATGGCCTGGCATATATCCCTCACTCTACCATTACCATCAAGCCAGTGGACCAATAAGGAGTGTAGAAGAGCAAGCCAGGAGCAGCACCAAGTGTACCTAAAAATGAGGTGCCAACCTGGGGAAGCTGCAACACAGGACTACATGCATGCTAAAAAGCAGAAGCAGCATGCTATAGACAAAGCTAAGCGATCCTACAATCAACGGATCAGATCAAAGCTCTGCAGTCCTGCCACATCCAGTCGTGAATGGTGGTGGACCATTAAACAACTAACAGGAGGAGGAGACTCCATGAATATCCCCATCCTCAATGATGGTGGAGCCCAGCATGTGAGTGCAAAAGACAAGGCTGAAGAATTTGCAACCATCTTCAGCCAGAAGTGCCGAGTGGATGATCCATATCAGCCTCCTCCTGAGGTCTCCACTATCATATAAGCCAGTCTATAGCCAATTCGATTCACTCCACGTGATATCAAGAAACAGCTGAGCGCACTGGATACAGCAAAGGCTATGGGGCCCGACAACATCCCGGCTGTCGTGCTGAAGACTTGTGCTCCAGAACTAGCCGCGCCTCTAGCCAAGCTGTTCCAGTACAGCTACAACACTGGCATCTATCCGACAATGTGGAAAACTGCCCAGGTATGTCCTGTCCACAAAAAGCAGGACAAATCCAATCTGGCTAATTACCGCCCCATCAGTCTACTCTCAACCATCAACAAAGTGATGGAAGGTGTCGTTGACAGTGCTATCAAGCGGCACTTAATCACCAATAACCTGCTCACTGATGTCCAGTTTGGGTTCCACCAAGACCACTCGGCTCCCGACCTCATTACAGCCTTGGTCCAAACATGGACAAAAGAGCTGAATTCCAGAGGTGAGGTGAGAGTGACTGCCCTTGACATCAAGGCAGCATTTGACCGAGTGTGGCATCAAGGAGCCCTAGTAAAACTGAAGTCGATGGGAATCAGGGGGAAAACTCTCCACTGGCTGGAGTCATACCTAGCACAAAGGAAGATGGTTGTGGTGGTTGAAGGTCAATCATCACAGCCCCAGGACATTGCTGCAGGAGTTCCTCAGGGCAGTGTCCTCGGCCCAACCATCTTCAGCTGCTCCATCAATGACCTTCCCTCCAACATAAGGTCAGAAATGGGGATGTTTGCCGATGACTGCACAGTGTTCAGTGCCATTTGCAACTCCTCAGATAATGAAACAGTCCATGCCCGCATGCAACAAGACCTGAACGACATTCAGGCTTGGGCTGATAAGTGGCAGGTAAAATTCGCGCCACACAAGTACCAGGCAATGACTATTTCCAACAAGCGAGAGTCTAACCACCGCCCCATGACATTCAACGGCATTAACATCGCCAAATCCCCCACCATCAACATCCTGGGGATCACCATTAACCAGAAACTTAACTGGACCAGCCACATAAATACTGTGGCAACAAGAGCAGGTCAGAGACTGGATATTCTGCGGCGAGTGTCTCACCTCCTGACTCCCCAAAACCTTTCTACCATCTACAAGGCACAAGTAAGGAGTGTGATGGAATACTCTCCACTTGCCTGGATGGGTGCAGCTCCAACAACACTCAAGAAGCTCGACATCATCCAGGACAAAGCAGCCCGCTTGATTGGCACCCAATCCACTACCTTAAACATTAATACCCTCCACCACCAGCGTACCGTGGCTGCAGTGTGTACCATCTACAAGATGCACTGCAGCAACTCGCCAAGGCTTCTTCGGCAGCACTTCCCAAACCCTCTACCACCTAGAAGGACAAGGCCTGCAGGCGCAGGGAACACCACCACCTCCAAGTTCCCCTCCAAGTCACACACCATTCTGACTTGGAAGTATATCGCCATTCCTTCATCGTCAATAGGTCAAAATCCTGGAACTACCTCCCTAATAGCACTGTGGGAGTACCTTCACCACACGGACTGCAGCGGTTGAAGAAGACGGCTCACCACCACCTTCTCAAGGGCATTGAGGGATGGGCAATAAATGCTGGCTTTGCCAGCGATGCCCAGATCCCATGAACACATTTTTTTAAAAAACAGCATCTCTAATATCTCCATATAACTGAAGTGCCTCAACCTGGTAGCATCCTGGTAAACCTCCTCTTTACTCTCTCCAAGGCCTTGACATCCTTCCTAAAGTGTGGTGTCCAGAATTGTACACAATACTCCAGCTCAGGCCTAATCATTGCTTTGTAAAGGTTCAGCATGACCTCCTTGTTTTTGTATTCAATGCCCCTATTTACAAAGCCAAGTATCCCATACACTTTCTTAACTGCCTTATCAACTTGCCCTGCCACCTTCAAAGATTTGTGAATATGCATCCCCAACTTTAACATGATCAAGAAGCATATTGTAGTTCTACAGAGGGCCGATATACAAGAGGATTCAAAGATGGAATCTATTTGGTTAGAGTTAAGGAACAGAAAAAGAGTTGCTGCATTGCTGGGTGTTTACTATAGACCCCCAAATAGTGAGGAGATAGAGGAGCAAATCTGTAGGCAAATTTCAGAGAAATGTAAAAATAATAGAGCGGTAATAGTACGGGACATAAAAGGACCCGAATATAGACTGGGGAAAAACAGAGTAAAGGGCAAGGAGGGTAAAGAATTCCTAAAATGTGTACAGGAGAACTTTCTTAATCAGTATGTTTCTAGCCCAACGAGGAAGGAAACAGTGCTGGATCTAGATCTGGGGAATGAAGTAGGGCAAGTGTGGGACTGTCGTATGAGGAGAGATTGGGTCGACTAGGCCTGCATTGACTAGAGTTTAGAAGAATGAGAGGGGATCTCATTGAAATGTATAAAATTCTGACAGGGCTAGACAGACTGGATGCAGGGAGGATGTTTCCCCTGGCTGGGGGCTCTAGAACGAGGGGCCACAGTCTCAGGATACGGGGTAGGACATTTAGGACTGAGATGAGGAGAAATTTCTTCACTCCAAGGGTGATGAACCTGTGGAATTCTCTACCACAGAAGGCTGTGAAGGCCAAGTCACTGAATATATTTAAGAAGGAGATAGATAGATTTCTAGACACAAAAGGCATCAAGGGGTATGGGGAGAGAGCGGGAAGATGGTATTCAGATGGAGGATCAGCCATGATCATATTGAATGGCGGAGCAGGCTTGAAGGGCTGAATGGCCTACTCCTGCACCAATTTTTCTATGTTTATATGTTTCTTAGTGGAGTGTGTTTCAGTGGCAGAACATCTGGGCAATAGTGATCATAATATATTTAGGTTTAAAGTAGTTATGGAAAGGGACAAAGAAAAATAAAAAGTGGAAATACCCAACTGGAAGAGAGCCAATTTCAGTGATTTGAGAAGGGATCCAGCACAAGTTGGACTGGAAACAAAGATTGGCCAGGGAAACAGTAAATGAGCAATGACAGGCCTTCAAGGCAGGGATAGCTTGGGCACAAACCAAGCATATTCCCATAAGGAGGAAAGATAAGGCATCTAAAGCTAGAGCTCCTTGGCTGACAAAGGAAATAGAGGTTAAAATAAAACAGAAAAAGGTTTATGACTAATGTCAGGTACAGAATACAATCAAAAACCAGGCAGAATGCAGAGAGTACAGAGGGAAATTGAAAAAGGATATAATGACAGCTTGTATTTAAATCGCACCTTTAACGTAGTAAAATGTCCCAAGGCGCTGCACAGGAGTATTTTAAGACAACAAATTTGACACCGATCCACATAAGGATAAATTACGGCAGGTGACCAAAAGCTTGGTCAAAGAGGTAGGTTTTAAGGAACGTCTTAAAGGAGGAAAGAGAGGTAGAGAGGCGGAGAGGTTTAGGGAGGGAATTCCAGAGCTTAGGGCCCAGGCAACAGAAGGCACGACCACCAAAGGTTGGGCGATTATAATCAGGGATGCTCAAGAGGGCAGAATAAGAGGAGCGCAGATATCTCGGGGGGTTGTGGGGCTGGAGGAGATTTCAGAGATAGGAAGGGGCGAGGCCATGGAGGGATTTGAAAACAATGATGAGAATTTTGAAATCGAGGCGGTGCTTAACCAGGAGCCAATGTAGCTCAGCGAGCACAGGGGTGATGGGCGAACGGGACTTGGTGTGGGTTAGGAAACGGGCAAAGAAGGGCAGAGAGAGAGTATGAGAAAAGATTAGTGGGTAACATAAAAGGGTCCCCAAAAATATTTGATAAACATATAAAGAGTGAAAGGTTAATTAAAGGAATGGTGGGCCGATTAGGGGCAAAAAAGGAAATCTTCTTGTGGAGGCAGAGGGCATGACTGAGTTACTGAATGAGTACTTTGCGTCTGTCTTCACAAAAGAAGAGGATGAAGTTAATGTCGCAGTCGAGGAGTGGGGAGTAGAGATATTGGATAGGATAACAATAGATAGAAAGGAGGTGCTAAATATTTTGGCATCACTCAAAGTTAACAAGTCACCCAGTCCTGATGGGATGCACCCTAGGTTGCTGAGAGAAGCTAGGATGGAGATAGCAGAAGATCTGACCACAATCTTTCAATCCTCCTTGGATATGGGAGTGTGCCAGAGGACTGGAGGATTGTAAGTGTTATACCCCTGTTCAAAAAATGGAAGAGGGATAAACCTGGTAACAACAGGCCAATCAGTCATTGGTGGGAAAACTACTAGAGGCCATTGTCAAGGACAAAATTAATTCTAACTTTGAGAAGCATGGGTTAATAAGGGACAGCCAGCATGGATTTGTTAAAGGCAATCATGTCTGACGAACCTGATTGAGGTCTTTGCAGAAGTAATCGAGAGGGTTGATGAAGGTAGTGCAGTAGATTTAATGTCTCATGCCTCAGTTTAACGTCTTGTCTGAGAGATGGATAACACTAAAAGAGGTGAAACCTTCTAGCGCATGTGTCACTCAGATTGGTCAATTGAATGTAAGAAGCTCGCTTTGAAGTTAAAGTATAAAAAAGAGAGGTTGGAATGTTCTGTTGGTATGGGGCACATGGAGGTTGCTGGGGAGCATTGACTTGACATTTCTTTTATTCGTTCCTGGGATGTGGGCGTCGCTGGTTAGGCCGGCATTTATTGCCCTTGAGAAGGTGGTGGTGAAGCTGCCTTCTTGAACCACTGCAGTCCATGTGGTGAAGGTACTCCCACAATGCTGTTAGGGAGGGAGTTCCAGGATTTGGACCCAGTGATGAAGGATCGGCCAATATATTTCCAAGTATTTTATACATTTTTTGGATGTGGGCATCGCTGGCAACGCCAGCATTTATTGCCCATCTTTAATTGCCCTCAAGAAGGTGGTGGTGAGCCACCTTCTTGAACCACTGTTTTTTGTAGCTGTTTTGTACAACTGAGTGGTTTGCTAAGCCATTTCAGAGGGCAGTTAAGAGTCAACCACATTGCTGTGGATCTGAAGTCACATATAGGCCAGACCAGGTAAGGATGGCAGATTTCCTTCCCTGAAGGGCATTAGTGAACCAGATGGGTTTTTACAATCCTGTAGTTTCATGGTCACCATTACTGATACTAGCTTTTTATTCCAGATTTATTTAATTGAATTTAAATTCCCCAACTGCCAGTGGTGGGATTTGAACTCCGGATCAGTAATCCAGGCCTCTGGATTATTCGTCCAGTAACATAACCACTACGCTACCGTTCCTGGTATGATGTGCGACTTAGAGGGGAACTTGGAGGTGTTCCCATGTGCCTGCTGCCCTTGTCCTTCTAGGTGGTAGAGGTCATGGGTTTGGGAGTGTAAGAGTATCATGGATTAGTTGGTTTTTAGAATACTTCCTTTACTATCTTATAATTATCAGTAATGGATTTATAATTGTGTGTAAGAATTAAATATAAAAGTCTGTAATCATCAACTGTATGCAATGGTATCCTGAATTATATATGACCTGCAACCCAATTTCTTATGCTTAAAAGCCTGTGAGTAAGCTGTAAGCAGACAGCCTGGGGTGAGAAAGAGGATTGTTATAGTCCAATAGTGAGGCTGTGCGTGAAAGTTGGATATCATCCAACAGTAAGGATGAGCCAGAGTACAGCTCGCCTGGGAACCAAGGTTAGGCGCAGTTACCATTGTGCTGGAATGTTATAACATCCGCAGTGAATTAAAAAAGCAAAGGCCAACAGCAAGGGCCATATCTCAACCTGTGGAGACATGTTCCTTTCGTATTGCCATAACTACCCCAGATACGAGTCTTGATGGTCGAAAACAGATGATGTAAGAGTGTCATCAGACTAAAAACCTGCGTAAACCTGGGTGTTACGAATGTGGCATCTTTATGAATGGATTTTGGGTCTGGGTGTCAGCCAGAGATTGGTTCAGGAGGACTCTATGGGCTAGAAATTCGCCTCCTTTACGCCTCCTGTTAGTGCCTCTGGGAGGCGCTAATGGGGCGCTACCGGCTTTGCGACTGGGCGCGATGAGAGTACCGCCCCTCTTGTCAGCTTTAGCGTTCCAAGGGAAGTGGTAGTGCTTGATTCAGCGCTCCACTTCCTTCCTGGAGCGCTAACAGCCAATTTACTGTAAGCTCACAATCATTAGCGACTGGCGCTAATTTTTCAAGATTTCAAAAGTTAGCGTTCCGTTTGAATTTCTCCCCCCATAGGTTTTGAATGAGAGTAAATGAATAAGAAGGGGGTCTTAACAGCCACAAATTGTAGAAGATTTCAAGAGTAGAAGATTTCAGGAAGAATCAAAGAGACACCCGGGAGACGAGGAGAGATGAGAGACAAGAGACACGGTGCAGCTTACTCAAAGTTGCGGCTTCTACCCAGAGTATAAGTAGTAATATAATTATACTCTGCAAACTGCAGCTCGAATACTGTAATGTATTAAGTCTGGCTTGTGCTGAATAAAGTTAAATCACTGTCCCCAATACCGGTCAACCTCGAATCACTTGGAACCAGGGTCCCTCTGGGATCTTATAGGAAGTGCTGTCAAAGAGGTCTTGGCGAGTTGCTGCAGTGCATCTTGTAGATGGTACACACTGCAGCCACGGTACGCCGGTGGTGGAGGGAGTGAATGTTTAAGGTGATGGATGGGGTGCCAATCAAGCGGGCTGCTTTGTCCTGGATGGTGTCGAGCTTCTTGAGTGTTGTTGGAGCTGCACTCATGCAGGCAAGTGGAGAGTATTCCATCACACTCCTGACTTGTGCCTTGTAGATGGTGGAAAGGCTTTGGGGAGTCAGGAGGTGAGACACTTGCCGCAGAATACCTAGCCTCTGACCTGCTCTTGTAGCCACAGTATTTATGTGGCCGGTCCAGTTATGTTTCTGGTCAATGGTGACCCCCAGTATGTTGATTTGGGGGGATTTGGCGATGGTAATGCCGTTGAATGTCAAGGGGCATGTACTGTTGGACCCAATGGAGGCATAGCTTTATTTAGTAAGAAGATTGGGCAAATGTGGTGATGAATGTTCTGCATTGGTAATATAAGGCACTTAATGAAAGATTTTGTTGATTAGACCGTGCCAGATGACTCTGGCAGACTGAGCTGCCAATTGTGCAGATCACAGCAAGTACTGCAGTACAGCCCAGCCAAGACCTCCAGGATTATTGTTGTCCAGCCAATGCTTCTGCTCCTGGCTGGTCATGGCTGCTTCTTCTGCTTTTTTTGTGCCTTTCTTCTCCTGCCTGCTCCATGGTTAGGCCCCTTTGCAGGATAAAACTGTATAGAACACAGCAGGAAGCTGCACTAATAGAAGTAAATGGGTATGATGTAATTGCCATTGCAGAGACATGGTTGCAGGGTAACCAAAGCTGGGTACTGAATGTTCCAGGGTACTCAACATTTAGGAAGGACAGACAAAAAGGAAAAGGAGGTGGTGTAGCGCTGTTAATAACGGATGACATCGGTACGGTAGAGATAAAAGATCTTGGCTTGGCAGATCGTGATGTAGAACTGGAATCAGTTTGGGTGGAGCTAAGAAACAGCAAAGGGCGGAAAACATTGGTGGGAGTTGTGTATAGGCCACCAAACAGTAATGGTAATGTAGGGCACAGTATTAATCACGAGATTAGAAGGGGTAACACAGTGGCATAGTGGTTAGCACTGTTGCCTCACAGTGCCAGGGACCTGGGTTCGAATCTGGCTTCAGGTGACTGTCTGTGTGGAGTTTACACATTCTCCCTGTGTCTGCGTGGGTTTCCTCCGGGTGCTCCGGTTTCCTCCCACAGTCTAAAGATGTGCGGGTTAGGTTGATTTGGCTATGATAAATTGACCCTCAGTGTTAGGGGGATTAAATACGTGGGGTTACGGGGATAGGGTGGGATATGTGTCGGTGCAGGCTCGATGGGCCGAAATGGCCTCTATCTGCACTGTGGGGATTCTGTGAAGTGCATGTAACAAGGGCAATACGGTAATCATGGGGGACTTTAATCTACATATTGACTGGGCAAATCAAATTATCACTAATGGCGTGGAGGACAAATTCTTGGAATGCATGCGAGATGGTTTCCTGGATCAGTATGTGGAGGAACCAACCAGGGAACAGGCTATTCTGGATCTGGTACTGTGTAATGAGAAAGGGCTAATCAATAATCTTGTGGTAAAGGGACCTTTAGGGACAAGTGACCATAATATGATTGAATTTTACATTAAGTTTGAGAGTGATGTAGTCCAATCTGATACTAAGGTCTTCAATCTAAACAGAGGAAACTACAAGGGTATGAGGGACAAGTTGGCCATGGTAGATTGGGAGACTACACTAAAAGGTACGAAGGTGGACTTACAATGGCTAACTTTCAAGGAAATAATGCATAATTTGCAACAAACATATATTCCTCTGGGGCATAAAAACCCAAAAGGAAAAGTGATCTAACAAAAGAAAATAAAGCTTGTATTAAGTCAAAGGAGGAAGCTTATAAAGTTGCCAGAAAAAGCGGCCAGTCTGAGGATTGGGATCTTTTTAGAAATCAGCAAAGGGGGACCAAGAAATTGATAAAGAAAGGGAAAATAGAATATGAGCACAAACTAGCGAAAAATATAAAAACGGATTGCAAAAGCTTCTATAGGTATGTGAAAAGGAAAAGACTGGCAAAGGTAAATGTAGGTCCTTTACAGTCAGAGACGGGAGAATTTATAATGGGGAATGAGGAAATGGCTTGGAAATTAAATAAATACTTTGTTTCTGTCTTCACGGAGGGTGACACAAAAAACCTCCTAGAAATACGAGAAAATCAAGGGTGTGATGAGAGTGAGGAACTTAAAGAAATTATTATTAGTAAAAAAACAGTACTAGCAAAATTAATGGGACTAAAAGTCAATAAATTCCAAGGACCAGATGACCTACATGCTAGGGTTTTGAAAGAGGTGGCCATTGGAATAGTGGACGCATTGGTTGTCATCTGCCAAAATTCTATAGATTCTGTAACGGTTCCTGCAGATTGGAGGATAGCAAATGTAACCCCGCTATTTAAGAAAAGAGGGAGAGAGAAAACGGGGAACTACAGACCTGTTAGCCTCACATCAGTAGTTGGGAAAATGCTGGAATCTATTATAAATGATGCAATAACTGGGCACTTAGAAACTAATAGTAAGATTGGGCATGGATTTATGAAAGGGAAATCCTGTTTGACATAGAAACATAGAAACATAGAAGATAGGAACAGGAGTAGGCCATTCGGCCCCTCGAGCCTGCTCCGCCATTCAATGCGATCATGGCTGATCATCCAAATTCAGTACCCTGCCCCTGCTTTCTCCCCATATCCCTTGGTCCCTTTAGCCTGAAGAAATATATCTATCTCCTTCTTGAATATATTTAATGAATTGGCATCAACTGCCTTCTGTGGTAGAGAATTCCACAGGTTCACCATTCTCTGGGTGAAGAAATTCCTCCTCATCTCAGTCCTAAATGACTTACCCCTTATCCTTAGACTGTGACCTCTGGTTCTGGACTCCCCGGCCATCGGGAACATCCTTCCTGAATCTAGTCTGTCTAGTCCTGTTAGAATTTTATAAGTTTCAATGAGATCCCCTCTCATTCTTCTAAACTCTAGCGAATATAAGCCTAATCGACCCAATCTCTCTTCATACGTCATTCCTGCCATCCCAGGTATCAGTCTGGTGAATCTTCGCTGCACTCCCTCCATGGCAAGTGAAAGGGTTAAAAGAGCTAAAATATAAAAAGAGTGGTTATGAACAAGTTTAAAAGAGGGAAATATGATGTAACGTGGTCAAGACTACACACTACAAATCACTAATTGAGTAAAATATTAGAAATAACCTTGGAGTCCCGGTTGCTATGGTGAAATCTTTCAAAGCAGTTTTAATTGGATTTACTTGAATTTAACCTTAGAGTTGCCAGATTAATGTGCACACGAACTGCAAGAAGTTGCACCCGAGACCAACTATTTTGCACCCGAGACCAACTATTTGGCACCCGTGACCAACTATTTGGCACCCGAAACCAACTATTTTGCACCCGAGACCAACTATTTGGCACCCGAAACCCACTATTTTGCACTCGGAACCAACTGTATGTAATGTAAATAATTGTGGGACAATAGCCATGACTTAGAACAGAAACTGTATATAAGGTACAGGAGTTTTAACGATCGGGGAGCATTCGTTCCTGGATGAGTGACTCCCCTGTCGGCTTGTATTAAAGTTGATTTACTGAACGAACCTCTGGACTCCGAGCGATTGATTGGGAATAAGGCGGACGTCGACCTTTTATATCAGAGGGTCCGTCTCGGGGAGAAGAAGCTCTCCCGGTTTACCCTTACAGCAAGAACATCCTTTCTCAGATAAGGCAACCAAAACTGCACACAATACTCAAGATGTGGTCACACCAAGGCCCTGTACAACTGCAGCAAGACATCCTTGCTCCTGTTCTCAAATCCTCTCGCTATGAAGGCCAACATACCATTTGCCTTCTTAACCGCCTGCTGCACCTGCATAATTACCTTCAGCGACTGGTGCACAAGGATACCCAGGTCTTGTTGCACTTCCCCTTTTCCCAATCTATTGCCGTTCAGATAATAATCTGTCTTCCTGTTTTTGCCACCAAAGTGGATAACCTCGCATTTATCCACATTATACTGCATCTGCCATGCATCTGCCCAATCACCCAACCTGTCCAAATCATACTGGAGTTTCTCTGCATCCTCCTCACAGCACACACACCCACCCAGCTTTGTGTCATCTGCAAACTTGGAGATATTACATATTGTTCCCTCGTCTAGATCATTAATATATATTGTGAATAGCTGGGGTCCTAGCACCGATCCCTGCGGTACCCCACTAGTCACTGCCTACCACTCGGAAAAAGACCCGTTTATTCCAACTCTTTGCTTCCTGTCTGCCAACCAGTTCTCTATCCAAGTCATTACCTTACTCCCAATCCCATGTGCTTTAACTTTGCACGCCAATCTCTTATGCGGGACCTTATCAAAAGCCTTCTGAAAGTCCAAATACACCACATCCATTGTTTCTCCCTTATCTATTCTACCAGTTACATCCTCAAAAAATTCCAGTAGATTAGTCAAGCATGATTTACTTTTTGTAAATCCATGTTGACTTTGTCCGATCCTGTCACTGTTTTCCAAGTGTTCTGCTATTACATCTTTTATAATGGACTCTTGCATTTTCCCCACTACCGATGTCAGGCTTACCGGTCTATAATTCCCCGTTTTCTCTCTACCACCTTTTTTAAATAGTGGGGTTACATTAGCTACCCTCCAATCCATGGGAACTGTTCCAGAGTCTATAGAATTTTGACAAACCTGTTGGAGTTCTTTGAGGATGTAACTAGTGGAGTCGACAAAGGGGAACCGGTAGATGTGGTGTATCTGGATTTTCAGATGGCCTTCGATAAGGTCCCACACAAGAGGTTGGTGAACAAATTTAGGGCACATGGAATTGGCGGTAATATATTAGCATGGATTGAGAATTGGTTAACAGACAGAAAACAAAGAGTAGGGATAAACGGGTTTTTTTCAGGATGGCAGGCTGTGACTAGTGGGGTACCGCAAGGATCGGTGCTTGGGCCCCAGCTATTCACAATCTATATCAATGATTTGGATGAGGGGACTAAATGTAACATTTCCAAATTTGCTGATGATACAAAGCTAGGTGTCAGTGTCAGTTGTGAAGAGGCTTCAAGGGGATCTCGACAGGCTCAGTGAGTGGGTGAGAACATGTGGATAAATGTGAAGTTATCCACTTTGGTAGAAAAAACAGAAAGGCAGAGTATTTCCTAAATGGTGAAAGATTGAGGAATGCAGATGCTCAAAGGGACCTGGGTGTCCTTGTACATGAGTCACTGAAAGTGAATGTGCAGGTGCAGCAAGCCATGAGGAAGGCAAATGGTACGCTGGCCTTCATTACAAGAGGATTTGAGTACAGGAGTAAAGAAGTCTTACTCCAATTATATAGGGCCTTGGTGTGACCACACCTGGAGTACTGTGTACAATTTTGGTCTCCTTACCTAAGGAAGGATATACTTGCCATAGAGGGAGTGCAACGAAGGTTCACGAGATTGATTCCTGGGATGGCGGGACTGTTGTATGAGAAGAGATTGAGTAAACTAGGCCTGTATTTTCTTGAATTCAGAAGAATGAGAGGGGATCTCATTGGAGCATACATAATTATTACAGGGCTTGATAGGATGGATGCTGGGAAAATGTTTCCCTTGGCTGGGGACTCCAGAACCAGGGACCACAGCCTCAAGATAAAGGGTAGGCCATTCAGGACTGAGATGAGAAGAAATTTCTTCACACAGAGGGTGGTGAATCTTTGGAATTCTCTACCCCAGAGGGCTGTGGAGGCTCAGTCATTGGGTATATTCAAAACAGAAGTCGATAGATTTCTGACTAGTCAGGGCATCAAGGGATATGGCGATAGGGCCGGTGAATGGAGTTGAGGCAGAAGATCAGCCATGATCTCATTGAATGGCGGAGCAGGCGCGAAGGGCCGAATGGCCTATTCCTGCTCCTATTTCTTATGTTCTTATGTTCCAAGCACTCATTTTGGAGGCCTTGGCTGGGCTGTACTCTAGTACTCCGCTGGATCTGTTGAAGCAATTGCATTGCTGTTTAACGATGTTGAAGGCACCATGAGCCGTGAGCACAGTGAATATCCTTGGTCCTCTAATGTCCTTCAAATAAAGCTGTCACCATTGACCGTCACAAGATGAAGGAATCATAGGAGCAGCCAGGGTAATGAACATTGATGTGCACAATTCTGTTCCGATGGTTGCAGACCACCTGCGGACTTATGGACTGGCAGTCCTCCCATTCAAGAATGGAGTTGCTTGAAGGAAGGGGGTACATTGAGCAATATGAATGTGGTAAATTATGCTTTGTGCTTGCAGGAATCCTGCCATACAATCGAGGTGGAGGGCTCTTTTTTGTGGCTTTTCACAGGAAAATGGATGAAAACCCTGGCCATCACAAACAATGAGGTTCATTTTCACTTTTTTTCTTTGTATTTTGTGTTACATGAAGACTCCAAACAGCCCAAGTCAGCATGTCAGCTGTCTGACTGATTTAATCTCAGTTGTCTAATCAGGCAAAGAGAGATCTGAATTAATGAGAACTTAATTATTCAATAGGGCAGCAGAGAGAGAGATGTTTCCTCACTTGATTTTTGGGCTCTATTTAAGTAGCAGAGACTCAGATTTGTTTTTTATTCGTTCATGGGATGTGTGCGTCGCTGGCAAGGCCGACATTTATTGCCCATCCCTAATTGCCCTTGAGAAGGTGGTGGTGAACCGCCTTCTTGAACCGCTGCAGTCCGTGTGGTGAAGGTACTCCCACAGTGCTGGTAGGTAGATGTCAGCTGTGGCTCAGTTGGTAGCACCCTTGCCTCTGAATCAGAAGGTCATGGGTCCACCTCCCTCTGGGTGAAAACATTTCTCCTCAACTCCCCTCTAATCCTTCTACCAATTACTTTAAATCTATGCCCCCTGGTGATTGACCCTTCTGCTAAGGGAAATAGGTCCTTCCTCTCCACTCTATCTAGGCCCCTCATCATTTTATACACCTCAATTAAATCTCCCCTCAGTCTCCTCTGTTCCAAAGAAAACAAACCCAGCCTATCTAATCTTTCCTCATAGCTAAAATTCTCCAGTCCTGACAACATCCTCATAAATCTCCTCTGCACCCTCTCTAGTGCAATCACATCCTTCCTGTAATGTGGTAACCAGAACTGCACGCAGTACTCTAGCTGCGGCCTAACTAGTGTTTTACACAGTTCAAGCATAACCTCCCTGCTCTTGTATTCTGTGCCTCGGCTAATAAAGGAAAATAAAGGAAGGCTAAGGCCTTCTTAACCACCTTATCTACCTGGTGGGATTTCTGCCATGAAGAGGGCATCCACTGCTGCTGAGGGCCGGGATTGTGGATCGTGTCCTGCTGCAGCACTAGAAGGGAGGAGCCCATTTAAAGGAGGTAGAACAGCCCCAAAGATCAGAAGATTGATTTTTTTTTGAGGCCTTGTCTGAGCCATGGCCTAAAACTAGATAATCTTTAGCACCTGAGGAAGGGAGAGATACTCACTATTGACCCCCTACCTCCAAAAGAAGCATTGGTGGGCCTTCCACTGCTGCCTCAGAGACTAATGCCTCCCCTCTCTTGGTGGTCCCTGGGTTAGCGGGATCAGCCGTAGAATGAGAGGGAAACTTGCCAGGTTGCCAATCCCCACCTCACGCATTGGGATCTAAAGCAAACAGGCACTAGGTTACATTCACAGGAACCACTACAAAACAAAGCACACCATTTTGTCCTTGTACAAGACCTTGGTTAGGCCTCATTTAGAATACTACGTCCAGTTTTGAACCCCTCGCATGGTGGGGGATATTGAGGCATTGGAAAAGGTACCCCAGGTTCAGATGGTTCCCCAGGTTAAAACACCTCAGATACCCAAATAGGCTTAAAGAGCTGGCTCTGTATACTTTAAAGAAGCAAAGGGCTAAAAATTGAGCAGCACCCCATTTGGGGAGCTAACTTCACCAGGGCGCTACTTTAAGCTTCCCGGAAACATTAGCGCCCCCGCGCCAGAAATTGAGTTGTTGCACCCCAAGAGGGCAGCATCGCGCCGCGGTATTGCAGGCCTTCCTCCCCTTCTTAAAGGGGAGGGGCCTTGCACAGCGTGACCCGGGGCCCAGCTGGGCCCCCAGGGATCGGAAGTGCCGGCAAAAGAGCCCGGCACTCAAGAGAAGTGCCGGGCTCTTGGAGCGCAGCCGGCACTCCGCGGGTGGGGGGGCCGTTCAGGAGGCTGGGGACGGGAGCGCAGGCAGGTGCTGGCAGGCGGCTAGCAACAAAAATGGCCGCCCCATCTCGCCTTTAAATTGCGCCTCCCCGGCTGCAGGTAGGCCCCCCATGACCCCGTCGGACATAGCGTCCGGCGGTAAGTCAGGGGGCGCTCCCGAAGATCGCAGCCGGGGCGCGAGCGGGGCGCTGCACACGGCAATGATGTCATCGCTGGTGGCGCAGTGCCGCGGTACGCTACCGGTTAGCGCCGCCGCTAACCTCCCGCTGAATTTCGCAGGAGGCATGGGTGGCACCGCGCCTGGGCGCTAGTTGCTTTGCGTCCCGTTAGCGCCCTCAATCTTCTGATCTTTGGGGCTGTTCTACTTCCTTTAAATGGGCTCCTCCCTTCTAGTGCTGCAGCAGGACACGATCCACATTCCCGGCCCTCAGCAGCAGTGGATGCCCTCTTTTTGCCCCATAGACTCTATAGAGGTCTATAACAACAACAACAAGTTGTATTTATATAGCGCCTTTAACATAGTTAAACGTCCCAAGGTGCTGCAAAGGAGCGATTATCAAACAAAATTTGACACCGAGCCACATAGGGACAAATTAGGACAGATGACCAAAAGCTTGATCAAAGAGGTAGGTGTTAAGCAGCATCTTAAAGGAGGTGAGAGAGGTAGAGAGGGGGAGAGAGGTGGAGAGGTTTAGGTAGGGAATTCCAGAGCTTAGGGCCCAGGCAACAGAAGACACGGCCACCGATGGTTGAGTGATTAAAATCAGGGATGCTGAAGAGGGCAGAATTAGGGGAGTGCAGACCTCTCGGGGGGTTGTAGGGCTGGAGGAGGTTACAGTGATAAGGAGGGGCGAGGCCATGGAGGATTTGACAACTAGCATGAGAGTTTTAAAATCGAGGCGTTGCTTAACCGGAGCCAATGTAGGTCAGCGATCACAGGGGTGATGGGTGAACGGGACTTGGTGCGAGTTAGGACACAGGCAGCAGAGTTTTGGACGGCCTCAAGTTTACACAGGGTGGAATGTGGGAGGCCGGCCAGGAGTGCGTTGGAATAGTCAAGTCTAGAGGTAACAAAGGCATGGATGAGGGTTTCAGCAGCAGATGAGCTGAGGCATGGATGGAGATGGGAGATGTTACGGAGGTGGAAATAGGCGGTCTTTGTTATGCTGTGGATATGTGGTCGGAAGCTTATTTCAGAGTCAAATATGACACCAAGGTTGCGAACAGTGTGGTTCAGCCTCAGACAGATGTAAGGGAGAGGGATGGAGTCAGTGGCTAGAAACAGAGTTTGTGGCGGGGACCAAAGACAATGGCTTCGGTCTTCCCAATATTTAGTTGGAGGAAATTTCTGCTCATCCAGTACTGGATGTCTGACAAGCAGTCTGACAATTGAGAGACTGTGGAGGGGTCGAGAGAAGTGGTGGTGAGGTAGAGCTGGTTGTCGTCAGCGTACATGTGGAAACTGACGCTGTGTTTTCAGCTGATGTCGCCGAGGGGCAGAATGTAGATGAGAAATAGGAGGGGGCCAAGGATAGATCCTTGGGGGACACCAGAGGTAACGATGCGGGAGCGGGAAGAGAAGCTGTTACAGGTGATTCTCTGGCTACGATTCGATAGATAAGAATGGAACCAGGTGTGTGGAATCTCACCCAGCTGGACAACGGTGGAGAGGCATTGGAGAAGGATGGAGTGGTCAACCGTGTCAAAGGCTGCAGACAAGTCAAGAAAGTTGAGGAGGGATAGTTTACCTTTGTCACAGTCACAAAGGATGTCATTTGTGACTTTGATGAGAGCCATTTCGGTACTGTGGCACGGGCAGAAACCTGATTAGAGGGATTAAAACATGGAGTTCTGGGAAAGATGGGCATAGATTTGGGAGGTGACAATATGTTCAAGGACTTTGGAGAGGAAAGGGAGGTTGGAGATGGGGCGGTAGTTTGCAAGGACGGAGGGGTCAAGGGTTGGTTTTTTGAGAGGGGTGATGACGGCAGATTTGAAGGAGAGGGGGACAGTACCTGAGGAGAGAGAACCGTTAACAATATCAGCTAACATGGGAGCCAGAAAAGGAAGTTGGGTGGTCAGCAGTTTGGTGGGAATAGGGTCGAGGGAGCAGGATGTGGGTCTCATGGACAAGATGAGCGGGAGAGGGCATAACGGGAGATAGGAGAGAAACTGGAGAAAGATGTGAGTTCAGGGCTAGGGCAGGGAGGAACCTTAGAGGAAGTTTGGCCCAGTGGGCTAGGCGAAGGAAGGGAAGTGGCAGAGGCAGTGGATCGGATGGTCTCAATCTTAGAGACAAAGAAGTCCATGAGCTCCTCACGCTTGCTATTGGAGGTGAGGGTGGAAGAGACAGGGGAGAAGGGTTTAAGAAGATGGTTTGCAGTAGAGTTACAGTCTAGGGTTATCTTTGCATTCCAGAATGATCCTGCAATAGTGAACGGTTTTGGCAATGAGAGCTTTATGTGGTCCAGCCAGATCTGGCGGTGAATGACTAAACCAGTTATCTGCCATATCCATTCAAGTCTGCGTGCCTTGGACTTAAGGGAATGGAGATGAGGGCCGTACCAGTGGGAATGGCCAGGTTGAGAGAGAGTAATTGATTTAGTAGGGACGAGGGCATCAAAGGTGGTGGTGAGGGTATGGCTAAGCATATCAGTAGCTGCAGAAATGTTATGGTGAATGGAGGGTCATTTGCTGGACAGTTGGGATTTCGTACGTGCAGTTGTAAGAGAGTTGGGAGGGAGTTTTTTTCTAGAAGCGGACACAGAAGGAAGTAGGGTTGGCGGGCGGGGTTGGGGGGAAGTGGGATGTGGGTGGAGAGAGATACAAGGAAGTGGTCAGAGGTGGCCTTATCGCTGATTAACACGATGGGAGAAGCAAGGCCACAAGGTCAAGGGGTGGCCGTGAATATGGGTAATATATAAAATAATGAAAGGATTAGATTGTTTTTACGTGGACAAATTATTTTAACTGGATAGGTTAGAGAGGACCAGAGGTCACGCTTACAGGTAATGTAAGGCAGAACTAGGTTGGATGTTAGGCTGTTCTTCTTTTCCCAGAGAATAGCAGAGCTGTGGAATAGGTTGCCGACTCGTGCGATTCACTGTATACCTCCAAGAGGGAGATGGACCTGATTCCGGCTGGAGCGGAGATCACTTTGTAAAAGAGATAGGTGTCCTGTAACATAAATCAGGGTCAATGCAATTTCCTGGAATAGTTTTGATCGCCTAACGGGATTGGAGAAGAATTCTCCTGATATTTTCCCCCTAATATGGCCTTGCTTTTTATCGTTTCTTTGTCTCTTCCAGGAAATGACTTGGTCTCGGGCGGGTAGGGAGCGTCTGTATCAGGGTGCATAAAACAACATTTTTCAAGTTTTTTTCGTATTTGTATTTCCTTATACCAGGCAACATCCTGGTGAACCTGCTTCCACTCCAGCTACTGACTCTAATGGCACCTTTTAGCACATTGAAGGTTGAGACGTACAACTCCAGTTGTGACATTTTTGATCACACCCTGGCATCCCAGCTATGACATATAACATGTTCTCAGAGCTACGACAATCTGCGGGATTTTGCTAATACGGACTTGAGTCACTTCTCAGAGGCACTGCGCATTCTGTCTTTAAATTACTTAATGTATTGCAGCACTCTTCCCACTTTACAGAACACCCAGTTCTATTTGACAGGACACGCCCCTCACATTTCTGAGATATAAAGCTGTGTTCATGCCACTAAACATTATAGCAGCCACCTGATTTTGTGCCCTCCTGATTTTGTCTCTTCCACATGGGTCAAGAAAATAATTTAATCAGCTTAAAGACACTTTTTGTGAAGGTATGTAGAATTTATTCTGAAGTTCAATTGATTTGATCATTTCAGCAATTTTTGCCCAATGTAAGGAGGCTTTCCGTGAATATTGGCAAACACTGACATTTATTTATTTGCTGCCCCCTGGTACTCAACGCTCAGAGGGTCATGTCGTTTACAGATGGAATCAACAAAAATAATGATAAGAAAAACAAAGCAAAATGTTGTTTTGTGCAGGTAGTATAGAAGTTGGTAAGTAGAATGGGACGGCTTTCAATACAAAATGTACTCCTCATCCAGCTAGTATCAATTTTTTATGGAAAACAGAATTAGTGCAATGTTTTCATGTTTTATTATTGTTTTCAACATAAATTACAACATTACAATTTTGCTTTTGGAGTAGGTAAATCTGATTTTATCAAATATTTGTCCGATTTTATCAGTTAAAGACAATAACTGGGGACTTTTATAGTACTCCCAGGACACCAACACACAGTCCAGGCTGACACGGCGTGCTCCATTGTTGCAGGTGCCACCTCTTAGCTGAGATGTTCAACCAAGGCTCCCATCTGCCTGTTTGAGTGGATGCTAAAGATTCCCATGGCACTACTGAAAGAAGAGCAGGGAATTCTCCTTGGGAGCTAAATTCAGTTGATTTGCGCCTCCCGTTAGTGCCCTAAGAAATTCAGCAGGAGGTTAGCGGCATGCTAACTGTTAGCACCGCGCGGCGCTGCGCCACCGGCGATAAGAACATAAGAACATAAGAAGTAGGAGCAGGAGTAGGCCATATGGCCCCTTGGGCCTGCTCCGCCATTCAATAGGATCATGGCTGATCCGAACCTAGACTCACGTCCACTTCCCTGCCCGCTCCCCATAACCCTTAATTCCCTTATCAGTTAGGAAACTGTCTATCTCCGTTTTAAATTTATTTAATGTCGCAGCTTCCACAGCTCTCTGAGGTAGCAAATTCCATAGATTTACTACCCTCTGATTGAAGAAGTTTCTCCTCATCTCAGTTTTGAAATGGCAGCCCCTTATTCCAAGATTATGCCCCCTAGTTCTAGTCTCACCCATCAGTGGAAACATCCTCCCCGCCCCCACCCGATCAAGCCCTCTCACAATCTTATATGTTTCGATAAGATCGCCTCTCATTCTTCTGAATTCCAATGAGTAGAGGCCCAACCTACTCAACCTTTCCTCATAAGTCAACCCCCTCATCTCCAGAATCAACCGAGTGAACCTTCTCTGAACTGCCTCGAGAGCAAGTATATATTTTCTTAAATATGGAAACCAAAACTGTATGCAGTATTCCAGGTGTGGCCTCACCAGTACCTTGTATAACTGAAGCAAGACTTCCCTGCTTTTATACTCCATCTCCCTTGCAATAAAAGCCAAGATTCCATTGGCCTTCCTGATCACCTGCTGTACCTGCATACTAACCTTCTGTGTTTCATGCACCAGGACCCCCAGATCCCTTTGTACTGTAGCACTTTGCAGTTTCTTTCCATTTAGATAATAACTTGCTCTTTAATTTTTTTCTGCCAAAGTGCATAACCTCACACTTTCCAACATTATATTCCATCTGCCAAATTTCCGCCCACTCACTTAGCTTGTCTATGTCCTTTTGCAGGTTTTTTATGTCCTCCTCACTCACTGCTTTTCCTCCCATCTTTGTATCGTCAGCAAACTTGGACACGTTGCACTTGGTCCCCTCCTCCAAATCGTTAATATAGATTGTAAAGAGTTGGGGTCCCAGCACTGACCCTTGCGGAACACCACTAGTTACTGATTGCCAACCCGAGAATGAACCATTTATCCCAACTCTCTGTTTTCTGTTAGATAGCCAATCTTCCACCCATGCCAGTATATTACCCCCAATCCCGTGATTTTTTATCTTGTGCAGTAATCTTGTGTGGCACCTTATCAAATGCCTTTTGGAAGTCCAAATACACCACATCCACTGGTTCCCCTTTATCCGCCCTGTTTGTTACGTCCTCAAAGAATTCGAGCAAATTTGTCAAGCATGATTTCCCCTTCATAAAACCATGCTGACTCTGTCCGATTAAATTATGCTTATCCAAATGTCCTGTTACTGCTTCCTTAATAATGGACTCCAACATTTTACCAACCACAGATGTTAGGCTAACTGGTCTATAGTTTCCAGCCTTTTGACTACCTCCCTTTTTAAATAAGGGCGTTACATTAGCAGTTTTCCAATCTGCTGGGACCTTACCCTAATCCAGGGAGTTTTGGAAAATTACCACCAATGCATCCGCAATCCCTACCGCTGCTTCTCTCAAGACCCTAGGATGTAAGCCATCAGGTCCAGGGGATTTATCCGCCTTAAATCCCATTATCTTACCGAGTACCATCTCCTTAGTGATTTTAATCGTGTTTAGCTCCTCCCCCCCATAGCCCCCCGTTTGTCCAGTGTTGGGATATTTTTAGTATCCTCTACTGTAAAGACTGATACAAAATATTTGTTCAGCGTATTTGCCATCTCCATGTTCCCCACTACTAATTTCCCGGTCTCGTCCTCTAAGGGACCAACATTCACTTTAGCCACCCTTTTTCTTTTTATATAACTGTAGAAACTCTTGCTATCTGTTTTTATATTTTTTGCTAGTTTACTTTCATAATCTATCTTCCCCTTCTTAATTAATCTTTTAGTTATTCTTTGCTGGCTTTTAAATGCTTCCCAATCTTCTATCCTCCCACTAGATTTGGCTACTTTATATGCCCTTGTTTTCAGTCGGATACTATCCTTTATTACTTTACTTAGCCACGGATAGCTGTCTTTTCTTTTACGCCCCTTTTTCCTCAGTGGAATATATTTTTCTTGAGAGTTGTGAAATACCTCCTTGAATGTACACCACTGCTCCTGTACCGTCTTACACCTTAATCTATTTTCCCAGTCCACTTTAGTCAACTCTGCTCTCATACCTTCATAGTCTCCTTTATTTAAGCTTAGTACGCTGGTTTGAGATCCAACTCTCTCACCCTCCAACTGAATTTGGAATTCAACCATGTTATGGTCACTCATTCCAAGGGGATCCTTTACTAGGACATTTTTTATTAATCCTGTCTCATTACACAGGACCAGATCTAAGATTGCCTGCCCCCTGGTTGGTTCAGTCACATACTGCTCAAGGAACCTGTCCCTAATGCACTCTATGAACTCTTCCTCAAGGCTGCCCTGCCCAATTTGATTTGTCCAGTCAATATGAAAGTTAAAATCTCCCATGATTATAGCTGTTCCCTTATTACAAGCCCCAACTAGTTCCTGATTTATACTCCGACCAATAGAGTTACAACTGTTAGGAGGCCTATAGACTACGCCCACTAGTGACATTTTCCCCTTATTATTCCTTATCTCCACCCAAACTGTTTCACTATCCTGATCCTTTGACCCAATATCATTTCTCACTATTGCAGTGATTCCATCCTTTATTAACATAGCCACCCCACCTCCCTTTCCTTCCTGTCTGTCCTTCCGAATAGTCAAATACCCCTGGATGTTTAGTTCCCAGTCAGGGTCACCTCGCAGCCATGTTTCTGTAATGGCCACCAGATCATACCCATGTGTAGTTATTTGTACCGTCAACTCGTCTATTTTGTTACGAATGCTGCGTGCATTCAGATAAAGAACTTTTAAACATGTTTTGTGACAATTTATTCCTGCTTTTACCCCCTTTACTACTTTACCTTTATCTTTATATATTCTGTCCCTTCCTGACACGCTCTTGTTTTTAATTTCCCCACTGCTAATTTGCTCTATTGGCTTCTCCGCTGACATTTTTATTCTTCGCTCTCTTGAAACCTCCCCCCCACTAATTAGTTTAAAGCCCTCTCTACAGCCCTAGTTATTCGATTCGCCAGGATTCTAGTCCCAGCACTGGCCAAGTGAAGTCCGTCCCAATGGAACAGCTCTCTCCCGTCCCAATGGAACAGCTCTCTCCCGTCCCAGTACTGGTGCCAGTGACCCAAGAAGCAAAACCCATTTCTCCCACACCAGTCTTTGAGCCACGCATTTAACTCTCTGATTTTATTTACCCTAGCCAAATTTGCTCATGACTCAGGTAGTAATCCAGAGATTATTACCCTTGTGGTTCTGCTTTTTAATTTGGCCCCTAGCTGCTCATACTCCCTCAGCAGAACCTCTTTCCTTGTCCTATCTATGTCGTTGGTACCAACATGGACCACGACAACTGGATCCTCCCCCTCCCCCTCCCACTCCAAGTTTCTCTCCAGCCCAGAGGAGATGTCCTTAACCCTGGCACCGGGCAGGCAACACAACCTTCGGGACTCTCGCTCTCGGCTGCAAAGAACCCTATCTATCCCCCTTATGATACTATCCCCTACCACTACAACATTTCTTTTTACTCCCCCCACTTGAATGGCCCCCCGTTCCACGGTGCTGTGGCCAGGTTGCTCATCCTCCCTGCAGTCCCTGCTCCCATCCTCACAGGGAGTAAGAGCCTCGAACCTGTTGGACAAGAGCAAGGGCTGCGGCTCCTCCAACACTACCTCCTGGATCCCTGTACCTGCCTCACTCATAGTCACACCCTCCTGTCCCTGACCACAGACGACATCTGAATTAGTTAATCTAATTGGTGTGACTACTTCCTAGAACACAGAGTCCAGGTAACTCTCCCCCTCCCTGATGTGTCGCAGTGTTTGAAGCTCGGACTCCAGCTCATCAACACGGAGCCGGAGTTCCTCGAGCAGCCAACACTTACTGCAAATGTGATCACCGTGAGCATCAATGGTGTCCACCAGCTCCCACATATTGCAGCAGTAACACATCAACTGCTCTCCCATTCTAAGTAATTAATTACATTTATTAATATTTTTTAAATACCCTCTGCCCCGCCTGATGAATATCACACCTTAGAAATTATAAACCACAGAGTTTAAGTTTAAAAAGAGAGAAATACTCACCAACCAATTACTTACCTGCTTTCTGGTGATGTCACACCTCGATTATTTTTTACCTTTCTCCCTCCCTCCGAGTTCAGAGACTAGTCCCGCCTTACCTGGTCTCTGGAGCCTTTTAAACCCTCTGCCGCCGCCTCTCCTCACGCAGGTCCGCCGCCGCACCAGGAAGCTGACAAAAATGGAAAACGGAAGGAACACCTCCCTCCCCGAACTCCCTCACTCACCAAACTCGTAGCTTAACACTCTGTTCCAATCTGCACTCCATGACAAACTGCACTCTAGTCTCCCTTATTTATACTGCTGAGATTTAAATAAGTGAGCTCTCCGGCAGTTACAGAACCAGATTAGACCAGTTAATTAATTAATTACTCTCACCTGCTCTCCAGCACAGAGCTTGCTTCGCCTTGCCCAAGCCTGGAAGAAACTTAAAACTTGAAACAGTAAATTTAAATGCTAATTGCAAGCACACAAGACTAGAATTTATAAAAATAAGCGATTAACCTTTAAGGTTTACTCCCTCACTCACCAAACTCACAGCTTAACACTCTGTTCCAATCTGCACTCCATGACAAACTGCACTCTAGTCTCCCTTATTGATACTGCTGAGATTTAAATAAGTGAGCTCTCTGGCAGTTACAGAACCAGATTAGACCAGTTAATTAATTAATTACTCTCACCTGCTCTCCAGCACAGAGCTTGCTTAGCCCTGCCCAAGCCTGGAAGAAACTTAAAACTTGAAAGAGTAAATGTAAATGCTAATTGCAAGCACACAAGACTAGAATTTATAAAAATAAGAGATTAACCTTTAAGATTTACTCCCTCACTCACCAAACGGGGCAGCGCTAGTTAAAGGGGAGGTGGCGGGCGGCCATTTTTGTTGCTCACTGCCTACCAGCACCTGCCCCCGTTGCTGTCCCCGGCCCCCGTGAAGACCCCCGCGGGGTGCCGGCTGCTGTCCGTGAGCCCGGCACTCCTCTTGAGTGCCGGGCTCGTTTGCTGGCACTCTCGATCCCTGGTGGCCCAGCTGGGCACCGGGACCCGCTGCGCCAGGCCCCTCCCCTTTAATAAGTTAGCACCCCGCAGCTGATATTGCCTTGCAGCGTTGCAGGAGGGATGCAGCGTGCTTCCAGTAGCGCCCCTCCTCCATCTCGGGGCGCTACCTGGGAAAATCGGCCGCGGGGGCACTAACTTTTTAGTGCCCCGGCGAAGGTAGCGCCCCAAGAAGGAGGGGCCGCTACCCAATGTTTATCACCTTGTGTCCTGGCTAACATTCATGTCTCAACCAACATCACTAAAAATAGACAAAGTGGTCATTCATTTCATTTGTGGTTTAAGAACATAAGAAATAGGAACATAAGTAGGCCATTTGGCCTTTCGAGCCTGCTCCGCCATTCAATAAGATCATGGCTGATCTTCTACCTCACCTCCACTTTCCTGCACTATCCCCATATCCCTTGATTCCCTTAATATTCAAAAATCTATCGATCTCTGTCTTGAATATACTCAACGACTGAGCCTCCACAACCCTCTGGGGTAGAGAATTCCAAAGATTCACCACCCTCTGAGTGAAGAAATTTCTCCTCATCTCAGTCCTAAATGGCCGACCCCTTATTCTGAGACTGTTACCTCTGAGGGCCTTGGTTCTAGACTCCCCAGCCAGGGGAAACATCCTCCCTGCATCTGCTCTGTCAAGCCCTGTAAAATTTTTGTATGTTTTAATGAGATCACCTCTCATTCTTCTAAACTGTAGAGAATATAGGCCTAGTCTACTCAATCTCTCCTCATAGGACAATCCCTCCATCCCAGGAACCAGTCTGGTGAACCTTCGTTGCACTCCCTCTATGGCAAGTATATCCTTCCTTAGGTAAGGAGACCAAAATTGTACACAATACTCCGGGTGTGGTCTCACCAGGGCCCTATATAATTGCAGTAAGACATCTTACACTTATACTCAAATCCTCTTGTAATAAAGGCCAACATACCATTTGCTTTCCTAATTGCTTGCTGCACCTGCATGTTAACCTTCAGTGATTCTTGTACAAGGACACCCAGGTCCCTCTGAACACCAACATTTCCCAATCTCTCACCATTTAAAAAATACTCTGCTTTTCTATTTTTCCTACCAAAGTGGATAACTTCACATTTCTCCAGATTATATCCCATTTGCCATGTTCTTGCCCACTCACTTAGCCTGTCTATATCCCCTTGAAGCCTCCTTGCATCCTCCTCACAACTTACATTCCCACCCAGCTTTGTATCATCAGCAAACTTGGATATATTACATTTGGTCCCCTCATCCAAATCATTGATGAAGATTGTGAATAGCTGAGGCCCAAGCACTGATCTGTGCGGTACCCCACTAGTTACAGCCTGCCAACCCGAAAATGATCCATTTATTCCTACTCTCTGTTTTCTGTCCATTAACCAATCCTCAATCCATGCTAGTATATTACCCCCAATCCCATGAGCCCTAATTTTGTTTAATAACCTCTTGTGTGGCACCTTATCGAATACCTTCTGAAAATCCAAATACACCACATCCACTGGTTCCCCCTTATCTATTCTGCTAGTTACAACCTCAAAACATTCTAACAGATTTGTCAAACACGATTTCCCGTTCATAAATCCGTGTTGAGTCTGCCCAATCCTATTATTATTTTCTAAGTGCCCTGTTACCACGTCCTTAATAATAGATTCTAGCATTTTCCCTACTACTGATGTCAGGCTAACTGATGTGTAGTTCCCCGTTTTCTCTCTCCCTTCATTCCTTCAATAGTGGGGTTACATTTGCCACCTTCCAATCCGCGGGAACCGTTCCAGAAGCTATGGAATTTTGGACAATGACAATCAATGCATCCACTATCTCTATAGCCACCTCTTTCAAAACCCTAGGATATAGGCCATTGGGTCCAAGGGATTTATCGGCTTTCAGTCCCATTAATTTCACCAGTACTATTTTTTTACTAATACTAATTTCTTTCAGCTCCTCATTCTTGCTAGAGCCTTGGTACTCCACTATTTCCAGGAAGTTTTTTGCGTCTTCTTCCATGAAGACAGACACAAAGGGCTGGATTTTGCCAGCCCCGAGGAGGTGGGTATGGAGGCGGGACTGCCGGTAAAGTTGCAGAAAGTGAGGGCGGCAGGCAAAGCCGCCCCCATCCCACCTCCGTGCCCTTTTTCCAGGAGGCGGGAAGCCGTCCTGACCCGGGTCCCATCTCCTCGAGGCGGGAAAGGAATTAAACCCTTTTAACTGCCTGTTAACAGGTAGTTAACAGGCAGAAAAAAGGATTAGTCCCATTTTACCTTTTCAAGTGCGGGCTTCCCGACCTCAGAGAACCCCACCGGGGTGGTGGAGGTGAGTAGGAGGTCCGCGGTGGTCGGAGGGTTCTGAAAGTGCAATGTAGAGGTGAGTGATGGGTGCAAGTGTGGAGTGGTAAGTATGTGAGGTGAGTGTAAAGTGTTAGAAAATGTTAACTTACCTTTGTTTCTGCCTACAGCCTTCAGCCGCTCTGGATCCGGAGTCCCGACATCTTCTTTGTAGATTTCACAGACTGGCTGTTGGATCCTCCAAACCAACAGTCATCTGATTTCTACAAAGTAGAAAGGTTTGATGAGTCCTGCACACAAGGGCTTATCAAACTATACAGAATGTCAGTGTTTGACAGATTCACAGAGTTGTCAAACGCTGACATTTCTTCTTTCAAGAAATCTTGACAGATGGCACGTCAGACATAGACGTGCCCTGTCAGTGACTTCCCCCTAATTGGCCTGCTGAGCCCACAGAGCGGGCTTAACCAGGTCAATCAGGGGAAAATCCCGCTTGTTGACCAGAAGATGATGGAGGCGGGACTGAGATCCGGCAAGCAGCAGTCTCGCCTCCAACACATCTCCATTCAGAAAATCCAGCCCAAAGTATTTGTTTAATTTCTCGGCGATTTCCTTATTCCCCAATATAATTTCTCCTGTCTCAGCCTGTAAGGGACCCACATTTACTTTCGCTAATCTTTTCCTTTTTACATACCTATAGAAGCTTGTACAGTCTGTTTTTATGTCTCTCGCTAGTTTACTCTCATATTCTATTTTCCCTTTCTTTATCAATTTCTTGGTCTTCCTTTGCTGAATGCTAAAATCCTCCCAATCCTCAGGCTAACTACTCTTTTGGCAACATTGTAAGCCTCTTCCTTTGATATAATACTATCTTTAACTTCTCTTGTTAACCACGATTGGACCACTTTTCCTGTGGGGTTTTTGTGCCTTAAAGGAATGTATATTTGTTGTAAATTATGTATTAATTCTTTGTCTACTGTCATATCTTTTAATGTAGTTTCCCAATCTACCATAGCCAACTCGCCCCCTAGACCTATGTAGTTTGCTTTGTTTAGATTTAAGACCCTAGTTTCAGATTTAACTAAATCACTTTCAAACTCAATATAAAATTCTATCATATTATGGTCACTCTTCCCTAAAGGTCCCTTTACTACAAGGTTATTAATTAACCCTTTCTCATTGCACAATACTAGATCTAAAATAGCCTGTTCCCTAGTTGGTTCCTCAACATACTGATCTAGAAAACTATCTTGCATACATTCCATGAATTCATCCTCCACACTATTACTGCAAATTGGGTTTGCCCAGTCTATATGTAGATTAAAGACCCCCATGATTACTGTATTATCCTTGTTACATGCTCCTTTAATTTCCTGATTTATACTCTGCCCTACATTACAACTATTGTTTGGGGGCCTATAAACAACTTCCACCAATGTTTTCTGCCCCTTGCTGTTTCTTCGCTCCACCAAAACTGATTCTACTTCTTGATTTTCAGGGCTAAGATCCTTTCTCTCTACTGTCTTGACCCATCCTTTTATATCAGGGTTCCCCTCCTCCTTTTCCATTTTGCCTATCTCTTCTAAAAGTTAAGTATCCTGGAATATTTAGTTCCCAATCTTGGCCACTTTGCAACCACGTCTCCGTTATGGCTATTAGATCAAACCTGTTAATTTCTATCTGCACTATTAATTCATCTATCTTGTTACGAATGCTTTGCACATTCAAATATAGTGCCTTTAGCTTTAAGTGTCAAAGGCACTGTATAATTTGATAGCAAAATACTGCGGATGCTGGAAATCCGAAATAACAACAGAAAATGCTGGAAAAACTCAGCAGGCCAGGCAGCATCCGTGGAGAGAGAAACAGAGTTGATGTTTCAGGTCGAAGACCTTTTATCAGAACTGGAAAAAAGCAGGAAATGAAATAGATTTTAAAGCAAGTTTAGGGCTGGGAAAAGGGGGAGGGGATGAAAGAACAAAAGGGAAGGTCAGTGATAGGATAGAAAGCAGGAGAGAGTAAGAGACATTGAGAGACATTAAGAGATATTCAAGGCAAGAGAAGATGGAAAGGGACAGGTTGAGGAACAAAGGATGGCTCTAGATGAAGTGTGAATTGCGCTGGCAGAATGAAGGACAGCTGCCAGCTTCTGGGAGGGAAGAAAAAAAGGCCAAACAAAAGTGTGGATAAAAAAATTAAATAAATATATATATATATATATGTGATGGGGGGCCGGGGTTATGATCTGAAATTGTTGAACTCTATGTTGAGTCCCGAGGGGACTTTTTTTCTTCCCTCCCAGAAGCTGGCAGCTGTCCTTCATTCTGCCAGCGCAATTCACACTTCATCTAGAGCCATCCATTGTTTCTCAACCTGTCCCATTTCCACCTCCTCTTGCCTTGAATATCTCTTAATGTCTCTTAATGTCTCTTAATCTCTCCTGCTTTCTATCCTATCACTGACCTTCCCTTTTGTTCTTTCATCCCCTCCCCCTTTTCCCAGCCCTAAACTTGCTTTAAAATCTATTTCATTTCCTGCTTTTTTCCAGTTCTGACGAAAGGTCTTCGACCTGAAATGTTAATTCTGTTTCTCTCTCCACGGATGCTGCCTGGCCTGCTGAGTTTTTCCAGTGTTTTCTGTTGTTATTTTGCACTATATAATTTGTTGTTTTAAAAACTCCCTCGATATTTAGTGTTTATGCTTGGTATAAAAGTACAGATCTGATATCTTGGTTTTATTCTCATTTCCTGATCTACTTATTGTTTCTTTCAGAAGATGAAGATATCAGACATCAACTTTGATAATTTTGAAAATTTCACCAATATTAATGACTACTCTTATGATGGGGAGACGTCCCCTTGTACACCAATAATTAACAGTCATTCAGTTAACATGGCAATTTCTGCTGTCTATAGCCTGGTGTGTTTCCTCGCTGTGGCAGGGAACATGGTTGTAATGATTGTCATACTTTACAATCGACGCACAATATCATCCACTGACATCTACCTGCTTCATCTGGCCGTAGCTGATCTGCTCTTTGCCGTGACCTTGCCCTTTTGGGCAGTGGATGCCATATCTGGGTGGGTGTTTGGTGATGCCATGTGTAAGATTATCAGCATGTTACAGGAAGTTAACTTTTACAGTGGTATTCTGTTGCTGGCCTGTATCAGTATCGACCGCTTTCTGGCCATTGTCTACTCTACACAGGCTCACAAGCAGAAGAGACCATTTCTAATCAAGCTGGTTTGTGCTGCTGTTTGGGTGCTGGCCATTTTTCTGTCTTTACCGATTCTGTACAAGGGTGAATATATTCCACCCGGTTTCAGCAGAACGATGTGTTATGAGATACTTGAAGGTAAATCGGCTGAAACGTGGAGAGTGACCACTAGGTTTTTACGGCACTTTATTGGGTTCCTCATCCCATTGGCTGTCATGATCATCTGCTACAGCGTGACGATCCATAAACTGTGTCAAACGAAGGGATTCCAGAAACAGAAAGCCATGAAGGTCATCATAGCGGTTGTGCTGGCTTTTCTCATTTGTTGGCTGCCGTACAATATTACTGTGTTCATCGACACGCTGATGAGGAGCAAACTCATTGATGAGACTTGTGACAGGCGCAATCATGTCGACGAGGCTCTGTTTGCAACCCAAAGTTTCGGATTCCTGCACAGCTGCATTAACCCAATCTTATACGCATTCATCGGGGTGAAATTCAGGAGGAACCTGGTCAAACTCTTGGCTACGAAAGGAATCATTAAACAAAGTGGAGATTCACAGTACAGGAGATCTGTATCCTCCTCCTCTGTATCTAGACTTACTTCATCGACAATATAGGCTCCTTGTGATGGAGATGTTGGGGCCAATTAGAAAGTTGACAGATGAAAAATAGGAAGAGCTGAATAGAGTGAAGTTCCGAAGAATTAAATCAAATAACAGTGCTGTGCTGGTTTCAAGTCTAATAAATAAGCTGTAAATAAGCTGTTTCCTGTTTGGTTCAATGTGCTGGCATCCAATGCACGATGGTCAGAAATAAAGCTTGAGTTTTTTCAGTGTGACCCATGTGTTTGGATCATATAAGACCTCCGTCCTAATGGTACGTCTGTCCCCATTGCATTAACAACCCCGTAATGTTCAGATTGCTAATACTTTGAACACAGACTACACTTTTCTGCTTCCAATTGATATGTATATTATCCAGTCAGCGATAGCCACGAGGATTATTCGCTTCACAGTTTCTACCCTGAATGTACTGGAATTGAATTAGACACAGCTGTGGAACTGTGGGCCATTTCTTCATTCACACCATTCTCAGAACTGACCTTGTTCCACCTTTATTTTGGTGCAGACAGATTGCCCGCGTGCTTCAGTACTCTAGGGTAATTTATTCAGACTGGAACCCTCCAGCAACAGTGTTCTTACAATTTCTTATGTTCTTTTTGGGAGCTTGCTGTGTGCAATTTGGCTGCCGCGTTTCAACAACAACAGCAACATCAACTTGTATTTATATAGCACCTTTAATGTAGTAAAATGTCCCAAGGTGCTTCACAGGAGTGTTGTAAGACAAAAAATTTGACACCGAGCCACATAAGGAGAAATTAGGGCAAATGACCAAAAGCTTGATCAAAGACTTGGTTTTAAGGAGTGTCTTAAAGGAGGAAAGAGAGGTAGGGAGACAGAGAGGTTTAGGGAGGGAATTCCAGAGCTTAGGGCCCAGGCAACAGAAGGCACAGCCACCAATGGTGGAGTAATAAAAATCATGGATGCGCAAGAGGGCAGAATTAGAGGAGCGCAGAGCTTTGAGAGGGTTGTGAGGCTGGAGAAGGTTACAGAGCTAGGAAGGGGCGAGGCCATGGAAAGATTTGAAAACAAGGATGAGAATTTTAAAATCCAGGTGTTGCTTAACCGGGAGCCAATGTAGGTCAGCGAGCACAGGGGTGATGGGTGAACAGGACATGGTGCAAGTTAGGACACGGGCAGCCGAGTTTTGGATGACCTCAAGTTTACGTAGGGTAGAATGTGGGAGGCTGGCCAGGAGTGCGTTGGAATAGTCAAGTCTAGAGGTAACAAAGGCATGGATGTGGGTTTCAGCAGCGGATGAGCTGAGGCAAGGGTGGAGATGGGTGATGTTCCGGAGGTGGAAATAGGCGGTCTTTGTTAAGCTGCGGATATGTGGTCAGAAGCTCATTTTAGGGTCAAATATGACACCAAGGTTGCGAACAGTCTGGTTTAGCCTCAGACAGATGTTCGGGAGAGAGATGGAATAGATGGCTAGAGAATGGAGTTTGTGGTGGGGACCAAAAACAATGGCTTCGGTCTTTCCAATATTTAATTGGAGAAAATTTATGCTCATCCAGTACTGGATGTCGGACAAGCAGTCTGACAATTTAGAGACTGTGGAGGTTTCGAGAAAACTGCTGGTGAGGTAGAGCTGGGTGTCGTCAGCGTACATGTGGAAAGTGATGCTGTGTCAGTTTCCTACATTACAACAGTGACTACACTTCACAAGTACTTAATTGGCTGTAAAGCACTTTGGGATGTCCTGAAGTCGTGAAAGGTGCTATAGAAATGCAAGTCTTTCTTTTTTTATGCTCTTATGAGTGCCTCCTCTAGATGATCCCAGCCATGGTGACAGTAGCAATGTTACAATTAGCCTGTAGAACTCACTATTTGCTGTAAATTTTGCTGTAACTTGACCAAATGTTATGAACCATCATGCTTCACGAGGACAAAGACTGGTTGCTGTGAGAACTTTGCAAAATAAACTGTTTGACTTGTAAGCTGTGAAAGCTGCCAATTGTCTTTCAACAGATATGGAAAACAAGCTTTTAAAGTTCTGTGGGAACAGACTATTGACTGTGATATCAGTGCAAAAACAGAAACATCTTCAGACTATGGAATGTACCCAGCCTTGAAACCAACAGATGCTCAATGAACTATTGATAAGAAGAACTGAAAAACGACTGATGACCATTATGCCATATAGTTAGAGACACGTACACAGTGGGAGGGTTGCCAAGTTTTAAGGTATAAAAGTTGTTGTAAAAAACATTGGCAAATTATGGCAAGCCCTTCCGCTATCTCCTCCACCAATTCCCTTAGCAACCTGGGATGCAAGCCATCTCGACCAGGCGACTTATCCACTCTAAGCATACCCAGCCTTTCTAGTACATCCTGTCTATCAATTTTCACCCCTTCCATTGCTTCTACCTTTTCCACTTCTACCGATATTTTGTCAGCATCCACCTCCTTAGTAAACACCGATACAAAGTACTCATTGAGTATTCTAGCCTTGCCCTGCGCCTCTAAGCATACATCACCTTATTTGTCCCTAATAGGCTCCACCCCGCCTCTTACTACCCGCTTACTGTTTAGATTTATGGGTTCCTTTTTATGTTAACCGCCATTCTACTTTCATATTCTCTCTTTGCCAATCTTATTTTCATCTTCATATCCCCTCTCAACTTATTGGGGGAAAAATTCAGTTGGTTTGCACCTCCCATTAGCGCCTTAAGAGGGCGCTAATGGGGCGCAAAGCAACTAGTGCCCGGGCGCGGCGATGTTTGCGCCGCTCACGAAATTAACTAGACATTTTGCGGCGGCGCTAAACACTACTGCCACGATCTCCTGCGCCGGCAGATCGTGACGTCAGTCGAGTGCGCAACGCCCCGGACCGGATACTGAGTGGCGCCCCCTGCCTTACCGCCTGCCGCTAGCAACGACAGGTTGAGGGGAGCGTTTTGCAGTCAGGAAGGGACTGGGGAGCGCTATTTAAAGGCGACCGCTTCCTGACTTTTTTTGTTGCTGACATTTTTGCACCACGCATTCTGAGAGAGAGAGAGAGAGAGGGACTTCTGGAGAGATTCAACGCTGTGTGAAGGAGTTTTGGGTACTGAGCAGCACTTTGCAGGTTCATTTTGATTTGCCCTTCCTTGTATCGATTTAGAAGAGACAGTGGGGGCTGCACTCTGAGCTCTTTCCCTGGGCCTCTCCATTGTTCTTTCCAGCAGATTTGATGTACAGGTCTCTCCAGGCTGAGATTCAAGGCTGTAATGAGAAGGATGTGGATGGAGAGCAAGATCAACCCTCCCCTTTAAGAACTGGCCGGCGCCATTGTGTCTGTGTTCCATTGCTGACTGACATCACATGAGCTTTGCCAGCGCTCTGAGTTAGCGCCTCGCTCCTCGGCCTTTGTGCCTTAAGACAGTTGTGAAGCACCTGATTTAGCGCGCCAATCACCTCCAGGGGCGATAAAAGCCAAGTTTGCAGTCGGAGGCGATAATTAGCGCCAGGCGCTAATCTTTGCGCCCAGCCGATAATTGCACCCCAAATGGGGCGATACTGAATTTCTCCCCCATTGTATTTGGTCTGGTTCTCCCTTGAAGAATTCACCCGACATTCATCAAACCCCCTCTTTTTTTGTTTCATCATCTTCTCTTGTGTTAAATTTGTTCATTTCAATTTAAGAATTTGCATCTAGAAGTGGGAGAAACTTTGTGATTTGCATTTTTTAAAGTTAAGGACACAGCTGTGGATTTTTTTGACTGGGATGGCTTGTACAGCAAACTAAATCAGAGGCAGTTTGTTTTACAAAAGATAAGCTTCAGCCTTGAAGTTACGGTTGCCAAGGTTTCTGATCGTGTCTAGTAGAAAATGAGTCTGGACTTTTTTTGTAAGTACTTTGTTTTAATTGGATTAAAAAATTGCTATTGTTTGATTTTATTTTAAATCAATTTGAACATTTACAAGGCACTGTCTTCTTAATTTGGTTACTGCAAGTCCGAGACGCTCACTTTCTAAGTTTTTAACAAGTAGCCTGCAGTGAAATAAAGTTAGGAGAAAAAGGAAAGGTTCTGTCCCTTTTCTACTTTCAGTATCGTGATGTCTGAAAAAAACTTGTATGAATGTTTCGAAACTACAAGCTGAGGGTATCTCCTCCCTCTTTTGCTTTCAAGTGGTACTGGTTAGTTTAAGATATTGGTTTGAATTGATTTAGAGTTATTGAGGTTAATTAACCTGTTTAAACCAGACTTTTATTGTGGCCACGGTGAAATTCTGGTTGGTGTAAATTGTGTGAAAGCCTCTAGTTCCGGAAATGAGGCAATCACACCAACAATTGGTATTTTTTTGAAATTTCTGACCAATTTCAAGTATGTGTGACTAGGAAAAAAAATGAAATGCTATTTTTGTGTGTGGAGTTGTTTCACAAAATGTTTGTGGTGGTGTTACTAATGACGTCTGATGTTTTTACCTGCTGAATTGAATTGATCGGAATCTTTGCAAGTTTTAAAGGCACAAAGATTTTGCAAAAGTAACAGTTTTTTTATTGACGAGTTTTAAATGGTATCTGGGTTTGTCTTCTTTTGAAAAAGAAGTTAACTTACCTATTAAATTGTGAAAACCCTTTGGGCTAAAAATTCAGTTGGTTGCGCCCCCCGTTAGCGCCTTAAGAGGGCGCTAATGGGGCGCAAAGCAGCTAGCGCGCAGGCGCGCCGAAGTTTGCGCCGCTCGCGAACTTAACTAGACATTTTGCGGCGGCGCTAAACTTAATCGCCGCGATCTCCTGCGCACGCAGATTCTGACGTCATACGAGGGTGCAACGCCCTTGTGGCGCCCCGGAGCAGAAATTGAGTGGCGCCCCCATCCTTACCGCCTGGCGAATCCAACGACCGGAAGACTGGAACGCTATCAATCGCTGTGGGGCTGGGGGGGGGGCGCTATTTAAAGGGGGCCTCTTCCTGTCTTTCTCTGTGGTTGACATTTTTGCACCACTCGTTCTGAGAGAGAGAGAGAGATTCGGAGAGAGAGAAAGAGAGACTTCTGCATTGAGTCAACGCTGTGTGAGGTAGTTTTGGCTACTGATCATAACTTCGCTGGTACTTTGGTTTTTGGCCTTCATAACTTTGCTTGCTAAGAGACTATGGGGGCTGCACTGATTGGGGGCGTCGTCCTGCGCCAGCTGAATCGGAGGACACAGAGACGCAGAGAGAGAGTGGCAATGATGGCCAGACGGAGGAGGGCCAACAGGCATCTGTACAGGAGAGCTTACCCTCCCAGGGTATATCGTGACCAGCTCTCCTACATTCATATGTCTGATGAGCAGTGTTTGCGAAGGCTGCGCTTCAGCAAGGAGGTGCTCACTGAGCTCTGCCACCTGCTGCAGCCAGATCTGCAGCCTCAACTGAGGTCCAGGACGTCTCTGTCGGTGGCAGTGAAGATCACAGTGGCTCTGAACTTTTATGCTACTGGCTCATTTCAATCTGCTGCTGGGGACCTCGCCAATATCTCCCAGTTCGCGGTGCATTGCTGCATCCGTCACGTCACAAATGCCCTCTTTAAAAGGAGACGAGAGTACATCTCTTTCCCCATGACCCCAGACAAGCAGCATGAACGCGCTATGGGCTTTGCGAGGATAGCGGGCTTCCCCATGGTGCAGGGCGCCATTGACTGCACGCATGTGGCTTTGCGTGCTCCGCATGAGAATGCCGAGGATTTCCGGAACAGAAAGGGATTCCATTCCTTGAATGTTCAGTTGGTATGTGACCACAGACAGCTGATACTCGCTGTCAATGCCCACTATCCTGGCAGCTGCCACGATGCTTTCCTCCTGCGCCAGACTACTGTGGCAGAACTTTTCGAGGCACCGCATCAGCCAGTTGGTTGGCTTCTCGGGGACAAGGGGTATCCACTGAGCACCTGGCTGATGACACCGCTCCGTACGCCCAACACCCCTGCTGAGCTGCGGTACAACGAGAGCCATCAAGCTACCAGGACCATCGTTGAGCACACAATCGGCGTGCTGAAGCAACGGTTCCGCTGTCTGGACCATTCTGGAGGAGCCCTGCAGTACTCGCCTGAGCAAGTTTCCAACTTCGTAGTTGTGTGCTGCATGCTGCATAACATGGCAATCCTCAGGACCCAGCCAATGCCACCAGGCCTTGGAGCACCACCAGAGGAGGAGGAGGAAGAGGAGGAAGAGGAGGAGGAGGATGATCATCAGCAGCACCAAGGCGTGAGGGCGGCCCACAATGGTGAAACTGCAAGGGCCGTCCGTCAACGGCTGATAGCAAGCCGCTTCTAGGCCCCTGCTGTGGAAATGGCTTCTGCCATTGAGAACAACATGAATGAACCCAACACGCAACCCCTAAGCCGGCCAAGGCACCAATGATTCCAAACACCAAACATGTATATTTTGAATACAAAAACTTATTTATTTTACAAACTCTGTGTGTGTCATTTCTTCATGACAAACTAATAGAAATAAACACAAAAAAACAGTCATTAACATAACTGGTTCTCACAACCTGGAGATAATGTCCAAAACACTAAACAAAAGTTTGACCACGAACCTCGGCCTCTAATAAAAAAATGACCAGCATTTTGTCACACCTCCTACTTTTTGCCCTTCGAGGGTGATCTCCTTCCCTTGTGCACTTCCCCCCTTCTTACCCTACTGCTCCTCCGTAATGGGACCTCAGTGGCTGCAGCAAGGCTGGTGGAAGGCTGCTGATTGTCAGACCCTGACACTGCAGATGCCCTTGAAGGACGGCCTCGACCAGTTCTGGGCCTGGAGGGCCCGGCTGCAGACTGCACCAACTCTGCATGGGCGGCAGCAGTCTGTCCTACAGGCGGTGGCAAGTGCAGTGGAGAAGTGACAGTGTTGGCAGCAGGAATGCTGTCATCTTGAGAGAGGACAGCAACTCCCTGCTCGACCGACACACTGGCACTCCCACGGGGCAGCACTTCAGCATCCGGAGCAATCTGCTGGAGCACAGATTGCTGGCCTGCTGCGGCGCGGTGAGAGCCCCGGGGAAACGTGAACGAACCATCGAGGATGGCAGCAGTCACTGCTCGCATGGCCTCAATCTGAGTCTGCATGAGAGCAGTCAGAGATGGGATCACGGCAGCCAGTGACTGAATTGCAGCACTAAGCTTTAGTGTGGCATCCGCCTGTGCTACAGCGAAGTGCTCCACACTCCTTGCCAGTGATTCAATGCATTCGGGCACCCTTCCCACTGCACCCATGAGCTCAGTGTGCATGTCCACCGCCTGGGTGTTCATTTCAGCGATCAGCCGCTCCTCCTCTGCGTCCAGTGCAGTAGGACTCGCTGGCATACTCTCACTCCGGGGAGAAGGCCCCCGTTCTTCCCTACCCCCATGGCGTTGCTGCAGCCCGCTGGGTCCTGGACCTTCACCCTCATCAGACCCTTCCCCCCTGCTCCCCTCCAGGGAAGGCGTGTTCTCAGTGTGGGCATGGGCTTCCTCGGGAGAGGGTGGCACTGATGCTCCGCCTTCATCTTCCTCCTTGGCTGCAGCTTCACTTCCACTGGCAGCTTGAAGGCCTGTCTCCTCAGCTGGTGAATCACCATCTGAAAGCAGGGAGGTACAAGAGTGGCTTTAGCGTGAGGACAGGGTGGCAGTAAGGGAGGAATAAGTGCAGCGAGTTAGCAAGTTGGATTGAAAGTGTCAAAGGCTGGTGTTGTGAGGGACAAGTGGAAGGACAGAGGACAAAAAGGTGATGACCTTACCATTGCTGTCCAGAACAGGGTCGGCGTCTCCAGTGGCGACGGGACCGATCACCCGGCTTGCCACAATCCTGTGGACGCGCTCCTCAAGATCGCTGAGGGGTTGCAGCTGAGGCCGCCCTCCACCTGTCCGTTGCTGCTGTCTCCTATTATGAGACAGCTTGGCCTGCAAGAAAAAGGACGGCGTCTGAGTAAATATACAGCCATGGTCTTGCCTGATGTGCCTCCCATAGGTGAATAGCCCTTACTGTATGCAGCCATGGTCATGCCTGATGTGCCTCCCATAGGTGAATAGCCCTTACTGTATGCAAAGTGTCGAATGTGTGTGTGTGTTTCATGAAAGGGCCATAGGTGTTGGATGAGTGTTGTGCATTGGGGTTTTAAGACCCTCTGGCCATAGAGTGAGGTTGAGATGGAGGGATGGAGAGGTATTGAAAAAAAGCCACTCACCCTGACGACCCGAGTGAGGTCGTTGAACTTATTTCGGCATTGTACATGGGTCCTGGGCACCATGCTCCTGCAGGAGACGCTCTGAGCCACCTCCCTCCACACTCTTCTGTACTCGCGCGGCAAAGGCCTCCTGCCACTCTCAGGGAAGAGTATAGATTTTCTGCGCTCCACCGCGCCAACCAGAGCATCCAAGGCCCGCTCGCTGAAGCGCTGAGCTCGTTCTCTCACCCTGTCCATAGTCCTTGGCTTGAAAATGTAATCACAGGTCTCTCCAGGTCGAGATTCAAGGCTCCAATGAGCAGGGTGTGGCTGGAGAGCAAGATCGACCCTCCCCTTTAAGAACTGGCCGGCGCCAGTGTGTCTGTGTTCCATCGCTAACTGACATCACCTGTGCTGCGCCCGCGCTCTGAGTTAGCGCCTCACTCCTCGGCCTTTGCGCCTTAAGACAGGTGTGCAGCGCCTGATTTAGCGCTCCAATCACCTCCCGGGGCGTTAAAAGTCAAGTTTGCAGTCAGTGGCAATAATTAGCGCCAGGCGCTAATCTTTGCGCCCGGCCGATAATTGCGCCCCAAATGGGGCGATACTGAATTTTTCCCCCTTTGTCTTTGTCGATCGGGAAAGTTAAAAAAATGTTTTTTTTTTACGTGAAGTGATGCAATTGCGTGCATCTGACAATTTGCTCCGCCGTCTTACAAACCTGTAAAGGAGTTAACCCTTTCTGCTGACAACTTTTTTTAAAAATTCACCACACAACTTTTTATTGCTGAATGAAATTTAAAGATAGTGGACATTATTAAATTTAAGTTTCTTAATTTTAAGTGAATATTTCCCCACATTGACTGAAGGGAATCAAGAATTGACGAATTAACCCATTGGGCTCATAGGAAAGGGGGGTCACCATTGACCAGAAACTTAACTGGACCAGCCACATAAATACTGTGGCAACAAGAGCAGGTCAGAGGCTAGGTATTCTGCGGCGAGTGTTAGGACTCGGCCAGCTCAGTCGGTAGTGGTGCTACCGAACCACTCTTGGTGATGGACATTGAAGTCCCCCACCCAGAGTACATTCTGTGCCCTTGCTACCCTCAGTGCTTCTACCAAGTGGTGTTCAACATGGAGGAGTACTGATTCATCAGCTGAGGGAGGGCGGTAGGTGGTAATCAGCAGGTGGTTTCCTTGCCCATGCTTGACCTGAAGCCATAAGTCTTCATGTGGTACAGAGTCAATGTTGAGGACTCCCAGGGCCACTCCCTCCTGACTGTATACCACTGTGCCACCACCCCTGGTGCGTCTGTCCTGTCGGTGGGACAGGATGTACCCAGGGATGGTGATGGAGAAGCCTGGGACATTGGCTGAAAGGTATGATTCTGCAAGTACGACTATGTCAGGCTGTTGCTTGACTAGTCTGTGGGACAGCTCTCCCAATTTTGGCACAAGTCTCCAGATGTTAGTGAGGAGGACATTGTAGGGTCGACTGGGCTGGGTGTGCCGTTGCCGTGGTCAATACCGGGAGGTCCATCCACTTTTATTCTTATTGTTTTTGGATTTTTGATATAACTGAATGGCTTGTTAGGCCATTTCAGAGGGCAGTTAAGAGTTAACCACATTGCTGTGGGTCTGGAGTCACATATAGGCCAGACCAGGTAAGGACATTAGTGAACCAAATGGGTTTTTACGAGAATCCAATAGGTCCACGGTCACTATTACTGATACTAGCGTTTTATTCCAGATTTATTTAATTAACTGAATTTAAATTCCCCAGCTGCCGTGGTGGGATTTGAACTCACGTCTCTGGATCATTAGTCCAGGCCTTTGGATTACTTGCCCAGAGACATTACCACTATGCTACTGTTCGCTTGATTTAGCGCTCGACTTCCCTCTTGGAGCGCTAAAGCTGAATTTCCTGGCAGGAGAGAATCATTAGCGCCTGGCGCTACTTTTTCTACTTTTCAAAAGTTAGCGCCCCAACTGGGGCACTATGGAATTTCTCGCCCCAGGAGACTGGGTGAACCTTTGAATATTGAAAGGGACAAAATTCTAAACTGGAGAGAGAAGCAGAACACTAGAAAAGGAGAAGTCTAAGCAGATTTGAGGTGATGGTTGGTTTTATGAGTCCATTCAGAAATGAACATTTAAAAAGGGGAAACTACTATATTCACAGAGGTAATGGGAGTATCCGATCCACAGTAATGCTCTCTCTGTCAGCTGCAGGGGTACAAAATTTGTCCACAATTTTGCCATTTAAAATAAACAATGAATGCGTTAATACTCTGTTAAAGTGGCAGGTCAAATAAATTAATATTTGGATAGTAGGTGTTCATATACTAGTATCGCATCACAATTTCATCATCAGAAGTGAGAAACTTTCAAATCTGAGTTGGATGAAGTACAAACTGAATATATTCCTGTAAAGTGAAAATAGGATGCATTGAAGAATAGAGTTTCATGGTGATCTTTTTGTGATATAGAGATGAAGCTAAATTGAAACGTTAAAGGGAGACATTGGCCGGAATTTTCCCAGTGCCGAGTGTATGGGTTTGGTGGCGGGTCAGCAGTTAAAATCGCTGAAATTGCCAGCGCATCAGGAACCCGCCGTCATCACGCCAAATTCCGGATTTAACTCGGGCGCGTTTCCCAGCGTGCCACGGACCCACTCGGGAGAGGTGGGCGGCCTCATTGAAGTACTTAAATGCTTGTTGAGAGACCCTTAAGAGGCTTTTTAACAGCAGGTTTTGGCTTTAACTTCTTGAGCACGAGATTCACGCACCTCGGGAACCTCGCCTGTGAAGGGGAGGCGGAAGCTCAGTGCCCATTGTGCAAGTTCATTAAGTGACTGCTGGAAAAAACACATAAACCCTCCCACCTTACACCTGCTTCCTTGTCTAATGGAAAGGCTCTTGCTGACTCCATTTTGTGGAGAGATTTAGCTGTCAGCAGTTTGCAGGTCATTTCTGCAACCTTGGAAGCCACTCTCACCACATTGCTAGTCTCTATCACAACATTGAGGGATTGGGCCTCTGATCTCCACTTTACCTTCCATCTATTAGATCAGCATGGGTATCGCTTATGCTGTCTCATCTTGGTCCTCAGAATCGGACCAAATGAGCCCCAGCACCAACAATATCAGCCACACCACCAGCAGCAGCAACCACAACAGCAGCCTTCTCCTCAATGACCTGATGCTGCACAGGAGAGAGGGGGTCAGCACAGGGTTGCACTGCGCCGGAGGCAATACCCCCAACACAGGGTATACAGACAGAGGATGAGCTTCCTAGACATGACTGAACAGCAGTGCTTCAGGATGCTCAGGCTATCATGCCAGGTCGTTGCAGACATTTGTAGCTTGCTGGAACAAGACCTGCTGCCCAGAGGACCTGGTGGACCCGCCTTACCAGTGGCTGTCAAAGTCACCACTGCCCTCAACTTCTTCACCTCAGGCTCCTTCCAGGGATCTGCAGCAGACATTTGCAGGATCTTGCAGTCGGCCGCCCACAGATGCATCACCCAGGTGACCGATGCCATGTTTCACAAGTCAGCTACTTATGTGAACTTTGCCACTGATGAAGCCGGTGTTACTGAGCGGGCGTTCGGCTTTGCAGCTCTGGCTGGCTTCCCACAGGTGCAGGGCATCATCGACTACACACATGTGGTCATCAGAGCACCCCCACATCATCCAGGAGTGTTTGTGAACCACAAGGGCTTCCACTCCCTCAATGTGCAGCTCGTCTGCAACCACAAAAAGATTACCGTGCATGTGTGCGTCAGATTCCCTGGCAGCTGTCATGTCCACCCTCTCTCAGCAATTCGCACCTCCAAACAGACTTACCGACTGGCTGCTTGGAGACAAGGGCTATCCACTGAAGACGTGGCTGATGATACCCTTGAGGAGCCCAGTAATGAGGCCGAGGAGCGTTATAATGACAGTCACATGTCCACCAGATGTGTCTTAGAGCAAGCAATTGGCATGATGAAGATGCGCTTCAGATGCCTTGACAGATCTGGAGGAGCCCTTCAGTACGCACCAGCCAGGGTCTCCAGAATCATCATCGTTTGCTGCGTGCTGCACAACGTAGCATAGCAGCGAGGATTGGAGCTGCAGGAGGAGCAAGGCTTAGAGCGGACAGCCTCTTCAGAGGAGGAGGAGGTGGAACAGGTGGAAGATGAGGAGGAGAAGGAGGATGAACTTGATGTGGAGATGGCACCAGCAGTGGCGCACTTTGCTGGCTGGGAGGTCTCGGATGGCCTCATAATGGCCAGGTTTACTTAACTTGCTCCAGTGCACGCATATGGCTCCCAGATGCTGGATTAACTTCCCCTTCCCCCCACCCCCAACAACGCCACAAAGCAGTCCTACAATGACCAAGCCATTCCTGTCACCCAAGCACCCAGTGCTCGAGGTTAAATAATGTCTCACCATTCACTCCAAGTGACAAAGCCGCTTCCCAGGTAGCAGGCAAAAATTGACAAGAAGGGAAAGCTGTGCAAAGAAATAAATTTATATGCATTATAAATATAACTGAAACGTAACATTAACATTTTTTCACACACCCATGTGCATACCCTTGTGCATCTAGGATTGTGTCTTTTTTCTTTTCCACGTGCTTCTATGAGGTGCAACTCCTGTGGTTTCAGCAGGGGTAGAGGCTGGCTGCTCACTTCCCTGCTGCGACTGCTTTGACACTTTTGGCGGACATCCTTTGGGTTTTGGAGCCTGTGATGGCCCCGCCAAAGTCTGCTCCTCCTGCAACTGTGCAGGGTCAGTTCGGGATCTGAGGCAACATGTGGGGCTCTGACTGAGGGGGAGGCAATGGGGAAGAAGTGGGAGCGCTGTGGGAAGAGCCCCCACTTCCACATCCCCTCTCACCCTCATCCCTCTCATTGGCCACCCGCACTTCCCTGCTAGCACCTTGCTGCACATCATTGGAGCGATGAAGGCCCAAGTCTACGTTACTATCCCTCCTCAAGATGAGGTCAATGAGTGTCTGCTCACAGCAAGCATGTTCTCATTGGACTGGTGCATTTGTTGCTCCAATAATCCTTTCCATGAAACAGCACATCATTGCCATCGCCTGCGAGATGGTGCTGCTCATGTTGGAGAAATACTCCTCCATTCTCTGTGCATTTGCAGACATCACGGCTGCAAAGGCTGCCAGAGCCTCATGCAATTGTTGCCCTCCAAGATCATCCACTTTCTTGATGGCCCCCGAGGTTCAGCATATAATGCAAGGAGTCTCCACTGCTGTCCCTGTCAACACCATCTGCTCTTGCTCACTTGTGATGTGTGAGACACCAGGTGGCAACACTACTCTGTCTCGCACAGGACCCACTGAGGTGATTATATGCGCTGGTGCTGGCTGCTGGCTGGGGTCTGCTGACGGTACACCATCAGAGGCTGGAGCTTCCTCTGAGGAGTCATTTTCCTCCTCCGGCTGGACAGTGGGATTGGGGGGGGGAGGGGGTGGGCACTTGATGGACCTGTGGGAGAGTAAAGAGATTCATTAGAAGTGTTATAATAAGAATGGGTAATGTTACCATTATGTTTCTCTAGGGAAGAGTGATCATAACATGATAGAATTTCACATTCAGTTTGACGGTGAGAAACTTGGGTCTGAAACTAGTGTCTTAAACTTCAATAAAGGCAATTACAAGGGTATAAAGATAGAGTTGGCTAAAGTGGACTGGGAAAATAGATTAAAAGGTAAGATGGTAGATAAGCAGTGGCAGACTTTTAAGGAGATATTTCATAACTCTCAACAAAGATATATTCCAGTGAGAAAGAAAGACTCTAGGAGAAGGATGAACCATCCGTGGCTAACTAAGGAAGTTAAGGAGGGTATCAAATTGAATGAAAAGGCATACAATGTTGTGAAGATTAGTGGTAGGCCAGAAGATTGGGAAATTTTTAGAAACTTGCAAAGGATGACTAAAAAAATAATAAAGAGGGAGAAAATAGATTATGAGAGTAAACTAGCAAAAAATATAAAAACAGACAGTAAGTGCTTCTACAAGTATATAAAAAGGAAGCAAGTAGCTAAAGTAAACGTGGGTCCCTTAGAGGATGTGACTGGGGAATTAATAATGGGAAACAAGGAAATGGCAAAGACTTTGAACAAATATTTTGTATCTGTCTTCACGGTAGAAGACACTAAAAGCATCCCAATAGTAGTGGAAAATCAAGGGGCAAATTGGAGGGAGGAACTTAAATCAATTACTATCACTAGAGAAAAAGTACTATGCAAACTAATGGGACTAAAGGCTGATAAGTCCCATGGCCCTGATGGCCTGCATCCTAGGGTCTTAAAAGAAGTGGCTGCAGAGATAGTGGATGCATTGGTTGTAATCTTGCAAAATTCCCTAGACTCTGAAAAGGTTCCAGCGGATTGGAAAACCGCAAATGTACGCCCTTAGTCAAGAAAGGAGGGAGGCAAAAAGCAAGAAACTATAGGCCAGTTAACCTAACATCTGTCATTGGGAAAATGCTAGAATCCATTATTAAGGAAGTAGTAGCAGGACATTTAGAAAATCATAATACAATCAAGCAGAGTCAGCATGGTTTTATGAAAGGGAAATCATGTTTGACAAATTTGTGGAGTTCTTTGAGGATGCAACGAGCAGGGTGGATAAAGGGGAACCAGTAGATGTAGTGTATTTGGATTTCCAAAAGGCATTCAATAAGGTGCCACATAAAAGGTTACTGCACAAGATAAGAGCTCATGGTGTTGGGGGCAATATATTGGCATGGATAGAGTATTGGCTAACTAACAGAAAACAGAGAGTCAGGATAAATGGGTTATTTTCAGATTGGCAAACTGTAACTAGTGGGGTGCCACAGGGATCAGTGCTGAGGCCTCAACTATTTACAATCTATATTAATGACTTGGATGAAGGGACCGAGTGTACTGTAGCCAAATTTGCTGACGATACAAAGATAGATGGGAAAGCAAGTTGTGAGGACAAAGAGTCTGCAAAGGGATATAGATAGGTTAAGTGAGTGGGCTAAAATTTGGCAGATGGAGTATAATGTGGGAAAATGTGAGGTTATCCGCTTTGGTCGGAAGAATAGAAAAGCAAAATATTATTTAAATGGAGAGAGACTACAGAATGCCATGGTACAGAGGGTGTCCTGGTACATGAAACACAAAAAGTTAGCATGCAGCTACAGCAAGTAATTAGGAAGGCAAATGGAATGTTGGCCTTTATTGCAAGTGGGATGAAGTATAAAAGTAGGGAAGTCTTGCTACAACTGTACAGGGCGTTGATGAGACCACACCTAGAGTACTGCGTACGGTTTTGGTCTCCTTATTTAAGGAGGGATATACTTACATTGGAGGCAGTTCAGAGGAGGTTCACTCATTTGATTCCTGGGATGAAGGGGTTGTCTTATGAGGAAAGGTTGGGCCTATACTCATTGGAGTTTAGAAGAATGAGAGGTGATCTTATTGAAACATATAAGATTCTGAGGGGGCTTGACAGGGTAGATGCTCAGAGGATGTTTCCCTTCGTGGGGGTATCTAGAACGAGGGGGCATAGTCTCAGAATAAAGGGTCGCCCATTTGTGACGGAGATGAGGAGGAATTTCTTCTCTCAGAGGGTCGTGAATCTTTGGAATTCTCTACCCCAGAGAGCTGTGGAGGCGGAGTCATTGAATATATTCAAGGCTGAGATAGACAGATTTTTGAACTACAGGGGAGTCAAGGGTTATGGGGAACAGGCAGAAAATTGGAGTTGATCAGATCAGCCATGATCTTCTTGAATGGCGGGGTCCTCCCAGCAACCTGGTGACAGAATTAAATCTCGTACAGCCACATGGCATACAACAGTCACTCATATGGTGACTGATGTCAGCAGCCAGTCAAATGTCATAATTTGCATAAGACCATAAGAACATAAGGAATAGGAGCAGGAGTAGACCATTTGGCCCCTTGAGCCTGCTCCGCCATTCAATAAGATCATTGCTGATCTTTGACCTCAACTCCACTTTCCTGCACTATCCCTACATCCCTTGATTCGCTTAATATCCAAAAGTCTAGCGATCTCTGCCTTGAATATACTCAACGACTGAGCCTCCACAGCCCTCTGGGGTAGAGAATTCCAAAGATTCACCACCCTCTGAGTGAAGAAATTTCTCCTTATCTCAGTCCTAAATGGCCGACCCCTTATTCTGAGACTGTGACCCCTGGTTCTAGACTCCCCAGCCAGGGGAAACATCCTCCCTGCATCTACCCTGTCAAGCCCTGTAAGAATTTTATAGGTTTCAATGAGATCACCTCTCATTCTTCTAAACTCTAGAGAATATAGGCTGAAGACTGTAGTCGGAATTGTGTATAGGCCTCCTGGTAGCAGCTGTGAAGTGCTAGATTGTATAAATGCAGAGATTAGACAAGCATGTAGTAAAGGCAGAGTGGTTTTAATGGGGGATTTTAACTTTCATATAGATTGGGATAAGCAGACTTGCACCTGTCAGAAAGTTAGATAATTTCTTGAGTGTGTCCGGGATAGTTTTCTACAACAATAAGTCCAAGAGGCAACAAGGTGGCAAGCCATATTAGATTTAGTAATGAGCCAGATTTAGTTAACAGCCTAACTGTGCGTGAACATTTATCCAATAGCGATCATAACATGATCGAGTTCAATGTAATGTTTGAAAGGGAGAAATGCAAAACAGCTACTAAGGCCGCGATTTTGCCGGCGCTCAGAGGGCGGGTTCGGAGGTGGGTCCGCTGTCAAAATCGAAATGATTGACAGCGGGTTGGGAGCCCGCAACGAACCCGCTTCCATGTAAGTTTCCAAAGTGTCGGGTCTGCGATTTCAGAACAGACCCGACACCAAGCGGCGGGGGAGGCATTTAAGATAGTTAAATGCTTGTTAAGTGCTTGTTAACGACTATTTTGGCAGCCTATTTGTATTTTACCACATTTTTAACGGGGTTCACGTCGTTCGGAGATCACATCTGGCAACTATGTCGGGAATTCCATCGAGATGAATAGTTCCCAGCTGCAACTGCGGTTTAAAAGCTAACCTTTCACATCTGTTCACTTTCCAATGTCAGAAGTTGCTGATTTCAGGATTTGGAAGACACATTTGACCTTTATTGAGGCTGTAAGTGTGTGCTGTAAACTCTATATCCACTGTCACCTCCTTGGAATAACCTCTCTCCCCATTGACTGATTACTTCTAACATTTCATCCTCACCTGCCATATATAACAGCAGAATGGGAACGATTTATACTCTCTCACCCTGGTCCTCAGAATCTGATCACGATCAGCTGCAGCAGCAGCAGAACCAGGCACACCAGCAGCACCAACAACAAGAGTGACAACCTTCTCCACAACCACCTGATGCTGCACAGGGCAGAGGCTGTCAGCGCAGAGCTGCACCTCGCCGCAGGAGATACCCCCAACACAGGGTTTACAGGCCGAGGATGAGCTCCTCAACATGACTGAGCAGCAGTGCCAAAGGAGGCTGAGACTTCCGCTACAGGTAGTCGCAGACATTTGCACAATGCTCGATCAAGACCTGCAGCCCAGAGGAGCAGGTGGACACCCCTTACCCTTGTCAATGTCACCACCGCCCTCAACTTCTTTGTGTCAGGCTCCTTCCAGGGATCAGTAGCAGACATTAGCGGCACCTCGTAGTCGGCCGCCCACAGATGCATCACGCAGGTTACCGATGCCCTCTTTGACAAGTCCGCCAATTGCATCCACTTTTCCACCGATGAAGCCAGTGTTACCTAGCAGGCGCTCAGCTTTGCCGCTCTGGCTGGCTTCCCACGGGTGCAGGGCATCATCGACTGCACACATGTGGCCATCAGGGCACCCCATCAGAACCCAGCAGCATTTGGCAACTGCAAGGGCTTCCACTCCCTTAATGTGCAGCTGGTGTGCAACCATAGAAAGAGCATCATGCATGTGTGCGCCAAGTTCCCTGGCAGCTGCCATGACTCTTACATCCTATGCCAGTCCACTGTCCCTCAGCTCTTCACTCCGCCAAACAAACTTTCCAGCTGGCTCCTTGGAGACAAGGGCTATCCCATGAAGACGTGGCTAATGACACTGTTGAGGAGACCATCAAACGAGTCTGAAGAGCGTTATAATCAAAGTCACATTTCCACCAGAAGTCTCAAAGAGCAAACAATAAGGTTGCTCAAAATCCGCTTCAGATGCCTGGACAGATCTGGTGGAGCCCTTCAGTATGCACCAGCCAGGGTCTTGAGAATCGTCGTTGTCTGCTGTGCCCTGCACAACATTGCACTGCAGCGAGGATTAGCGCGGCCTGAGGAAGAAGGCGCAGAGCGCACAGCCTCTTCAGAGGAGGAGAAGGAGGAGGAGGAGCAGAATGAGGTTCAGCATGAGGAAGACCTGGAGGAGGCGGCTGACCCAATGCGACCAGCACGCGAGCACATTGCTGCCCATAACGTCAGGGATGGCCTAATCAATGCCAGATTCACCTAACTTTATGCAGCATAGACATGTGGCTGCCAGATGCGCATGAAGATTGGCATCACCCCACTTCAACACCATAGAGCATCTACAATGAACTGTGCATTCCTTGCACTGTCACCACCATTGCTGGACATAAAAGGCGCCCTTACCCTTCACTCTGCCACTTCCAATTGTGAGCACACATATGGCAACGAATGCAAACAATCAGAAAAAAGTAATTTATTACAACAAAGTAAAAGAACAGAAACTTAACATTCATTTATAGCAAATCACCCAAGTGACTTCCCTTGTGACTATTTATGTGGGATCTTTCTTTTACATATGCTTCTATGCGATGCTACCCCTGTGGCTTCAACAGAGGTGGAGGCAGCCCGCTCACTTCCCTGCTGCGCCTGCTTAGATGCCTTTGACGGTTGTCCTCTAGGTTTTGGAGCCTGTTTTGGAGCTCCAGGATCGCCCTCTTCCTGAATGGCCCCCGAGGCACTGTGTCTGCATGCAGCGTAGCAGAGCTAGGAGACTCCTGTGGCCTCTGACGAGGACACTCTACTGCTGTCCCTGTCTCCACCATCTGATCTTTCTCACTTGTGATTTGTGATACACCAGGTGACAACACTACTCTATCTCGCATAGGGCCCACCGAGGTGTGTGTCTCTGCGCTGGTGCTGGGTGCGCTCATTTCTGCTGACGCTGCACCCTCAGAGGCTGGAGGATCCTCTGAGAAGTGCTCCTGCTCTTCCTCCTGGACAGTGGGGGGGGGGTTTTGATGGTGCTGTGGGAGAGTAACAACATGAGTTAGACATGTGATATGTAGATTGCAGACACATCCCATTATGCACACGATGAGCATTCAATTTCTCTTGACATCAGACCCCATATGAGTCACTCATGAATGTCAAATAAGATGTATGGCAAATAATTCTGTCACCAGGTTGTTCTAATGAGCCCGTCTCTCCGTCCCCCACTTCAGGCTGGTAAACAACTCCTGTTATGTCCAGAGCTGCCTCCTCAGCGTTGGTGAGCTCAGCCAATGATGGCAGTCCTCCTCCTGTTCTCTCCCTCTCCCTCTTATTGTGGGCTCAAGGGGGCGCTATCGGGGCACAAAGCACCTAGCGCCCGGGTGCGGCACCGCTAACGCCTCCCACGAAATTCAGCGGGAGGTTAGCGGCGGCGATAGCCAGTAGTGCCCCGCTCGTGCCCCGGCTGCAAACTTGGGTCGCGCCCCCTGACCTACCCCTTGGGGTCTTCCGAAGACCTCAAATGTCCGACAGGGTCAGGGTGGTGCATTTGCGGCCGGGGCGGTGTAAATAAAAAGGGCAGGTGTCGGGCGGCCATTTTTTTTTGGACCGGCTGCCAGCACCTGCCCCCTCTCACCCCCTCCTGCGGGGTGCCGGCCACGATCGGTCAGCCCGGTACTCCTCGAGTGCTGGGCTGTTTTCCCGGCACCCCGCTCCCCGGTGGTCCAGCAGGGCCCCGGTGCTGCTGTGCTAGGCCCCTCCCCTTTAATCAGGGGAGTGGGGCCTGCGTTATGTGCCGACGCATGTGGCCCTGCTGCACATAGCGCCGCAATATTAAATGGTAGCGCCCCAAGAGGGAGGGGGGAGCGCTTCCAGTAGCACCCCGCCTCCTGCTTGGGGCGCTACCATTAAATTTCGGGTGCGGAGGCGCGAACCTTTCAGGGAGCTAATAGTAGTGCCCCGGTGAATTTACCATCCTAAAAGGGGCGCGAGCCAATTTTTGCCCCCAAATCTTTACTAGAGTAATGACTGGAAACTGAAGACGTACAATTTTTTTTTTCTTCAGCCCATTTGGAGACTTGCAGATGCTGGCAGCTCGACCTAGCTACCCAAAAGGCCCCAGCCCCAGGATTTATGATGGGGCCTCCAGCCTGGAGCTAGGGTGAAACAATTTCTCCTCAACTCCCCTCTAATCCTTCTACCAATTACTTTAAATCTATGCTCCCTGGTTATTGACCTCTCTGCTAAGGGAAATAGGTCCGTCCTATCCACTCTATCTAGGCCCCTCATAATTTTATACACCTCAATTAAGTCTCCCCTCAGCCTCCTCTGTTCCAAAGAAAACAACCCCAGCCTATCCAATCTTTCCTCATAACTAACATAAGCATACAGGCATAACAGGGCAAGAGCTGCCTGTATTTGTCACATTCAAACCAGAAGGCTGTCATAAGCAAAAGTCTAGATATGCAAGATTTCATACTGCTGACGGCAATTTAATCCCATTAAAGACCAACTGCCTCATTACAACACATTATGGTGATTTGGTGAGTCAGTTGGCCACCGATATAGACAATAAGCTGAAACTGACCACAGCAATAATTTGAAAAAGCAGAACAAAGCACTGCTCTTAATTAGCTCCTTGACTAACCACTGCTGCCAAACTGGTAATGGCTTTGCTCATAGTAAGTAGACTGCAGTTATACACCCTGCACATTGAAGTCACGGAATTGGAAATCAAGCGTGGTGTATAACAGGAGGCCTATCCATTACCGTCTGATTTGCATACTGCCAAAGTTGAATTTCACTCCCATTGTCTTTTCCAGGACCGCCAGGATCTTAACCTCACCTTAGCTACCCTGGATACCCATTTAAAATGGGCATTCTTTATGTCAGGCATCCTGCAGGCCAGGACGGCGAGAGGCGATGTGCAGGAGCGTCATGCCCCAAAATTAATACTGTGATAAAGCACCCAACCGTATGTGATAGAACTGGTAAAGCAACCCCTATAATATTGATCTGACATTTCTATTTCCCAGACCAGGCATTCTTTTGACCTATTTGACTGAGGCAGCCAATTTGGGTACCTTGGAACCACATAAATTTACAGCACAGAAGGAGGCCATTTAGCCCATTATGTTTGTGCTGGCTCCTGGCTAGAGCAGTCTCAAATTAATCCCATTGCCCTGCTCTCTCCAATTGTCTTGTATCTTTCTCTGCTTCAAATAATTGACATCAATTAGTGTAAAGGCTATTGAGAACCTCAGTGCCAAGCAGAAACAAAAAAAAGGGTTAACAAACGACTAAAGAATACTTGTCTTCATAATACATTATCTTCTGCATGGGAATGGTTGCATAGTGGTTATGTTACTGGACGAGTAATCCAGAGGCCTGGGCTAATGATCAGGAGATGTGAGTTCAAATCCCACCATGGGGAATTTAAATTCAGTGAATTAAATAAATATGGAATTTAAAGCTAGTATCAGTAATAGTGACGAGATTGTCATAAAAACCCAACTGGTTCACTAATGTCCTTTAGGGAAGGAAATCTGCCATCCTTACCTGTTCTGGCCTACATGTGACTCCAGACCCATAGCACTCTTAACAGCCCTCTGAGTTGTACCAAACCACTACAAAGAAGTATCACCACACGGACTGCAGTCGTTGAAGAAGGCAGCTCACCACCACCTTCTCAAGGGCAAGTAGTGATGGGCAATAAATGCTGGCATTTCCAGTGTCGCCCATATCCTGTGAATGAATAAAACATTTCCCTTAAACGATGCAATAGTCTCTGCCTCAACCACTCCCTGGCATAGCCTTCTATGCTGCAACAATCCTCTGTGTGATAAATTTTTCCTCACTCTCTTAGTGCTAATTTTAAATTGATGACCCATTGTCACTGAATCCACAACCTATTCACTCTTTCACAACCATTAATAATGTAATAAACCTCTATTAATTCGGGCTCATTATGTTTGTGCAAATTTGTTCTTTTGTTGGTTCTCAGCCTTCCTTTATTTGCCGAGGCATAGAATATAAGAGCAGGGGGGGTTATGCTTGAACTGTATAAAACACTAGTTAGGCCACAGCTAGAATACTGCGTGCAGTTCTGGTCACCACATTACAGGAAGAATGTGATTGCACGAGAGAGGGTGCAGAGGAGATTTACAAGGATGTTGCCAGGACTGGGGAGTTTTAGCTATGAGGAAAGATTGGATAGGCTGGGTTTGTTTTCTTTGGAACAGAGGAGGCTGAGGGGAGACCTAATTGAGGTGTATAAAATTATGAGGGGCCAAGATAGAGTGGATAGGAAGCACCTATTTTCCTTAGCAGAGAGGTCAATAACCAGGGGGCATAGATTTAAAGTAATTGATAGAAGGATTAGAGGGGATTTGAGGAGAACTTTTTTCACCCAGAGGGTGGTGGGGGTCTGGAACTCACAGCCTGAAAGGGTGGTAGAGGCAGAATCCCTCATCACATTTAAAAAGTACTTGGATGTGCACTTGGGGCTGGATTTTGATACTGGGGATGTGATGGAGTCGGGACTCCCACTTTTTGGGTTGTAGTCCCGCCTCCATCGAATTGTGGCCAACCCACTGCATTTTCACTTGATTGACCTTGTTGAGCCTGCCCAGCGAGCTCAGCAGGCCAATTAAGGGCTACCCGGCAACAGGTGACGTCACAGATTGACATTTCATCTGTCAAGAGCTTTTGACAGATGAAATATCAGCGTTTGACAGCTCTGTCTTCTAACTTGAGTCCTTCCTCTCAGGCTGAGTTAGAAATCATTCCAGCACAGAAAACAGAGGCTGAAACTTTTGACAGCACCACGGCCTTTCTGCTTTCTGTGCCGGTGAGATTTCTGACTCCCGAGAACTGAAGGGCTGACACCTGCAGGAGGAAGTTAAGGTAAGTAAAACTTCTTTCCACACTTTGCACTTACCTTACACACTTACCTCTGCACCCATCACTCACCTGCCCACCGGACATATTGACCCCTCCAACCCCTGCAGACCCACGGTCTGCCTCGCTAACTTGGCGTGGTTGGGACCTGTCAGGAAGCCCACATTTCAGCTTTCAAAATAGGGATTAGGCAAAAAACTGCCTGTTAACTACCTGTTCACAGGCAGTTAATTGTCACTAATCCCCTTCCCGCCTCGGGAGGTGGGTCCCAGCACAGGTCAGGTACCCGCCTCCAGCGAAACTGGCATGGAGGCGGGTTGGGGGCGGAATGAGGTCGGGACCCCCGAATCTGCAACTTTAACCCCCCACACGCCTCCAAACCCGCCTCCACGGGTCAATGAAAATCCAGTCCTTGAAGTGCCGTAACCTGCAGGGCTGCGGACCAAGAGCTGGAAAGTGGGATTAGGCTGGATAGCTCTTTGTTGGCCAGCACAGACATGATGGGCTGAATGGCCTCCTTCTGTGCTGTAAATGTCTATGATTCTATGCTTGAAAGCACAACCACTGAGGGGGATTAGGAGAATGTGTTTACCCCCCACTTCTTCCCCTTTTTTTGCGGTGGATATGTTCCCCCCTCTCACCAATACAGTACTTTTGAACTATTCACCCATCATGGACTGTCTGACTAACTGACTGGTTCCATTTGCAGAAACTGTCAGGCTAATTTATCAAGCAAACATTGTTTAAAAACCGAGTTTCAGTTACATGCTCGACAACTATCATATCACTGTGTCAATTTGATCCTCTCCAATTCTTCAGTTTGTTTTTCCATTTTATCATTCAAGCTTGCACTGTTTATGACTGATGACGTGAGCTGCAGTGTGGGGAGTGGGCTGTGCCCCATTTTACCATATAAGGAACAGCTGGCCCTGAGAGTGTGGCCTGTGCTACAGTTGGCCGGGATCACAAAATCTGATGAGGCGCAACTCCTAAAGAGCTGAAGCTTTCCATAAGAGGGACAGATGTGGTGCCAGAAAAGGTGACTAATCATTCACAATGCCACTGTCCAGACCTCTAGGCCACACTGCTCCCTTTGATGCTGAAGAGCTAGAATCCTGCGGCAGGAGATGGGACGAAGGAGGGTGAGGGCCTTTCATTTTGAGCAGGGTCCTTCTCTTACTGGAGCCCAGTGTGTGGCACAGGGCAGAGGTAGAAAATAATCCACATCTGACCTCAAACATTCTAATCATATCTCTCAGCTGAGACACTTTAATCAGAACACCCTGATTAAATAGAACCACGGCGAAAAGCAGTGGCGCTGTACAAGGCTACCAAGTTGCAAAAATTTGAGAGTTCTGCAGGAAACTACACTCAGCACCAACTACTGGACCCAATCCCACCATTTTAACACATTGCAGGATGTGAGGTACAACTCTAATTGTGACATTTCCTTTCGCATCCTGACTTTCCAGGGGTATGGAATGTTGTCACAGCTCCGACAATCTTTTACTAAGAGCACTTGAGTCACTTCTCGTAGACATTGCGCATAATGTCTTTAAATTACCTAATGTATTGCAACACTCTTCCCACTTTACAAAATATCCAGACCTCTCGTCCTGCTGCGATATAAAGCTGTGTTCATGTCACTAAACATCATAGCAGCCATTGAGTTGCCATCTTTGTGTACGCCACACTGTCTGGTCACAAAAATCATTGTGCAAACTCACAGACGGACAGGACACACAGAACAACTTTTGAGAAGGTATGTAGGTATTTTACTCAACAGTTTAATGGGGTACATTAGCATAGTGGTTATGTTACTGGACTAGTAATTGAAAAGCCTGGACTAATAATCCAGCTAGACATGAGTTCAAATCCCACCATGCCAGCTGAGGGAATTTAAATTCAAATTAAATAAATAAAAATCTGGAATAAAAATAACTGGTGTCAGTAATGGTGACCATGTAATTGCCAGATTGTCATAAAACCCCATCTGGTTCACTAATGTCCCTTAGGGATGGAAACCTGCCGTCCTTACCTGGTCTGGCCTATATGTGACTCCAGACGTTGACTCTTAACTGCCCTCTGAAATGGCCGAGCAAGCCCCTCAGTTGTGTCAAAGTCAGCACCTTCACCACACAAACTGCAGCAGTTCAAGAAGGCGGCTCACCTCCACCTTCTCAAGGGCAATCAGGGATGGGCAATAAATGCCGGCCGTGCCAGTGATGCCCACATCCCGTGAATGAATTGAAAACAAAATGTAATTCTTTGAAGACCGTAGCGTTTTTTTTTATACAATTAGCAGATATCTCACCGTGCTGCTCACAGTAGGTAATATAAAGACTAGTGTATCATACCATGTAAAGCACAATATCCTGCTGTTAAAGTTCAGCTGTAAGTAACTTCGTGTATGTCCCTTTATGGAGAGGTCCAGTTAAAACCCCATGGGAGTGTTGCAGATAATGGGCCCCCGGGGTGACGGCGGCCCAGATTATTCTCATGAGTCCTAGAGGAAAGCTCCTGCCCTGCCAGTCCACAAAAATATTTCATGACGTACCTTCGGCAGGGCTCTCTGATTCCATCGCCGGTGGAACTGGTCAGAGCTTGCATGGCGAACGCTCCGACCAGTTCCAACCAAAAATGGCAATTGGGGTCATATTTATGTCATAGCACCCCGATTTCCGTATTAAAAGGGGCCCGTCACCTGAAACAGGAGGGCGCTTTTGCCAGGATTTTAATCTGGACACCTTCGGATGATTTGTGGTAAATTTTGAATTTAATTTATGTGTGCCAGAAACTGTAATTTGCACATTAGTGTCTTTATGTTATGACACATTTAAGGAGAGGCTTGACTCATACATGAGGGAGAAGGGAATAGAGGGATATGGGGGGGGGGGGGGGGGGTGGGTTGGGGCAGGGTGGAAGAGGTAATCAGAGTGGGTGGAGCCTCGCATAGGCCAGTTGGGCCGACTGCCTTGTTTCTGTGCTGTAGATTCAATGGCCCAGAAATTGATCTCGCTCTGTTCCCGCGGGGGTAAGGCTTTCCCGCGATCTCTCACTCCGCTTGTGCTTTTTCAGATCCAGCTCGCACGAACTTGATGTTCCAGACATCAGCTGGGCAGTGCTTGCGTATCCCACCGGCGTAGTGAATTCGTGCGAGCTGTGGGATCACGTGACTCAGTTAGAGCCAATGGCAGCACACCATCTTCCATTCATAAGTTTCACATACGTGCTGTGAAATCTATGAATCTTACACCCCCCAAAATAACAGCTAAACCTCAATTAAATTTAAAAAAAAACCATCACATTAATAAAATAAGTATAGTTAAATAAATTAACCATTTTAAATAAAAAATTAAATTTTTGAAAAAATTTAAAATCTTTTAAAAAGTTATAAAAATAAACTTACCTGTCTTTAAAGTCTCTAAAAAAGATATACCTGTTAAAAAAAATTCAAAAAAATACTTAATTCACTACTTACCTTGTTAAAAGTGGGTCTTACTCCTCCTTTTTCCATTTCTAAAATCTTCCGTACTTACCTGCGCGTCCAAAGCATGAAGTGCACAGCGTGCGCGCAGCCTGTAGCGCGCACGCGATGCACCGAGGAACCACCCCCTTTTCAAAAGACCAATTGCCGGTTTTCAGCGCATGCGCAGGGCATGCAGAAAACCGGCAATTGGAGAGCAAATACGCGAGAGTACGCAGTGCGTACTCTCGCGTCGCGGGATGAATTTTTGGCCCAATGTGTTTGTATCAAGATTCTGTCTGCTGTGAACGTGTTTGTGCTGCTGCACCATGGCTGTGATAGCAGCAGCATCTCAAGCAGCATTGCAGGCACCTCTGCAGTCTGCTTGCTGAGAGCTGGTAAGAGGGCAGTACTATTATGCCAAGCAGGAGGTAAACGAACAGGGGGAACAAATGTGGGTATGAGATTGATGGAGGAGGTTGCTGATTAGATTGTGAGGCTTCCGGGAAGCATGGAGCAGTTGTATGATCCAGGAGAGGAGGGAGTTCTGATTCTTTGGTAGATACACAGGAGAGGCCCAGGTGGAAGTTTTCTGCAGTTGTCAAGGAGGGTTGTGTTGTTTCCCTTTGTCTGATGTCGCACAACAGGTGGGTGGCGAGGATGGCACAGTACTCAACGCTGCTTACATTACTAAGTGTGAAGGACTAATGGTATTCTGCAATAAGTTATGATGCAGCAAAAACAGTTTTTTTTCATTCAAAAAGCCAAAAATAAAGACCAGTCAGTTCTTTAAGACAGGTAGGACTGAAACAGCAGCTCCGGAACCTGTAGCGCCAGGCTTTTCTGGAAACTGTTTGCCCTTTGAACTGCATCCCGCGCAGGAGCAAGAAAGATGAGTGCACAGGTTCCTGACACTCCTGTGTATGCAGTTCACGTTGCTGTGCTCTCTTCAAGTACACTAAGGTTCAACTACCTGAAAAGCCATACTGGAAGTCCTGCTGCAATGTTTATCCACTGCAAAATAAGCACGCAGGATTAGTGTCCATTTTTGCCTGGAACTGCGCCAGTTTTTTCAGGTCGGTGCTAACTCCTGCTTGCAGGCACCAATCCTTGTAGGCACCTAACCCCTGGCTTTTGGGTGACACAGGAGGTAGCGGAATGCGCTGGCCGGTCACCCATCCCGGCCTCATTTAAATTTGGCAGGCTAGTTGTGGGGTGCCAAACACGTGTCCCAATGCAGCTCGTCGGATTGAGGTGCAAGGATCGGGCAGGGGTGGTGACCAGCGAGGTCAGTTGCATGGGGTAGGGAGGTCGCGATCGCGGAGGGTGAGGGTGAGGGTCCCAGCACCCGGGGTGACGGCGGCCCAGATTATTTTTATGAGCCCCAGAGGAAAGCTCCTGCCCTGCCAGAGACCACAAAAATATTTCATGACGTACCTTCGGCAGGGCTCTTTGATTCCATCGCCGGTGGAACTGGTCAGAGCTTGCATGGCTAATGCTCCGACCAGTTCTGACCAAAAAAATGACAATTATGGTCATATTTATAGCACCCCGATTTCCGTATTAAAAGGGGCCCGTCACCTGAAACGGGAGGGCGCTTTGGACATCTGGCAGTAGGTCCCTTTTAAAATGGGGCCGGCCACATCGCCTGTGCTAACAGGGTGGTATGGCCACCGACTCCGTTTTGAGGCTGTTACTGCCACATTAACATTCGGCAAAGTGCAGTGAAAATCCACCCCAATGCGTGTATGATGTCATACCCAGTTTCCAAGCAATGCCTTGCAGCAGCTGTTGTCCTAAGCTTCAAAATTTCCTCATTAACTTAACGATGGATATCTGCCCGCATTGTAGTCCAAGCTCCTATTCAGGAAAACTTGCAATGTGTTAGCCACAGTAATGTTCTAGATGTGAAACGTGAGGGGAGTGCCTGACATGATGCTGACTCCCATCTAGAGCGATAGCTTGGTCTATGCCAGAGCCTTCCCTCCCTGCAACTATTTCCCATTTTTGTCATAAATCCACCTCGCACCTTGGTCCTGGAGTGTGCACATAAGCCAAAGGAAATACTTCCATTATATGCCTAGCAGGACACCATTAAGACAAGGTAAATCAAGAAGTAATGAAGGGACTTCAGTTATGTGAAGAGGCTAGAGAAGCTGGGATTGTTCTCCTTCGAGCAGAGCAGGTTAAGAGGAGCTTCAGTAGAGGTGTTCAAAATCATGAGGGGTTTTGATAGATTAAATAAGGAGAAACTCTTTCCAGTGGCAGGAGAATTGGTTATCAGAAGACACAGATGTAAGATAATTGGCAAAAGAACCAGAGGGGAAATGAGGAGAATTTTTTTACTCAGCGAGTTGTGATCTGGAATGCGCTGCCTGAAAGGGCGGTGGAAGCAGATTCAATAGTAACTTTCAAAAGGAAATTGGATACATGCTTGAAGGGGAAAAATTTGCAGGGCTATGGGGAAAGAGCAGGGGAGAACTCTTTTCAAAGAGCCGGCACAGGCACGATGGGCTGAATGGCCTCCTTCTGTGCTGTAACATTCTATGATTCCAATGAGTGGGTGATAATGAGAAGGAAGTGGGGTTGTAAGGGGTAGGGTGATTTGATTGGTGAGGGATACATGGGACCAATTGGAGATGGCATTGCCTGTGATCAAGAACATGGAAGTAGAGAGGTCATGTGAGATGACAAGGTCGAAAGGTGGCTGTGAATATGGACATGAGTCAGGTCAATGAAAATGTCAGGACCATATTTTTTTGCAATCCATTTGATGGGCAGTTCTGTAGCTAGTGGCATCTTATTGAGGGCTTATTCTTGGCTGCCTGCACTCAGCTCACCAGGCAGAGGCCTCTGCGGAAGCAGATCACTATATAATAAGTAGAGAGCGTGTTTCAAGAGTCCATTTTATGTTATGGATTCGTGCTGGAGTTGCATCTTTGTTGTTCAGCCACAGTCTAGCAGAGTGCTAGCAATTGCAAAGTCTAGACTTCCTGTTTCATTTAAATACATGTAGATTGGTTGCCTTTTTGCTTTACTGTCCACCGTGTAGAGCGGGCAAATCGTGTTAACGTCAACGATAAGCGATGGGAACTGTATGTTCCAGTAAGCCAGGGTACAGTGACGAAGGTTTCTGTTCAATCCATGATCTCACTACATTTACATAAATATTGGATAAATAAAAGCACACTCTGGTTTATAGAGGACATGAGGTCCATTTACAGTAGTAGGAGACATTAGGATGGGTGACTAATAGCTGGTCAAAGCGATAGGTTTTAAGGAGTGTCTTAAAGGAGGTGAGAGAGGTGGAGAGGTTTAGGAAAGGAATTCCTGAGCTTAGGGCCTTGACAGCTGAAGGCACGGCCACCAATGGTGGGCGAAGGAAGTCAGGGAGGCCAGAATTGGATGAACAGAACGCTAGAAACATCAAATGATTATCCCAAAACTGCTAGCTTCAGAGAATCCAGTGCAAATAAATCTTCAATATTCACTGTATTTGCATGATATAACAATACAAATCTGACACTGCAACTTAAGATTATTCTCGTTCACTGATCTACTCTTTGTTTCTTTCAGAAAATGGTTGCCCAGAAGTTCAATCTAAATGATAGCGACTTTGGTGATACTTTTGAAAATTACACATATTCTGATGACTACATTATTGATCCAGACCTGTCTCCCTGTACACCCATAGTAATGGAGTCAATCAACACAGCACTGGCTGCTGTCTATAGCCTGGTGTGTTTCCTCGCTGTGGCAGGGAATATGGTCGTAATGATTGTCCTACTTTACAATCGACGCATAATATCGTCCACTGACATCTACCTGCTTCATTTGACAGTAGCCGATCTGCTCTTTGCCGTGACCTTGCCCTTTTGGGCAGTGAATGCCATATCTGGGTGGGTGTTTGGTGATGCCATGTGTAAGATTATCAGCATGTTACAGGAAGTTAACTTTTACAGTGGCATTTTGTTGCTGGCCTGTATCAGTATCGACCGCTTTCTGGCTATTGTCTACTCTGCACAGGCCCACAAGCAGAAGAGACCATTTCTAATCAAGCTGGTTTGTGCTGCTGTTTGGGTGCTGGCCATCGTTCTGTCTTTACCGATTCTGTACAAGGGCGAATACATATATTCCGGCAGAATCATGTGTTATGAGATACTTGAAGGTAAAACGGGTGAAACGTGGAGAGTAACCACCAGGTTTTTGCGGCACTTTATTGGGTTCCTCATCCCATTGGTTGTCATGATCATCTGCTACAGCGTGACGATCCATAAACTGTGTCAAACGAAGGGATTCCAGAAACAGAAAGCCATGAAGGTCATCATAGTGGTCGTGCTGGCTTTTCTCATTTGTTGGCTGCCGTACAACGTTACTGTGTTCATCGACACGCTGATGAGGAGCCAGCACATTAAAGAGACTTGTGACAGGCGCAATCATATCGACAGGGCTCTGGCTGCAACCCAAAGTTTGGGAATCCTGCACAGCTGCATTAACCCAATCTTATACGCATTCATCGGGGTGAAATTCAGGAGGAACCTGGTCAAACTCCTGGCTAAGAAAGGAATCATTAAAGAAACCATCATGTCAAAGTATGGGAGATCTGTATCCTCCATCTCTGCATCTGGACTTGTTTCAACCAGCATATATGTTGCTAATGATGGAGATGGTCAGCCCAGTCAGCAAGACGGCAAATAAAAAACATGATTAAATTAATAAACAAAGTTTCTAAGAACTAAAACATTGAGTAACAGTGCTGCGCAGATTTCAGTTCTGAACACAGTAGCTAAGCAGTTCCAGATGGTGCAATGTGTTGGCATCCAACGTACTATTGTCAGAAAATAAGGCTTGAGTTTTTTTCAGTATGATACATTGGTTCAGATCACATAGGGGCTTTGCACCCAATAATAAGGCATGCCCACCCTCACATTATTGGTTAGATAATGTTCTGATTGTTAACACTCTGAGCACAGACTACGCTTTGCTGCTTCCAATTGATACCCGTATTGCTCAGTCACAGAATAGCCACGAGGATCATTCGCTTCACAGTTTCTACCCTGAATGTAATGGAATTGAATTAGACACAGCTGAGGAACTGTGGGCCATTTCTTCAGTCACACCATTCTCAGAACTGACCTTGTTCCACCTTTATTTTGCTGCAGACAGATTGCTCGTGTGCTTCAGTACTCCAGGGTATTCTCATTTATTCAGACTGAGACCATCCAGCAACAGTGTCCTTACAATGAGCGCCTCCTCTACTTGGCTTTTCTCTTGACAGGAACGTTGCTGAGGTTTACTGGAGAGCACTCAAACAGGGGCATCTCTGAATTGACTTTTTAACCTTGAAAACCTTTCAACAGACCAATGTCCTTCAGTCTGTGTTACTCACTCCTCACAAGTATTATTCACCATCAGGTCTCAGCATTACTTACCTTGGCAGTATCTCCAGCGGGTAAGGGGGCAGTAAGTAGTACAAACATTTATTCTTACCTCTCTCTCCCCGATGGCCTCGCAGCAGCTGGCCGAAGGTCCCAATGGTGGCAGTCAAAAGCATAGCTGCACTCTGATTACCTGCCAGATCTTCAGGTACAAGGCCCAGCCAGAGGGTGGTCCTGCACCTGCATAGCAGCTGGTTCCACTCAGGTAGGTGCACGGCAGCAGTCAGGCGCCCATGGGAGGAAAATCTACCCTGTTGAGTCAAGTACAAGAGATTAGATGAGTTCTTAGTGTTGCTAGGATGCAGCGCAGATTCACCAGAATTATATCGGGGCTTATAGGGTTAAATTATGAGGACAGGTTGCAATAACTTGGCTTGTATTCCCTTGAGTTTAGATGGTTGAGGGGTTATCTAATTGAAGTGTTTAAAATGATAAAGGCATTCGATAGGGTAAATACAGAGAGAAACTATTTCCTCTGGTGGGGGAGTCCAGAACAAGGGGGCATAACCTTAAAATTAGAGCCAGGCCATTCAGGACTGAAATGAGGAAGCACTTTTTCCACACAAAGGGTAGTGGAAATCTGGAACTTGCTCCCCCAAAAAGGTTGTGGAAGCTGGGGGTCAATTGAATTTTTTAAGACGGAGATCGATAGATTTTTGTTGGGTAAGGGTATCAAGGGATATGGAGCAAAGGTGGGTAAATGGAGTTGAGGTACAGATCAGCCATGATCTAACTGAATAGTGGAACAAGCTCGAGGGGCTGAATGGCCTACTACTATTCCTATGATATATATTTGTTATTTTACCATTCTGTGAAGTTTAGATGATTGTCTTTGTGTAAATATATTATTGTATTATATCACTGTTAGATTATTTGCTTATTCATTTTTTATTTAATAAATTCACTTCATGTTTATACTTTAAACAAGGTCTACTGTGAGTCTCTATTCACTTTTGAGACAGAATGAAAATATTATGGCAGCATAAAAGCAATTCCCAAACAGAGTTTACAATTCATTAACTCAGGACTGTTCCTGAATCCTTTCCTAGAGTTCCAGGCAAAAATAGAGGGGGTTATTTTGGGGAAAGGGTGAAAACAGGTGCTAAATGGGAGCTGTGCTAATAAGACGCGCCTGTTTAAAATTTTGGGGCTAATTGGTGATTGCGTGATTTAAACGTGCCAGGAGACGCTAAAACGGAGACCTGCACGTTTAGCATTCAAGCGCTGATTAGGAGCAATTTTCCTGGAGCTGTATAGGTGTGGAGTGCACTGGCTGACAGACAATGGCACATATCAGGATGGCTCAGGGACTGAGGGAGAGGGCTCACAGGTTCTCACAGCGGAGGACAGATGTCCTCTACCTGCAGGGGGGAAGGGGCCACAGAGGCAAATAATGTAGCCGATGTGGGAGGAGATCACCGAGGAGGTTTCAGCCAGGAGCACTGCCCCTAGGACATGGCTCCAGTGCTGCAAAGAAATGAATGACTTGGCACGCGTGGTCGAGGTAAAATTCCATCTCACAAACACACTTCTCAATAACTGCGCCGCCAGCAGCATCACAACCTCAACACACTTCATCTACCTATACACTGACATTCACACACCCCTCACTATTGAATCCTTCACAGGCACTACTCACACCTCAGACACATCTCAAAGCTCTTCAACCATGTGAGGCACCACACACACACAAACACACCTGCCAATACACTCATTCACAATCACACTCCTTCTCTTCCAGGAGAAGATGGCAGATAATAGGCGCCAGCAGGACCTGACCAGGGGAGGGGAAGCACGATTCCATGAGGTCACTTCCCTTGAGGAGACAGTGCTGGCAATGGAAAGTGGCAGACACCGTGGCCACAGGCAAAGCAGGGGACAAATTGCCTGGAGGTATGTGGCCACTCCAGCTTCCGTACATATCCACAATGATTCCAGATCCCGAATCCCCCACATCTATCCTCACTCACAAGCTCCATACGGTCTCATCACACACATCCTTCTATAGTGGCCACAAGCCCTGTACCCTGACCCTCCTAGCTTTATCATTGCAGGCTCCCAGGAGCAAGATCCACCTCCCCCTCACCACCATCCCCCCCCCCCCCCCCCGCCCCCTGCCCCTGGAGGAACTGGAAGAGGAGGAAGAGCCACCTTGCCCCTTGGAGGAAAAGGAGGAGGAGAGTGAGGCAGCAGCTCAGAGACCGGCACCACGCGTAACCTAGAGGCTGGGGTAGAACACGGATCCTCACAGTGGCACACGCTGGGCACTAGTGGGCAGCAGCCACGCCGGGTGAAAGGGACACCGGAGGTGCCACCTTGCGGGGGGGCAAGGTCACATACGAGTCCTGCAGTAGAGGAGTCAGAGGAGGACCTCGCAGGGCCAAGCTTCAGAAGAAGGCTGATGGGTCTGACAAACCAAATGCTTGGTGCAATGGACAGCCTGCCTGAAGGCATACGGGTCGTGGCTAAGGAAATGGAGGAGTCTGCCTCCAGTTTGGCCCGTGGCTTGACACAGAGCCAGAAACTCGTCCTCTCCAGCATAGATAGGCTGGCCAATTCCATTCAGCGATCAGTGGAGCTGTAGAGGGTGGTGGTTTGTGTCAGCTTCACCTCTGACTTCTGAGCGGTTCGAATCACTCCCACTCCCTTGGTTCTAGACCTTGGACTTATTTGGGGGTTGTGATAAAAGGTGCAGCAGACAACTGAGTTTGATGAAAGAACTTCGATCTTTATTCAAGAAAGTAAAACACAACACAAACACTCTTAACACTCTAAAAGTGGGGAACACTTCGGTACAAGCGAGGGAAATAATATTAGAAGAATACTTCACCCCTCCCAATCCCACTTCACTAGCTAAGTTGGACTCTGGAGAACCAGGGATAATGCTCACCAAACGAATCCTTGACAGTTGAGAGTTAGGGTTTAGAGTCTTTTGAGTAAAAGGTTTCGTAAGGCCCTTGTTGCCGCGAAGTGTCTGATGGTCACTGGAACTGTTGCTCTGGTTTCTTCTTGCGTGTCAGCCTGCTTTTGGAGCTGTTGGCCTTCTTTGTTGAACTGTCCTCTTCAGAGCTGTGGAATTGCCTTCTTGCAGAACTGTGGAACTGCCTTCTGCAGAACTGCTTGCTGAACTCCTTGCTGCTGTGTAACTCTACTGGAGAACTCGAACTTGAACTGTTGTGCTGGAGAACTGGAGAACTGGGACACCAGAGGTGCCACCTTGTGGAGTTCTCCAGTTCTCCAGCACAACAGTTCAAGTTCGAGTTCTCCAGTAGAGTTACACAGCAGCAAGGAGTTCAGCAAGCAGTTCTGCAGAAGGCAGTTCCACAGTTCTGCAAGAAGGCAATTGTAGGGGGTGGTGTGGTAGGGGTCAGCCTTACCCCTGACTCAGTGAGCGGTTCGAATCGCTCCCATGCCCCAGGTTCAGACCTTGGAATTATTTAGGGGTTGTGAATAAAGATGCAGTAGACAACAGGTTCCGATGAAAGAATTTTGACTTTTATTAAAAGAAAAAGGTAACAAACTTAAAACACACTTAACACTTAAACAGGTTGGAGAACACACGGTACAAGCGAGGGAGAATGACAATAAACAAAAACCCTTATCCCTCCCAAAAATCCCACTATCTAGCTAGGTTTTGGTTTCAGGAGATCAGGGATAATGCTCACCAAACAGGGGTTTTAACAGTGCGAAATCCAGCCAGGTAAGTTGACTGCGATGGTGGTCTGGTCGTCGAGTGTCTTGCTGGAACTTGCTGCTTCTCTCCTCCTCCTGCTCGTGTCGTGTGGCTGGTAGACCCGTCTGTGTCCTGCTGGAACGTGCTGCTTCTGGAACAGAGCTGAGAGAGAGCTTCTTGGGGGATTGGGCCCTCAATTATACTGTTCGGACCCCTTTGTCTTTTTCGCGCCAAAACCCCTTACTAAAACGGTTTCATGTTGAAATGAATTAGGTTTCAGTTGAGGCCTGTTCATTCCATTGTCCTGGTTTTGCGGGCTTGTTAAGTTTTGATGGGTTTAACTTGGTGTTAAATTGTCCTGAACTCTCTTCTTACTGAACTGTTGTAACTGCTTGATGGGCCTTCAATTATACTGAATTGAAGTGGCCTTGTCAAAACCAAATCAAATCCTGGTCATTGTAAGACCTCGTCAACAGTAACGACTTTACTGAGTGTCAAATGGCTTGCGTCCTGTCGATCTGTTGTTTAATCGGAGTTTGCATTGTCCTCATGTTTTGGGTTTCTTGCTGGGCCTAGCACTCCTATCTTTATGCATGTCTTTAATGGTTCCTGTGATAGGTTTTAATGGTTCCTGTGTTTTGGGTGGGGCTGCCTTCTCCCAGGGCTTATTGTCCAAATGTTAATGTTTGCTGGGGCTTGAATTCCCAGACAATGCAATACCCAAAACTGCTATTTACAGAGGTTGATCCCACATCCTGTGCAGCCTTTACTCCCTTACATGTCCAGACATGTTCTTTTAAAATGCCAAAGCCTGGTTTTGGTCTTAAATTCCTTATTTTTATCACTCTGGGGTAGTTCCAAAGTCCTTTTTCCTTAGGTTTTGGGGATCTGCAAATTTTGGAAACTTTGCATAACTGCCCAACTTGCTTCTCCTGAACTCTGTAACTCCAGCACTGACTTCTGCTGAAAACAGGCTTTCAATTGAACTCAAAACTGCAGAACTGCCTTCTGTTGAACTTGAACTGTTGTACCTGCTGAACTGACTTCTTGAGAAAACAGCCTTTCAATTATACTAATTGAAGCTTCCTTATCAAAACCAATCAAACCCCGGTCATTGTAAGATTTTTGGAGGCCTCGTTAACAGTAACGACTTTACTAGCGTGTTAACTGGTTTTTGGGATGGCTTGCGTCCTGTCGATCTCCTTGGTTGATTACAGTTGATTGGTTTTGTGTTTGGTTTTCTAGGCTGGACTCGGTCTTTTCTAAAGAATGGTCCTGAGTGATTTGTATTATGCATGTTTTCTGATGGGCCCTGTAATCGGTTTGATGGGGCCTGTTATTTTGGGTGGGACTGTCTTCTCCCAGGGTCTATTGTCAAAATGTTAATGCCTGCTGGGGCTTGAGTAGGGTCATCCCGGTTCCCCAGACAGTGCAATTAACTGCAATAACCAAACTGCTTTTACAGAGGTCGTGCCCACCTTCCTTAACAGCTTTTTCTCCCTCTACAGGCCCAGATATATTTTAAAAATGCCAAAACTTGTTTTTTGCTCTTAAATTCCTTAGGTTAGGCCCAAATGCATTTTTATCACTCTGAGGTAGTTCCAAAGTCCTTTTTCCTTAGGTTTTTGGGGATCTGCAAATTTTGGAAACCTTACAGAGCCTAAAATCATGCAGCATCTGATGACTGAGGTCGCAGCTTCCACTGCTAATAGCAGCTTCATTGGAATGCCAAACAGCTTGCATGGAATGACAAAGTGCTGCAATGGAAGCACAGGCAGCTCCCATGGAGGCTCTGGGCTCCTCGGTTGAAAGTAGCTTGCAGAGTGTCTCAGGTGCCCAGAGATCTGTCCTCCAGCAGATCACTGGGCTGGCTCAACAGGCGCCCCGAGGTAGTGGCGTGGGAATCATGGAGGAGGAACTTACTGGCCTCCCTCCGGATGGCAGCATTCCTGCTCACTCGGCCAGCATTCCACCATTGCCCTTACAGTTACCTGTCACCCAGACTGCTCGAGCCTATGCTGAGATGGTGCAGTCTCAAGCGGGGCCTTCACAGCCTACAGCCTCTCGAGGGCGTCCCAGGAGGACATCTGAACTGCCCTCTTCAGAATCTCAGCAGCCATCCACCTCGCGTGGTGCTACCACTGGGGTTGCCCTTCGTAGAAGCACCAGAGTAGGTGAGAGTACTTATAGGATAGATACTAAGGGTAAGCACCAGGGTGAATAGTTTAATATTTGTAAGTGCTGTTGGTTGTGTCATGTTTTCATTGTTTGTGGCTGCTCTAGATAAAGAGTGAATGTGGTAATTGTGCAGTTTTTTTTTTTAATTGTGTTGTTCATGGGGAAGGGGTTGAAAGGATTGAGTGCAGATGGTGGACTGGTTGATGGATCCTCAGTCCTGGAAGGTAAGGCATGCGGCAACAATGCTCCGGAGTCTGATGGTGGAGGACGTCTCTCAAAAGCGCTCTTCAATTAGATGGCGGCAAGCGACCCGCCCAGGTGCGGGCCGTCTATCTGGAACCCTCTGGTGCTCCCACAGGTACCATCATCTTCCTCCTCTTGTGGCTCCTGAACTTGACCCTCTGGCACAAATGCTGGTGGTAACGGCTGGTATCTCATGATCGCCAGACTGTGGAGCATGCAGCAAGTAAGCACCACTACAACACATAATAACTCCCCTGCTCTTCTTCGAAATAGTGCCATGGGATCTTTTACGTCCACCTGAGAGGGCCGATGGGGCATCGGTTTAACGTCTCATCCGAAAGACGGCACCTCCGACAGTTCAGCACTCCCTCAGTACTGCCCCTCCGACAGTGCAGCGCTCCCTCAGTACTGACCCTCCGACAGTTCAGCACTCCCTCAGTACTGACCATCCGACAGTGCAGTGCTCCCCAGTACTGCCCCTCCTACAGTGCAGCACTCCCTCAGTACTGACCTTCCGACAGTACTGCGCTCCCTCAGCACTGCCCCTCCGACAGTACAGTGCTCCCTCAGTACCGCCCATCCGACAGTGCAGCGCTCCCTCAGTACCACCCCTCCGACAGTGTGGTGCTCACTCAGTACCGCCCATCCGACAGTACAGCGCTCCCTCAGTACTGCCCCTCCGACAGTGTGGCGCTCTCAGTACTGCCCCTCCGACAGTGCAGCGCTCCCTCAGTACCACCCCTCCGACAGTGCAGCGCTCTCTCAGTACCGCCCCACCGACAGTGCAGCGCTCCCTCAGTTCTGCCCTGCGACAGTGCAGCGCTCCCTCAGTACTGCCCCTCCAACAGTGCAGCGCTCCCTCAGTGCTGCCCCTCCGACAGTGCAGCGCTCCCTCAGTACTGACCCTCCGACAGTGCAGCTCTCCCTCAGTACTGACCCTCCGACAGTGCAGCGCTCCCTCAGTACTGCACTGGGAGTGTCAGCCTAGACTTTTGTGCTCAAGTGGGGACTTGAACTCACAACCTTCTGACTCAGAGGCGAGATTGCTACCCACTGAGTCACGGCTGACACAAATAAGTGTTGGCTGGTGCTCGGGGGGGGGGGATCCCCTATTGGTACACAGTCGGTGAGGTGATCAGCACCCCTGGGGACTACCTGCCTTTCTTCCGCCACATTCCTGGGCCACGGGAGCCTTCTCCTCTTTTCCAGATTATCCATACTTCCCTTCCCCTCTGCTATTCTGTTGTAACCATTTACCTCTCCTCTGGACCCATCTTTTGTTTCTTCATTGTCTCATTATCACCTCCTTTTGCCTGGCACCATCATCACTTTTGTCATTGAATCACCCCCTGCCCTCCACCCTATCATAGACCTCTCCCTCTTTATCTCCTACCTCATCATACAAATCTCCTGATGCTAAGCTGAGATGCAAGTCCATTTCATGTAATCAGTGATGCCCTGTGTCAGCTGTGGGTCAGTGGGTAGCACTCTCTAGGTGGGAGGGGCTAGGAGTAAGTAGGTGCTGCTGGTTGCCTGATTACTGCAGGGAGTGAGCTTGTAAAAAGTTGGTGGTGGGTTTTTCGATTTTTTTTCGGGTTTTAGGGCCTTTTTGGCCCATAAACAGCAGCCGGATGGCTGCTGAGGGGGCCGGAGTCTCGGGCCCCTCAGAGGACAGTGTTCCCAAGATGAATTTAATCAGAGGAGAAACTGTCGTTGGAAGGGAGAGAAAAAGGCCCAAAGATTAGGGCCAGGACCCTAGGAGGTTTGGAAAAGGAAACACGGTGGTGGTTCAGTGCGAGGATAAGGAGTTACGAGCTTGGGATATTATCCATGAGGACTGTGGCAAGGGAAGCTGCTTTGCCTGCTGACCAAAGCTGAATGTTGGGTTCGAGGTGACGCTCAGTGGCCGAGAGGAGGTGGAAAGACTTTTACTGAGTTTGAAGGTTGGTGATAAGTTCTTGAAGGTATCTTTGCTATATTCTGAAGAGGTGGTGGTCTCATTCTTAAACTTGCCGGTTTATATTGAGGACGATGTGCTAATCAAAAAGTTGGAGTCGTGGGACGTTAAAATTTGCTCAGCAATAAAGAGGAGATACTATCCAGGAACACGGGTAGCAGATGGAACCCGTTATGTAAAGGTGCGGTTCCCAGAGGGGGTGAAGTCATTACCGTACAGCATGAAATTTGAGACAATGGAAGGAGTGCAGTACTTCCAAGTACTGCACTATAACCAAGTGAAGGTTTGTTATTATTGTCTTGGACATGACCATCTTGTAAGAAACTGTCCGGACTTGTAGTTATAATTGCGGCGAGTCTGGACACATCGCTCGGAGCTGCAAGGCGGAGAGCTGTGGGGTGTGTCACAAAGGCCCCTCCCGCTGTGTGTGAGGCAGAAGAAAACTCTGAGTGAAGAGGAGATGGGAAAAGGAGCAGGAGGTGTGAGTGGAACGACTGGAGGAGCGGAGCAGGCGGAGGACACAGCTGGTGAATTGAAGGAGAAAAGAGCGCAGGAAGAGGCAGAAAATTGCAGAGCAGAGAACAGGATGGAGATGGTGGAAAACACACCAAGTACAGTGGAAAAGGACAAAGACAGCAGAGGGCAGCACGGGTTGAGGGTAGAGTCTAGCCATAATACGGTTCAGCTCTCCCTAAAGAATCCGTGGGGGGAGAGGAGGCGGGAGCGGGGTGTGTGGTAAATGTAAGTACTCCAAAGAAAGATGGGGAGTTGGACATCTCGGTGAGCAGGAGGGGGCATGACAAGGAGAGGGTGCAAGAGGCAGAGCCTTAAAGGGGCCGCAGGATGGGAGTGGCGAGACAAAGACGCCAGAAGGGAGCAATATAGGTGCGCCATTGTCCCAGAGAGAGAAGGATCAGGGAGCAAGGATCAGCGGTGGAGATGAGGTCGAAGGGAGCAGCACTGTTGGAAAAACCGCGATAGCAGGAAGACTTTCTATGGGAGATGATGTATCTGATGGGGAGCAGGATTATGTATCTGACGGGGAGCAGCAACAGAAGGTTACAGAAGAGCTCGAGAGTGAGGAATTAGAGGGGGACAGAGACATGGAAGTGGGGGGTGGGGTGGCATCGTGTGGAAAGGGAAAGGTTAGTGAGGGGCAGAAGGAGGGAGAAGGGGCAGCTCCTCGGCCCAAACTTAATGCAAGGAAGAGGCTGAAACAGCAGGGAAGGTTCAAACAGGAGGTGAAAAAGAGCCGGAGGCTGCAGGAAAAAGCAACAGCTGCCCGAAAAGTTGGGAAGGAGCATGAGAGGAGGGAAGGGCCAGAGATTAAATGATGGGGAGATTATCAGGCATACTTCCTGATGTAAGAAAACTACTAGGCACTTAGTCTAAGCGTTAAACAAAGCTTTAATCAACTGTTTTTCAACATGGAGATCTAGTTGTGACCTTCACTAGTTCCTGTTGAGGAATGTCCTATGCAAGCTGGGCCTATGCCCGAGTATTTATACTCTCCCTGGACAGCGCCACCAGCAGGCCGCCCAGTATTACTTCATAGATGTATGACAAGATTCATGTCACTTCCCTTATTCGGAGCCATGATTACATTGATCTTGATTAATGTGAACGGACTGAGGGATGAAAAGAAATTGCAGCAGTTGTTATAAGAACATAAGAACATAAGAAGTAGGAGCAGGAGTAGGCCATACGACCCTTCGGGCCTGCTCCGCCATTCAATAGGATCATGGCTGATCCGAACCTAGACTCACGTCCACTTCCCTGCCCGCTCCCCATAACCCTTAATTCCCTTATCAGCTAGGAAACTGTCTATCTCCGTTTTAAATTTATTTAATGTCGCAGCTTCCACAGCTCTCTGAGGTAGCAAATTCCATAGATTTACTACCCTCTGAGTGAAGAAGTTTCTCCTCATCTCAGTTCTGAAACGGTAGCCTCTCATTCTAAGATTATGCCCCCTAGTTCTAGTCTCACCCATCAGTGGAAACATCCTCCCCGCATCCACCCGATCAAGCCCCCTCACAATCTTATATGTTTCGATAAGATCGCCTCTCATTCTTCTGTATTCCAATGAGTAGAGGCCCAACCTACTCAACCTTTCCTCATAAGTCAACCCCCTCATCTCCGGAATCAACCGAGTGAACCTTCTCTGAACTGCCTCTAGAGTAAGTATATCTTTTCTTAAATATGGAAACCAAAACTGTACGCAGTACTCCAGGTGTGGCCTCACCAGTACCCTGTATAGCTGAAGCAAGACTTCCCTGCTTTTATACTCCATCCCCTTTGCAATAAAAGCCAAGATTCCATTGGCCTTCCTGATCACCTGCTGTACCTGCATACTAACCTTCTGTGTTTCATGCACTAGGACCCCCAGATCCCTTTGTACTGCAGCACTTTGCAGTTTCTTTCCATTTAGATAATAACTTGCTCTTTGGTTTTTTTCTGCCAAAGTGCATAACCTCACACTTTCCAACATTATATTCCATCTGCCAAATTTCTGCCCACTCACTTAGCCTGTCTATGTCCTTTTGCAGGTTTTTTATGACCTCCTCACTCACTGCTTTTCCTCCCATCTTTGTATCGTCCGCAAACTTGGATACGTTGCACTTGGTCCCCTCCTCCAAATCGTTAATATAGATTGTAAAGAGTTGGGGTCCCAGCACTGACCCCTGCGGAACACCACTAGTTACTGATTGCCAACCCGAGAATGAACCATTTATCCCAACTCTCTGGTTTCTGTTAGATAGCCAATCTTCCACCCATGCCAGTATATTACCCCCAATCCCGTGATTTTTTATCTTGTGCAGTAATCTTTTGTGTGGTACCTTGTCAAATGCCTTCTGGAAGTCCAAATACACCACATCCACTGATTCCCCTTTATCCACCTTGTTTGTTACGTCCTCAAAGAATTCGAGCAAATTTGTCAAGCATGATTTCCCCTTCATAAATCCATGCTGCAGTGTTTTAAAGGCACGGACTTGTTGTGTCTGCAAGAAACCTTTTGGGACGAGGATATCCTAGAAAGAGTTCGGAAGGTTTGGAAGGGAGAGGTGTTTGCAAGTTGTACAAACAATAACTGTAGACGGGTGGCTGTTTTCGTGAGTCCGTCCATAAAAGAGAACGTTGCCTTGGTGGATAAGGACACTGAGGGGAGATTTTTACGGCTAAGGGTAAAAATGGAGGAATTAAATTGCGATCTCTTTAATATCTATGCACCGAACAACGCACCGAACAACCATTGTAAGCATCACAAGTTTTTTCGGGGGTTATTCACTGAAGTGGCAGAGGTGGAAAATCCTTGTTTAGGGGGGATTTTAATGTATTTTTATCTCAGATGGACATTTCAGCCCAGATGACCTTTAAGGATGATAACTCCAGAGGGATGATTGTAAAAATGATGGCAAATTTAAATTTGAGAGACTTATGGAGTGACCGAAACCCCAATAAAAAAGGAGTTCTCCAGAACAGGTTGGGTGGGTGATGTTTTAAAACAGAGCCGAATAGATTTTGTGTTAATGCGGGAAGGGTTAAGTTCTGAGGTGACGGGGATTTATTACAAAAAAGTATTTTTTAGTGACCACTCGGCTTTGGTTCTTAGAATTAGGAACAGCCGAGTTAAGATCGGTACAGGGGTGTGGATTTTAAACAATCAATACCTGAAAGAAATTGCTTATAAAGAAGGGATTTTAAATATAATAAAGAAGGCTCGGAAGGAACCTTTGTTCTTGAAAGAAAGAAGAGTTTGGTGGGACAATTTCAAATATGAGGTAAAAGTTTTTTTGGTACATTATGGGAAATAGAGAGCGGCAGGTAACCGGCGTCGAGAAGAGAATATAAGCAAAAGGTTTACTGATGTCTGTAAAACAGTTGATGGAGGGAATAAGGGAGCTAAGACTAAGTTCCGGGTTTTAAAGGAAGAGTGGAAATTATTGCAAGCTGAAAAATGCAAGGAGGCTATTCTCCGTGCAAAGGCTAAAGATGCATTGGAGGGCAAAAGATGCACTAGATATTTTCTGGAGCAAGAGAAGCTGCGACAGAGATATCATTAATTGGAGAGTTGAAGGTTGGGGAGAAGATCATTAATGAAAGTGGGGCGATTTTAGAGGCGGCTAGCAGCATTTATCAAGAGTTATATACAAAAGAAGACATTTCCAATTTGGTGATGGAGAAGGTTAGTGCTTTTATTGAAGAGGGCTTAAAGGATGATAGAAGCATGTGTGACAAAGAAGTAGGATTAGCGGAAATAAAAGTAGCAGTAAGTGGAATGAAGGGGGGAAAAAGCCCAGGGTCCGATGGACTAAGTGCAGAATTTTATAAAGAATTTTTTGAGATTTTAAGTCCATTGCTCTTAGAGGTTTTTAAGGAAATTAAAATTGAGGGAAGCCTGGCCCCATCTATGAGGAGAGGTGTCATAAGCTTAGCTTATAAAAATAAAGGGGATAGAAGGGATCTGAAGAATTGGAGGCCCATCACATTATTAAATGTGGATTATAAGATCTTGGCAAGGGTTATGGCAAATCATATGAAGGAGGTGTTGCTGCCGATAGTTTTGCCCTCTCAGTCCTATGGAGTCATAGGCCGGGACATCACAGACTCTGTGATCTCAATCCAGGATGCGATAGAGCTCATGGAAGAGAGTGGGAGGGAGGCTTATGCATTAAAGATAGATCAAGAGAAAGCCTTTGATAGGGTCTCATGAGTTTTTATTGATGCTTTTGGAAGCATTTGGTTTCGGGGAAAATTTCATTGAGTGGATAAGGATTTTTTACTCAAACATATTTAGCTGTGTTAAATGTATTTTCCGATACAGAGGTCCGTGAGACAGGGTTGTCCCCTGTCCCCATTGTTGTACACGTTGGTAGCAGAACCATTAGGTTACATGATGCGAAAGGAACAAGGTGTAGTTGGGATTGCGGTTCCCAGTTCCGGGCTGGTGTCGGTGATACACCAATATGCAGATGACACAATCTTAACATTGAGAAATGGGGAGTCAGTGAGGAAAGCTATGAACGTAGTGGAGGAGTATTGTAGAGCTTCAGGAGCCAGAGTGAATTATAGCAGATCCCAATGCCTGGTTGCAGGAATGGGTAGGGGGGAATGGTTGGAGGAAAGTCCCTTTAAGGTGGTGGAGGTTTTGGAAGTTCTGGGGGTGCATATGGGGTGCAAGAAAGACAGGGATGAAGTGGATTGATTAAATTGGGAACCAAAGGTTATGAAAATTAAAAAGATTTTGGGAAGATGGGAAAGAAGGTGGTTGAAAGTGCATGGAAGTGCAACAGTGGTGTCCAGTCTCCTGCTATCTAAGCTATGGTACTTATTGACGGTGGAGGATATTCCTGAGTGGGTGGAAAAGTCCATCCGAGAGGCTTGTGTGAGGTTTTTATTGGAAGGGAAACCAGCCTTGGTTGCTTACAATACCATCATTGGACGGAGAAATCAGGGAGGACTCAATTTCCCAGATATTGATTTGAAGAAAAAATCCTTTAGAATCAAATGGGTGAAGAGATTTCTTTAGAAGTCAAATACAAGTTTTTGGAAGAGTTGTTTCGAGCATTTTTTAAAACGAAGTGGGATAGGAGGGCAGGGGATATTGTATATGGAATACAATAATATGTTTTTGAAATCGATTAAATCTCTCCCTAGGTTTTATAAGGGGGTTGTAGAGACTTGGGCCCAATTTTTAAAATCTGTGCAGTTTATGTCCAAGGGTGCTGAGGAATTTTTAGAACAGCCCTTATTTTTGAACAGGTGGGTCAACATTGAAGGAGAGGTATTATTTAATCAAGCTTTTATAAAAGCTGGCATTATATGTGTGAAAGATGTATTATACGAAGTAATTCCAGGTTGGTTGCCGGAAGTGATAATGAGGGACATGGTGTGGGAGGAGGATCAGGAGGTAGAGGAAAAAGCAATAGGGATCATGTATGAGAAGATTGTGAGGGCAATGCCACAGGATTGGATGGAAGAAATAAATGCGGAAATCTCCAAAGGAAGTAAAATGCGTCCCGCTTTTCCAAGCTTTCTGCTGAAGAAAAGTGGAGAGCTGGTTCAATTTGACAACTGTAATACACGAGATTTCTATGAGGTATTTAGAGAATGGAGATTCAAGACACCTGCTGGTCAGGAGTTTTGGCAGAGTATATACCCACAGCTGGACTTCAACAGGATTTGGAAGGGAATGTGGGCGAATTTTAAATATCCAGAGTGGATTGAACTGGATTTCAAATTGGCTCATAACCGGATTTTTACCATGACGGTCTTGTGTAAGATTGGACGAGTGGAGGGGGCAACTTGCCCAGTGTGTGGGACACAGGATGAGACTCTGTCCCATTTACTGGTGTTATGTCAGCAGTTAAATGATTTTAAGTACTATGTTCGACAGTTGTGTGAGGTTTTCTTGCTGGGTGGGGACCAAACAGCGAGAATGGGAATCCCGTGGGACTCAATATTGAGATGGGGATTGCAGGAGAGTCTGCCCGAGTCTAGCGGAGCGGCAATTAATTTAATGTTCAGTTTGCCTAGATTCGTGATTGTGCAAAGAAGGAATGCTCTGGTTTTTAAGGGGAGGAGAATCAATCTAAAAGAGTATTTTAAATATAAGCTAAAAGATCATTATAAGGCTCTGTGGATGTTTTATTCAGAAAGGAATTTAAAGATTGTATTTTACAATCAATTATTAAAGTACAATCGATTAATATATGTTACAGGAGACAAATTAAACTTCAGGTTTTGATGTTAATATGTGGTGGAGGAATGGCTGTGCAGAGTGGCGGAATGGATTTGAATGATACAATGGAATGATCACGATGTTGTTAATGTTCAATAAATAATATAATAATTAAAAAAAAAATTAAAAAGTGGGTAGCACACTCACCTCTGAGTCAGAAGGTTGTGGGTTCAAATTCCACTCCAGGGACTTGAGCACATAAAGCTAGGCTGACACTCCAGTGCAGTGCTGAGGAAGTGCTGCACTGTCAGAGGTGCCGTCTTTAGGGTGAAATGTTAAACCGAGGCCCTGTCTGCCCTCTCAGGTGGATGTAAAAGATTCCCTGACACTATTTCGAAGAAGAGCAGGGGAGTTATCCCTGGTGTCCTGGGCCAATATTTATCCCTCAACCAACATAACAAAAAACAGATTATCTGTTCATTATCACATTGCTGTCTGTGGGAGCTTGCTGTGCGCTAATTAGCTGCCGCGTTTCCCACATTACAACAGTGACTACACTTCAAAAGTACGTCATTGGCTGTAAAGCGCTTTAAGACGTCTGGTGGTCATGAAAGGCGCTGTAGAAATGCAAGTCTTTTTTTCTGTGTTCATTTTCTGAGAGCAGATGTTGCAATTTTCTGCAAAACTCGATGAAACAGCAAAGTTCACAAACAATTCCTGGGAAAAGTTTCATCATAACAGAGGAAGCTGAAGCAAGGCAGCAAATTGTATACCAACTGCTCACCATTTAACCCGAAATAGCCGTGTCCTTTTGAGCTTGTACTAAAAAATAATTTGAGTCACCAGATTTTCAAAATAAAGTTGTGAGCAGAAGCAAAAGTATAGGCATACAAAATTAATAAATTGGGGTGAAATACATTGTAACTTTTTCCACGCAGTCCAGAGGTTTAAATGTAGTGAAGGTAGCTGGGAGACACAAGTTAGAAAGGTTAGCAATGTTACCTAGCGGTTGGGAGGACTGAAGTACGTATATGTATGGTTAAGCAGGTAAATATAAAAAGGCATTAACTGCTTGTATTGCTTTATAATAATGCCATGTTACTAAATGAGTCAAACGCATGACAAAATTGTGAGAACAGAAAATGCGTATAATTGTAAGAGATGTAATTAATCTCCGGCCTTGCTCATACTTAGTTTGAAGTGGTATGTCTTTTATCTTTCAATTTTGGTTACAGCGCCACTTCTGAAGCAAGTGAAAATAAGATATTTTTCTGTGAAGTAATTGCGCTTTTTTGAGAGGTAAAAGCTGGCACAGGCTCGACGGACCGAATGACGGCCTCCTGTGCTGTAACCATTCTATGATTCTAACTCTGTGGCGGGTTGTGACCCTGTTCTTCATACCATGCCACTACTGAGATCGACTTTCCATCAATGGGGCCTATTAAGGCCGCCCTGGGCGTTAACCGGCCCTATTAAATGGTGCGGGTCTGATGACGTCAGTGACGACGCATTTTCAGCTGGGACATTTAAAGGAGCCATGGCCACATTGCATTTGAAGGTTCATCTAGGAGTGTGCAGGCAGCACACTGGACCATTGGACTGCTACAAAGAGTGCCAAACACGACTGCACAGAGACAGAGGGCTGCACCCAGGTTCTCCAACGACTTCCTCCATACGCTTGTGGAGGGAGTTAGAGGAAGCAGGGAGGTCCTCTTCCCTTCTAATGGGTGGAAAAGACCTCCCCAGGATACAAAAGGAGCCTGGCTCCAAATAGCAGAGGAGGTTAACAGCAGAGATGTAGTCAGGAGGACCTGGGGCAGTGCTGCAAACGTTTCAATGAACTTATTAGATCAGGAAAGGTGAGTGCAAAGCTACACTCAACTTCACCCTGCTGCAACTCTCAACACATCCTCATCACTCTGCTTTCCCAACCCTGCTCCTGCACATCCTTACTCAAACCAACATACCTTGCACGCCCACCTATCCCGCTCTCTCTATCCACATTATCATAATAACTATGCCGATGATCTGTGCATAGCATCTCCGGACCAATCCTTTGATAAAGTAGAGAAGTCCCTTGGCAATGCACTAGCTGAGCTGACCAATCATTTGTGGGCCAACCCTGAAAAAACACAGATCATAAGAACATAAGAATTAGGAGCAGGAGTAGGCCATTTGGCCCTTCAAGCCTGCTCCGCCATTGAACAAGATCATAGCTGATCTTCTACCAAAACTCCACCTTCCCGCACTATCCCCATATCCCTTAATTCCCTTAGTTCCCAAAAAATTGTCGACCTCTGTCTTGAATATACTCAACGATGCATCTCCATCTCTCTGGGGTAGAGAATTCCAAAGATTCACAAACCTTTGAGTGAAGAAATTTCTCCTCATCTCAGTCCTAAATGGCCGACCCCTCATTCTGTGACATGTAACCCCGTGTTCTACATTCCCCAGCCAGGGGAAACCTTTTCCCAGCATTAACCCTGTCAAGCCCCTTAAGAATTTTATATGTTTCAATTAGATCATCTCTCATTCTTCTAAACTCTAGGGAATATAGGCCTAGTTTACTCAATCTCTCCTCATAGAGCAATCCCCTCATCCCAGGAACCAGTCTAGTGAATCTTCGCTGCACTCCCTCTAAGGCAAGTATGTCTTTCCTTAGGTAAGGAGACCAGAACTGTACACAGTACTCCAGATGTGGCCTCACCAATGCCCTGTATAATTTCTTTACTCTTATACTCTAATCCCTTTGTAACACAAGCTAACATACCATTTGCTTTCCTAATTGCTTGCTGTACCTGCATGTTAACTTTCTGTGATGCATGTACAAGGACACCCAGATCCCTCTGAATGCAAACATTTCCCAGTCTCTCATCATTCAAAAAATATTCTGCTTTTTTGTTTTTCCTACCAAAGTGGATAACTTCACACTTCCCCACATTGTATTCCATTTGCCATGTTCTTGCCCACACAGTTAACCTGTCTATAAATTTCTGCAGCCTCTTTGTGTCCTCCTCATAGATTACTTTCCCACCTAACTTTGTATCATCAGCAAACTTGGCTACAGTACACTCAGTCCCTGCATCTAAGTCATTAATATAGACTGTAAATAGCTGAGGCGCAAGCAATGATCCTTGCAGTACCTTACTTGTTACAGCCTACCAACCCGAAAAAGACCCGTTTATTCCTACTCTCTGTTTTCTGTCCATTAACCAATCCTCAATCCATGCTAATATATTACCCCCAATCCCATGTGTCCTAATTTTGTGTAATAACCTCTTGTGTGGCACCTTATCGAATGCTTTTTGAAAATCCAAATACACTACATCCACTTCTTCCCCTTATCCATCCTACTAGTTACATCTTCAAAAAATTCTAACAGATTTGTCAAACACGATTTCCCTTTCATAAAACCATGTTGACTCTGCCTAATCATATTGTGATTTTCTAAGTGTCCTGTTATTATGTGCTTAATAATAGATTCTAGCATTTTGCCTACCACTGATGTCAGGCTAACTGGCCTATAGTTCCCTGTTTTTTCTCTTCCTCCTTTCTTAAATAGCAGGGTTATGTTTGCTACCTTCCAATCCTTGGGGACTGTTCTAGAACCATGGGAATTCTAGAAGATTAATACCAGTGCATCCACTATCTCTACAGCTACCACTTTTAAAACCCTAGGATGTAGGTCATCAGGTCCAGGGGATTTGTCCCATTTGTCACCACTTAGTCCCATTAATTTCTCCAGTACTATGGGGGAGAAATTCGGTATTGCCGCAAAGTTTAGCGCCTGGCGCTAATTATCGTTTCCGACTGCATTCTTGGCTTCTATCGCCCCTGGAGGTGATTGGAGCGCTAAATCAGGCGCTACACACCTCTCTTAAGGCGCTAACGCCGAGGAGTGAGGCGCTACCTCAGAGCACTGGCGAAGCTCATGTGATGTCAGTCAGCAATGGAACACAGACACAATGGCGCTGGCCAGTTCTTAAAGGGGAGGGTCGATCTTGCTCTCCATCCACACCCTGCTCATTGCAGCCTTGAATCTCGGTCTGGAGAGACCTGTACATCAAATCTGCTGGAAAGAACAATGGAGAGACCCAGGGAAAGAGCTCAGAGTGCAGCCCCCATAGTCTCTTCTAAATCGATACAAGGGAGGTCAAATCAAAATGAACCTGCAAAGTGCTGCTCAGTATCCAAAACGCCTTCACACAGCGTTGAATCTCTCCAGAAGTCTGTCTGTCTGTCTCTCTCTCTATCAGAATGCGTGGTGCAAAAATGGCACCCACAAAAAATGGCAGGAAGCGGTCGCCTTTAAATAGCGCTCCCCCAGTCCCTTCCTGACTGCAAAACACTCCCCTCAACCTGTCGTTGCTAGCGGCAGACAGTAAGGCAGGGGGCGCCACTCCATATCCGGTCTGGGGCACTACCGGGGTATTGCACACTCGACTGACGTCGCGATTTGCGGGCGATGGAGATCGTGGCAGTAGTGTTTAGCGCCACCGCAAAATGTCTGGTCAATTTCGCGAGCGGCGCAAACATCGCCGCACCCGGGCGCTAGTTGCTATGTGCCCCATTAGCGCCCTCTCAGGGCGCTAACGGGAGGCGCAAAGCAACTGAATTTTTCCCCCTATGTCTTTACTTATACTGATTTCTTTAAGTTCCTCATTCTCTCTAGACCGTTGGATCCCCATATTTCTTGGAATTTTTTTGTGTCTTCTACTGTGAAGACAGATACATAGTATTTGTTTAATGTCTCTGCCTCTAATGGGCCCATGTTTACTTTCACTAATCTCTTCCTATTTACATACCTATAGAAACATTTACAATCTGTTTTTATGTTGCTTGCTAATTTACTCTCATATTCTTTTCTCTTTCTTTATCAATTTCTTGGCCCTCCTTTGCTGAATTCTAAAATCCTCCCAATCCTCAGGCTTACTACATTTTTTTGGCAACAATATAAGCCTCTTTTGATCTAATACTGTCAGTGATCAGTGCTTATCATCGTAAGAACAGAGATGCAAACCGAGAGCTTAATGTCTGGTGGTACGGGAGAAGACTGGCCACAACTCCAAGCCAATATACCTTCGCATAACATTAGATCGTACCCTCGGCTACAAAGATCATGTCATCAAAGCAAAGGTGAAGGCCAAAAACAACATCTTAAGAAAGTTGGCCAATTCTAAATGGGGAACTGACCAAGGACCTGATGAACTACCACCCTTGCCCTGTGCTAGTCAGCAGCTGAATATGCCTGTCTAGTCTGGGAACGCTCCTCGCATGCCAAGAAGATGGATCCAGTCCTCAATGCAGCCTGTAGAGCTATTTCTGGCTGCCTGAAACCGCTGAAGGTGGATAATCTTTACCTGCTGGTGGTATTGCCCCACCTTTCATAAGAAGGCGAGTTTCATCAAGAGTGGAAAGGTCAAAGAAGACAAGTGATCCCCATCATCCACTTTTTCAACACGAGCCAGCAACTAAGAGGCTCAAGTCCAGAAGCAGTTTCTTACATGTTGTCCAGCCCTTGGAATGTAATCCCCACAGCTGCAGACTAGATGCTTGGTCAAAGGATCTGCAGACAAAGCCACACAAGCTATTTTTGATCCAGAGGAATCTCTTCCAACAGGAACCAGTGAGACTTCACCTAATGGCTGTGTCTCAATTGCCTCAGGACTGGTGTCAACTGCTGCAGAGCCCTCATGCAAAAATGGGGATACAGCCAAACTGATGCTACCGACTGTGACTGCGGAGAGGTATCTTAAACAATGGAGCATCTCCTAGAATGCCCTCTACTACCAGAGCCAAGCAGACCTAAAGATCTGAGGGACTTCAACTCTCAAGTCAGAGCTTGCATGGAACAGTGGCGAGGGAAGGTGTAGCGATATGACACAACGATGACTAACTAACAACACACAAGGAGGCCACTTCGCAATGCCACCCCACTCCATCACAGTCACCCTCTACAGATGTAACCCATTCCAGAGGAGGAGGACCTGTGTGGGAGCGGCAGCGGGACCTGAGAGAAGGCGGAGCGGCCATAAATGAGCGCTGCAGAGGAGGACCGACACCGGAGTGCTGCGAGTTGGGAAAGAGTCTGAGAAGGGAGCAGTCAAACAACAACAACTGCGAAACCGCTAAAGTGACGTCACAACCAGGGAAGGAGCTGATTGGTAAGTAGGACCTGGTGAGTATTTCTACAGTTCAGTCGTTGAAGTCAAAGTAAGGTCTCTAGTTTAGAGTAAGTAGTGTTTACAGGGAAGTAAGGTCCCTAGTGTATTTAATATTCTTTAATTTAGAGGAAGTAAAGGGAGTAAATTAAGGGTAGGACATGGCAGGGCAGCTCGGCTGCGTGGAGTGCTCCTCCTGTGCTATGTGGGAAGTCAGGGACACTTTAGGTGTCCAGGGAGAACACATGTGCAGGAAGTGTCTCCAGCTGCAGCTACTCAAAATCCGTGTTTCGGAGCTGGAGCTGCGGCTGGAGTCACTGTGGAGCATCCGCGAAGCTGAGATGTTGTTGGATAGCACATTTAACGAGGTGGTCACACCGCAGGTAAAGAGTGCACAGGCAGACAGGAAATGGGTGACCGCCAGACAGAGTAAAAGAACTAGGAAGGTAGTGCAGGAGTCCCCTGGGTCCATCTCGCTCTCCAACAGATTTTCTGTTTTGGATACTGATGGGGGAGATGGTTTCTCAGGGGAATGCAGCAAGAGCCAAGTCCGTGGCACTACGAGTGGCTCATCTGCACAGGAGGGGAGGAAAAAGAGTGGGAGAGCAATAGTGATAGGGGATTTTATCGTAAGGGGAACAGATAGATGTTTCTGTGGCCGTAGACGTCACTCCAGGATGGTATGTTGCCTCCCTGGTGCCAGGGTCAAGGATGTCACTGAACGGCTGCAGGGCATTCTGAACGGGGAGGGCGAACAGTCAGAGGTCATGGTTCACATTGGTACCAACGACATGGGTAGAAAGAGGGATGAGGTCCTGCAACAAGAATTTAGGGAGCTAGGTAGCAGATTAAAAAGCAGGACCTCAAAGGTTGTAATCTCTGGATTACTCCCGGTGCCACATGCTAGTGAGTATAGGAATAGGAGGATAGAGCAGATGAATGCGTGGCTAAAGAGTTGGTGCAGGAGGGAGGGCTTTAGTTTCCTGGATCACTGGGTCTGCTTCTGGGGAAGGTGGGACCTGTACAAGTCGGACGGGTTGCACCTGAACCGGAACGGGACCAACATCCTTGCGGGGAGGTTTGCTAGTACTGTTGGGGGGGGGGTTAAACTAACTTGGCAGGGGGATGGGATATGGAGTGGAGCTATAGTCGGGGGGGAATGCACAGCCAAATATAGAGGAAAAAACAAGTCAGCCTGGAAGGCAGAGCAAATATGTAATGGCACAAGGGAGTATGGCAAGGCTGGATGGCACTTATTTTAATGCAAGGAGTCTTGCGAGTAAGGCAGATGAATTGAAGGTGTTGATGAACACATGGGAGTATGATATTATTGCTATCACAGAGACATGGTTGAGGGAGGGGCAGGACTGGCAGCTCAATATTCCGGGGTACACAATCTTCAGGCGAGACAGAGGGGGGTGTAAAAGAGGAGGGGGTGTCGCAATATTAATCAAGGGGTCAATTACTGCTATAAGGAGGGATGATATCTTAGCAGGTTCCTCTAATGAGGCCATATGGGTAGAACTTAAAAACAAAAAAGGGGGCAAGCACTTTGCTGGGAGTGTACTATAGGCCCCCAAACAGTCAGGGGGAGATAGAGGAACAGATATGTAGGCAAATCTCAGAGAAGTGTAGAAATAATAGGGTAATAATAGGGGATTTCAACTTCCCCAATATTAACTGGGGTAGTCAGAGTGTGAAAGGCTTAGAGGGTGCGGAATTCTGAAAGTGCATCCAGGAGAGCTCTTTGAGCCAGCATGTAGAAAGTCCTACAAGAGAGGGGGCGGTACTGGATCTAATTCTAGGGAATGTAGCCGGGCAAGTGGTAGATGTGTCAGTAGGAGAGCATTTTGGTGACAGTGACCATAATTCGGTGAGATTTAAGGTAATAATGGAAAAGGACAAAGATGGACCGGAAATAAAGGTTCTAAATTGGGGGAAGGCAGAGTTTAATATGATGAGGCAGGATCTGGCCTAAATGGACTGGGATCAGCTACTTGTAGGAAAATCCACATCAGAGCAGTGGAAGTATTTCAGAAAGGAAATGGAGAGAGTACAACGCCAACATGTTCCCGTAAAGGTCAAGGGTGGGACCAACAAGCCCAGGGAACCCTGGATGTCAAGGGATATACAAGAATGGATCAGGAAAAAAAGGGAGGCAGATACAAAGGACTAAAAACAGTGGAAGCCCTAGAGGAGTATAGAAAGTACAGGGGGGTACTTAAAAAATAAATTAGGAGAGCAAAGAGGGGGCATGAAAAAACATTGGTGGGCAAAATAAAGGTGTTTTATAAGTATATTAAGGGCAAAAGTATAACCAGGGAAAGAGTAGGGCCCATTAGGGACCAAAGTGGCAATCTGTGTGTAGAGCCGGAAGATGTGGGTGAGGTCTTAAATGAATATTTTGCATCTGTGTTGACTATGGAGAAGGACGATGTAGGCATAGAAATCAGGCAGGGGGATTGTGATATACTTGAACAAATTTGTATTGAGAGGGAGGAGGTACCAGCGGTTTTAGCGGGCTTAAAAGTGGATAAGTCCCCAGGCCCAGATGAGATGTATCCCAGGCTGCTGTGTGAGGCAAGGGAGGAGATTGCAGGGGCTCTGACACAAATTTTCAGAACCTCTCTGGCCACAGGGGAGGTGCCAGAGGACTGGAAGACAGCTAACGTAGTACCATTATTCAAGAAGGGTAGTAGGGATAAACCAGGGAATTACAGGCCAGTGAGCCTAACATCAGTGGTAGGGAAATTATTGGAAAATATTCTGAGGGACAGAATTAGTCTCCACTTGGAGAGGCAAGGATTACTCAAGGATAGTCAGCATGGCTTTGTTAGGGGAAGATCATGTCTAACCAATTTGATTGAATTTTTCGAGGGGGTGACTAGGTGTGTGGATGAGGGTAGTGCAGTTGATGTAGTCTACATGGACTTCAGTAAGGCTTTTGACAAAGTCCCGCCTGGGAGACTGGTCAAGAAGGTAAGAGCCTATGGGATCCAGGGCAATTTGGCACATTGGATCCAAAATTGGCTTAGTGGCAGGAGGCAGAGGGTGATGGTCGAAGGTTGTTTATGTGACTGGAAGCCTGTGTCCTGCGGTGTACTGCAGGGATCAGTGCTGGGTCCTTTGCTGTTTGTAGTGTACATTAATGATTTAGATATGAATGTAGGAGGTATGATCAGTAAGTTCGTAGATGATACCAAAATTGGTGGAGTGGTAAATAGCGAGGAGGGAAGCCTCAAGCTACAGGACGATAGACGGGTTGGTCAGATGGGCAGAACAGTGGCAAATGGAATTTAACCCTGAAAAGTGTGAGGTGATGCATTTTGGGAGGACTAACAAGGCAAGGGAATACACAATGATTGGTAGGACCCAAGGAAGGACAGAGGATCAGAGGGACCTTGGTGTGCATGTACATAGATCCCTGAAGGCAGCAGGACAGGTAGATAAGGTGGTTAAAAAGGCATATGGGATACTTGCCTTCATTAGCCGAGGCATAGAATATAAGAGCAGGGAGGTTATGATGGAGCTAGTTAGGCCACAGCTGGAATACTGTGCGCAGTTCTGGTCGCCACACTATGGGAAGGATGTGATTGCATTGGAGAGGGTGCAGAGGAGATTCACCAGGATGTTACCTGGGCTGGAGCGCTTCAGCTATGAAGAGAGACTGGACAGGCTGGGGTTGTTTTCCTTAGAGCAGAGAAGGCTGAGGGGGGACTTGATTGAGGGGCATAGATAGGGTAGATAGAAAGGAACTTTTCTCTTAGTAGAGGGGTCAATAACCAGGGGGCATAGTTTCAAGGTAAGGGGCAGGAGGTTCAGAGGGGATTTGAGGAAAAACTTTTTCACCCAGAGGGTGGTTGGAATCTGGAACTCGCTGCCTGAAAGGGTGGTAGAGGCAGGAACCCTCACAACATTCAAGAAGCATTTAGATGAGCACTTGAAACGCCATAGCATACAAGGCTACGGACCAAGTGCTGGAAAATGGGATTAGAATAGACAGGGCTTGATGGCTGGCGCGGACACGATGGGCCGAAGGGCCTCTTTCTGTGAAGTATAACTCTATGGGGGAAAAATTCAGTATCGCCCCGTTTGGGGCGCAATTATCGGCCGGGCGCAAAGATTAGCGCCTGGCGCTAATTATCGCCTCTGACTGCAAACTTGACTTTTATCGCCCCTGGAGGTGATTGGAGCGCTAAATCAGGCGCTACATATCTGTCTTAAGGCGCAAAGGCCGAGGAGCGAGGCGCTACCTCAGAGCGCTGGCGAAGCTCATGTGATGTCAGTCAGCAATGGAACACACACACAATGGCACGGGCCAGTTCTTAAAGGGGAGGGTCGATCTTGCTCTCCATCCACATCCTGCTCATTGCAGCCTTGAATCTCAACCTGGAGAGACCTGTACATCAAATCTGCTGGAAAGAACAATGGAGAGTACCAGGGAAAGAGCTCAGAGTGCAGCCCCCACAGTCTCTTCTAAATCGATACAAGGAAGGGCAAATCAAAATGAACCTGCAAAGTGCTGCTCAGTACCCAAAAGTCCTTCACACAGCGTTGAATCTCTCCAGAAGTCTCTCTCTCTCTCTTTCTCTCAGAATGCGTGGTTCAAAAATGTCACCAACAAAAAAAGGCAGGAAGCGGTCGCCTTTAAATAGCGCTCCCCCAGTCCCTTCCTGACTGCAAAATGCTCCCCTCAACCTGTCGTTGCTAGCGGCAGGCGGTAAGGCAGGGGGCGCCAGTCAAATCCGCTCCGGGGTGCTACCGGGGCGTTGCGCACTCTACTGACGTCACGATCTGCCGGCGCAGGAGAGCGTGGCGGTAGTGTTTAGCGCCGCCGCAAAATGTCTAGTTAATTTCACGAGCGGCGCAAACATCGCCGCGCCCGGGCGCTTGTTGCTTTGTGCCCCATTAGTGCCCTCTTAAGGCGCTAACGGGAGGCGCAACCAACAGAATTTTCCCCCCTATGACTCATTCATTCCTTGCACTCATATCATCACTCTCACTCTCACTTTATTTGAAATCACAAGCTTTCGGAGCGCTGCTCCTTCGTCAGGTGAAGTGAAGTCACTTCACCTGACGAAGGGGCAGCAGCTCTGAAAGCTTGTGATTTCAAATAAAGCTGTTGGACTATAACCTGGTGTTGTGCAACTTCTCACCCTAACATAAGCAGAGGAGGCTACCTTGGAAGTCTCTGGAATTGCCGAGCAGCTGGAGGTGGGAGACGGAGAGAGAGGGACAACCTGGTGACAGAATTACTTATCATACAGCTACATGGCATACATCAGTCACTCATACGGGAACTGATGTCAGCAGCCAGTGAATGTTCATCATGTGCATAATGGTATCTTTACCCATTCTTCATATGACATATCTAACTCATCTCTTTACTCTTCCACAGGTCCATCAAGAACTGCCCATCATTATCCAGGAGGAAGAGGAAGATGACTCCTCAGAGCAGTCTCCAGTCTCTGAGGGCGCACCGCCACCAGACATAAGCACACCCAGGGCAGATACGCACCAGCGCAGATACTTACACCTCGGTGGGTCCCACGTGAGATAGAGTAGTGTTGTCACCTGGTGTGTCACAATTCACAAGTGAGCAAGAGCAGATGGTGGAGACAGGGACAGCAGTGGAGACTCCTCGCCAGAGGGCACAGGACACTCCCAGCTCTGCTCAGCTGCATGCAGACGCTGAGCCTCGGGGGCCATCCAGAAAGAGGGCGTTCCTGGAGGTGCAGCAAGAAGTGCAGGAGGCTTTGACAGGTTTTGTGATCGCAATGTCTGCAAATGTGCAGAGACTGGAGGAGTCTATCTCCAATATGAGCACCAACATGTCGCAGGCGATGGCGACTGTAGGCTCTTCCATGGAAAGGATGGCCACCTGCATGGAGCAGCTGATGCGCCACTCACAGGAGCACATGCTACCTATGGAGAATAGATGGCAGACACTTATAGACCTCCTCTCTAAGAGGGATGTAAACATAGACTCGGGTCCTCATGGCCCCACTGCTGTGCAGCAGGGTGCTCTCCACCTCTTGCTAGCAGGGAAGTGCGGGTGGGCCATGAGAGAGATGATGGTGAGAGGAGATATGAAAGCAGGGGCTTCTCTCAAAGCACTCACACTTCTCCCCAGTTGCCCCCCCTCCGTCAGAGCCCCACATGCCTCCTGGGATCGCGATGGCCGAGTCTACCCCTGCACAGTCACAGGAGGAGCAGACTTTGGCGGGGCCATCACAGGCTCCAAAACCCAGAGGACGTCTGCCAAAAGTGTCCATGCAGTCGCAGCAGGGAAGTGAGCAGGCTGCCTCTACCTCTGCTGAAGCCACAGGGGTAGCACCTTGTAGAAGCACGCATAAGAGAAAGATGATACACAAGTAGATGCACAAGGGTAGCCTCTTGGGTGTTTTAATAACCTGTTTGTGTGAAGTTTCTGTTAATCTGATGTCACAGATAAAAATTATTATTTTCACCACTTTCCGGTCATGGCCAATTCTGTCTGCAACTTTGGAAGTGGCTTAGAGTTGTAGTGAATGGTGAGACATAGGGCTGGATTTTCATTGACCTGTGGCGGTGGGTTTGGAGGCGTGTGGGGGGTTAAAATTGCAAAAACTGACGGGCGGTCACAAGCCCGCCTCCATCCCGCCTCCACGCAATTTTCATTACATCGTGTCTGCTGGTCCCGACTCCGTCCTGCCTCTAAGAGGTGGGATAGGCTGTTAAGGCCCTTAACAAGCACTAAATTGCCTCTATAATGCCATTTTGAAAGGCCTTTGTGATTTTAACCCTTTTTCTACGTGAAGCACGCCTGTTCTGAACCATGAATGTGAAACCTGGCGGGAGCACATTTGGATAGCTGACTAGCAGGTTGGCTGGCTGGCTGATAGATATCTGGGAGTGGTGGGGATGGATGAGCCATATCTGGCAGTGGTGGTGCAAAAATATCTGGGAGCAGACTTAGGACTGCTGCTGCTCATTTTGCATCCAGGTCCTCTCACAGCAAAGGCCAGGCAGTCTCTGAAGACCTTCAATGCAGCAGCAATGATGACATCATCAGAGGCGACTTTCAGACTGAAAACACTAATTGGGTCATGGGTTCCCACATGCTGGAACTCAATTGCCCAATTAGGTGAAAATCGCATCAATCTCCCACATCCAATTGCAGTCGGGTGGATAACACGAAAAGTGGATGACACGACCCCAACCCGCCCCAGTATCAAAATCCAGCCATTAATGTTATCTACAGCAGTGTGAAAGGAATGGCTTGGTCATTGTAGGGATGCTTTATGGTGTTGCTGTGGGGTGGTGCCAACCTGGCGTAGCATGTGGCAGCCATATGGGTGTACTGCATGAAGTTAAGTAAATCTGGCCATGATGACCACAATTCGGTGACTTTCACTATTGCAATGGAGAGGGGTAGGGCCATACGGCAGGGCAGGGTTTATAATTGGGGGAGGGGTAATTATGATGCGATTAGGCAAGAATTAGGGAGCATAAGATGGGAGCAGAAACTATCAGGGAAAGGCACAAACGAAAAGTGGAGCTTTTTCATGGAGCAATTACTGTGTGTCCTTGATAGTTATGTCCCTGTCAGGCAGGGAGGAAATGGCCGAGTGAGAGAACCATGGTTCACAAAAGAGGTTGAATGTCTAGTCAAGAGGAAAAAGGAAGAGTATGTAAGGATGAGAAAACAAGGTTCAGTTGGGTCGATTGAGGGGTACAAGGTAGCAAGGAATGAGCTAAAAAAGAGCTTAGGAGGGGGCATGAGAAGTCCTTGGCGGGTCGGATCAAGGAAAACCCCAAGGCTTTTTACTCTTATGTGAGAAATAAAAGAATGACCAGGGTGAGGGTAGGGTCGGTCAAGGACAGTAGTGGGAACTTGTGCATGGAGTCAGAAGAGATAGGAGAGGTGATGAATGAATACTTTTCGTCCGTGTTCACCGAGGAGAGGGGCCATGTTTTTGAGGATGAGAGTGTGATAAAGGTGGATAGGCTGGAGGAGGTAGATGTTCTGAGGGAAGATGTTTTAGCAATTTTGAAGAACCTGAGGGTCGATAAGACCCCTGGGCCAGATGGGATATATCCTAGAATTCTTTGGGAGGCAAGGGAGGAGATTGCAGAGCCTTTGGCTTTGATCTTTGGGTCCTCACTGTCCACGGGGATGGTGCCAGAGGACTGGAGAGTGGCAAATGTTGTTCCTCTCTTCAAGAAAGGAAATAGGAATGACCCTGGTAATTATAGGCCGGTTAGTCTTACTTCAGTGGTTGGTAAGATAATGGAAAAGGTCCTGAGGGATAGGATTTATGACCATTTGGAAAGATGCAACTTAATCCGGGATAAGCAACACGGATTCGTGAAGGGTAAGTCTTGCCTAACAAATTTGATTGAATTCTTTGAGGAGGTAACTAAGTGTGTAGATGAAGGTAGAGCAGTTGATGTCGTATACATGGATTTTAGTAAGGCGTTTGATAAGGTTCCCCATGGTCGGCTCATGAAGAAAGTAAGGAGTTGTGGGATAGAGGGAAATTTGGCCGATTGGATAAGTAACTGGCTATCTCATAGAATTGAGAGGTCGCACAACACCAGGTTATAGTCCAACAGTTTTATTTGAAATCACAAGCTTTCGGAACTATCGCTCCTTCCTCAGGTGAAGTAAATTGGATACAGAATCGTCAGAGCATATATAGATGGAAAAAAAAGCATGTGTACTTTACAATTGCAGACCAATAAATTAAATCATCCTGACTATCTGCCGAGGTGTGATAAAGTTAATTAAGTCAGCCAGGAAGGTACCACATCAAAAGACATAGCAAGATACAACTGAGACAATGAGGTGAAGTCGCAGGGGTTCTAACGTGTCAAAAGCTGCCGTATGTATGTAAAACGAAAAGCTTTAAAAAAAAATTTACTTTTTTACTGGGAAAATTTTTACTTTTTTACTGGGAATCACATCTGTGAACAAGCTAACGACGACTCGAGTCCGGATCACGTCATGTATCGTGACATAAACCCAAGATCCCGATTGAGACCGTCTTCATGAGTGCAGAACTTGGCTATCAGTTTCTGCTCGATGATTTTGCGTTGTCGTGTGTTTCTAAGGTTGCCTTGGAGAACGCTTACCCGCAGATCCGAGGCTGAATGTCCTTGACTGCTGAAGTGTTCCCCGACTGGGAGGGAACAATCCTGCCTGGCGATTGTTGCGCGGTGCTCGTTCATACGTTGTCTCAGTGTCTGCATGGTCTCGCCGATGATCCAATTTACTTCACCTGAGGAAGGAGCGATAGTTCCGAAAGCTTGTGATTTCAAATAAAACTGTTGGACTATAACCTGGTGTTGTGCGACCTCTCAATTTTGTCCACCCCAGTCCAACACCGGCATCTCCGCATCATATCTCATAGAAGGCAGAGGATGGTGGTGGATGAAAACTTTCGGACTGGAGACCAGTTACCAGCGGTGTGCCACAGGGGTCGGTGCTGGGTCCTCTGCTGTTTGTGATTTTTATCAATGACTTGGAGGAGGGGACTGAAGGGTGGATCAGTAAATTTGCTGATGACACCAAGATTGGTGGAGTAGTGGATGAGGTGGAGGGCTGTTCTAGGCTGCAAAGAGACATTGATAGGATGCAGAGCTGGGCTGAAAAATGGCAGATGGAATTTAACCCTGATAAGTGCGAGGTGATTCATTTTGGTAGGGCAAATTTGAATAAGGATTACAGGGTCAACGGCAGGGTTCTGAGGAACGTGGAGGAACAGAGGGATCTGGGGGTTCATATCCACAGATCTCTGAAGGTTGCCACTCAAGTGGATAGAGCAGTAAAGAAGGCCTATAGTGTGTTAGCGTTTATTAACAAGGGGTTTGAGTTTAAGAACCGTGAGGTTATGCTGCAACTGTACAGGACCTTGGTGAGACCACATTTGGAATATTGTGTGCAGTTCTGGTCACCTCACCTATAGGAAGGACGTGGAAGCATTGGAAAGAGTGCAAAGGAGATTTACCAGGATGCTGCCTGGTTTGGGGGGGAGGTCTTATGAGGAAAGATTGAGAGAGCTAGGGCTTTTCTCTTTAGAGCGGAGGAAGATGAGAGGCGACTTAATAGTGGTTTATAAGATGATGAGGGGGATAGATAGAGTGGATGTTCAGAGACTATTTCCTCGGGTAGAGGCAGCTGTTACAAGGGGGCATAACTATAAGGTGCATGGGGGGAGATATAGAAGGGATGTCCGAGGTAGATTCTTTACTCAGAGAGTGGTTGGGGTGTGGAATGGACTGCCTGCTGTGATAGTGGAGTCGGACACTTTAGGAACTTTCAAGCGGTTATTGGATAAGCACATGGAGCACACCAGAATGATAGGGAGTGGGATAGCTTGATCTTGGTTTCGGACAATGCTCGGCACAACATCGAGGGCCGAAGGGCCTGTACTGTGCTGTACTGTTCTATGTTCTATGAGGACATCCCTGGCCTCCCGGGCAGCAATGTGCTCGGGTGCTGGTGGGATCTGGCCCACAGCTTCCTCCAGCTCCTGATCCTCCTCGTCTTCCAGCTGATGCTCCTCCTCTTCCTCTGAAGAGGCTGTGCGCTCAGAGCCTTGCTCCTCATGCAGCGCTAATCCTCAGTGCTGCGCTAAGTTGTGCAGGGTGCAGCCGACGATTCTGGAGACCCTGGCTGGTGAGTACTGAAGGGCTCTGCCAGATCTGTCAAGGCATCGTAAGCACATTTTCGGCATGTATATTTTCTGCACTATGACACATCTGGTGGAAATGTGGCTTTCATTATATGTCTCCACATCACATTACTTGGCCTCCTCAAGGGTGTCATGAGCCACATCTTCAGTGGATAGCCCTTGTCTCCAAGCAGCCAGCAGGAAAGTCCGTTTGGACGAGCGAAGCGCTGAGGGAGGGTGGTCTGGCAGCTGCCAGGGAATTTGGCGCACACATGCATGATGATCTTCCTATGGGTGCAGATGAGCTTCACATTGAGGGAGTGGAAGCCCTTGCTGTTGACAAAGACTCCTGGATGATGATGAGGTGCCCTGATGGCCACATGTGTGCAGTCGATGATACCCTGCAGCCGTGGGAAGCCAGCCAGAGCGGCAAAGGCCAGCACCCGCTCATTAACACTGGCTTCATCAGTGGCAAAGTTCACATAAGTGGCTGACTTGCCTAAGAGGGCATCGGTGACCTGTGTGATGCATCTGTGGACGCCCGTCTGTGAGATGCCGCACATGTCTGTTGCAGATCCCTGGAAGTAGCCTGAGGCGAAGAAGCTGATGGCACTGGTGACTTTGACATCGACTGGTAAGGCATGGCCACCCTCTCCTCTGTGCTGCAGGTCTTGCTCTAGCAATCTGCAAATGTCTGCGATGACCTGGTCCCCTAATATCCAAGAGTATATCGATCTCTGTCTTGAATATATTCAACGACTGAGCCTGTTTTGGCACTGCTGCTCAGTCATGTTGAGGAAGCTCATCCTCTGCCTGTATACCCTGTGTTGGGGGTATCTCCTCCGGTGCGGTGCAGCCCTGCGCTGATGCCTTCTGTCCTATGCAGCATCAGCTGGTTGAGGAGAAGGTTGGTGGTGTTGTTGGTGCTGCTGGTGTGCCTGGTGCTGCCAGTGTTGGGCTCATCGTGGTCCGATTCTGAAGACCAAGGGGAAACAATGTAAACTGCACCCATTCTGATGGAATAGATGGCAGGTCAAGTAGAGATGACAGAAGCAATCTGTCAATGGTGTGATAGGTTGTACCAATGAGGTGACAGTGGATACCGACTTTGCTGAAAACACTTGCAACCTCTAGAAAGCTAAATCTGTGCTGACAATGCACTCAGCAACAACATCTGCCTTAGGAAAGTGATCAGGTGTCAGGTGGGAGTATTTAGAACACAAGAACATAAGAAATAGGAGCAGGAGTAGACCATTCGGCCCCTCGAGCCTGCTCTGTCATTCAATAAGATCATGGCTGATGTTCTACCTCAACTCCACTTTCCTGCACCATCCCCATATCCCTTGATTCCCCTAATATCCAAGAATATATCGATCTCTGTCTTGAATATATTCAACGACTGAGCCTCCACAGCCCTCTGGGAAAGAGAATGCCAAAGATTCACCACCCTCTGAGTGAAGAAATTTCTCCTCATCTCAGTCCTAAATGGCCGACCCCGTATCTGAGACTGTGACCCCTGGTTCTAGACTCCCCAGTCAGGGGAAACATCCACTGTACTTTTCATGCTGTGCACCAATGAGCTGGCTCAATGGCCACACAACTTCTGCCTCAGGTTCAAAGACGTGGTTCCCGAGCTGCATGATTCCCGTGTTCATCCAGGGAAATTTTAAAGGTAGGGTTAAAAAGATGCTTAAGGGTCTGACAAGTACCTGATAATCATCTAAATTAGCTCGGCTGCCTCTGACATTCGGGTTGCTGCCGCACTGGCAAACGCGCCTGAGGGAAAGGCATGTGGAGGCGGGATGACGGCGGGTTCCCGACCTGCTCCAAGTTATTTCAACTTTCACTCCCGACCCGCCTCCAATTCCACCCGCATGGACGTCAGAAAATTCCGGCAAAGACTTGCATTTCTATAGCGCCTTTCACCACCTCAGGCCATCCCAAAGCACTTTACAGCCAATGAAGTACTTCTTGAAGTGTAGTCACTGTTATAATATAAGAAACGCAGCAGCCAATTGCACACAGCAAGCTCCCACAAACAGCAATGTGATAATGACCAGTAATCTGTTTTTTGTTATGTTGATTGAGGGATTAATATTGGCCCCGGACACCGGGGATAACTCCCCTGCTCTTCTTCGAAATAGTGCCATGGGATCTTTTACGTCCACCTGAGAGAGCAGACGGGGCCTCAGTTTAACATCTCATCCGAAAGGTGACACCTACGACAGTGCAGCGCTCCCTCAGGAGCATCAGTCTAGATTTTTGTGCCCAAGTCTTTGGAGTGCGACTTGACCCCACAAACGTCTGACTCAGAGGCGAGGGTGCTCGCCACTGAGCCACGGCTGACACTACAAGGGTAAAGTGATGGCACGGGTAAGGATGTTGTGATGATGCCTGAGGTAGGGGGACATTCCCTATATTCTTCCTCTTCCTCTGTGACTCCTTGCTGTTTCTGATTTAGAGGAAAATAAGGTGGTGAGTGCAATATTTGGCAGACAAACTGAGCCATGTATGCCAACCTATAAAACTCAGAAAAGCTGCCAAACATCTTCAAAAACCTGGCAATTGGAAAAGCAATATACAATAAAAGAAATAAAAGCAGAAAATACTGGAAACACTCAGCAGGTCAGGCAGCATCTGTGGAGAGAGAAACAGAGTTACCGTTTCAGGTCGGTGACCTTTAATCAGAACTTTTCACTGACCTGAAACGTTTACTCTGTTTCTCTCGCCACAGATGCTGCCTGACCTGCTGAGTATTTCCAGCATTTTTATTTTAGAGTTACAGCATTCGCAGTATTTTGCTTTTGTTACAAGAAAATAAAATTGCCCTGAATAAAGGCCTATGACCAAAGCCACTGCTTCAAGGCAACTGAATAAGTTGAATATTTTATTACATTAGTATTTATATTGGTGTTTTGGCATCATATTCTACAATTCAGTTTATTTTTCTGAGAAAACTGAAACTAATGGCCTTAAGTATGACATATGAAAAGAATTGGTTACAATGAGAGTGCAGTGGGACAAGAATCAGTCATGACTCGAGTTGCAGCTAAACTCCATATTCCATCAGTTGTCTTATAGAGGCAAAATTAATTACATAAAAGACCAACTTTTGCAATGGTGGACTTAGAAATATTTGAAGAGTGAACTAAATTCTGATGGAGCAAAATTTATTGTTTAGGGGGTCTGAGGGAATGCCCCTCACGAATTTTTGATTTTTGGCACCTTTTTCGTGAACTTTCGATCACTTTGAAATTCTGCCATTGCATTTTTGGACTTGGCAAAGGTGATAGCAAACCTACATGCTGCACATCTCTCTTCCCCCAGTTAAAAAATGAGTTATATCAAAAATCCAGGTGAACATTTAAAAAATTGAGCTTCCAGCTGGTTTGCATTTTAATTATTTTGTCTAGGGGATAATTTTGCGCTCCTGGTAATTGTGCCATGTCTGTTATCACCAACTTACCCACTCCAGGGACCACGCTCCTGTTTTTATGGGACACTTTCCTTCCATCTTAAGTTCCAGTTCTCTAAACATTACTAACAATAAATTTTGAATAAGCATTTATCAATGATCATTATGGTTCAGTATAATTGAATTTTCCAAATGGCAAACGTACCCATTCATTGATGTAGTGCTGACATTTTCATTTGCAAAACTGGTTAAGAACTACTGGCAAATCAGTGTCTCTCCAGGAAAGAATTTTGTATACCATTGCCTTCATCGTTTCCTTATCGTGAAAGGGGATTGGGAAAACCTTTGTCTTTGTGCCAGCTCACTGGCTCCTACATGTTGTAGGAACACTTTGGAATCAAGCAGAGGTTGGCAGATGCCAATTAATAATAGTCTCACATCAAGATTTAAGAAAGAAAACACTAAACTTGCATTTATTTAGTACCTTTCATGACCTCAGGACATCTCAAAATGCCTCACTGTCAATTAGTTATTTTTGAAGTGCAGTCACTGTTGTAATGTAAGGAAGCTTCGATTGGGTAATAAGGGAAACAGTTGCCAAAAACCGGCTGTTTGAAATGATAATGTTGTCGTTGTTTGAAACTGCATGGTCACGATCTATACTCAACAACTGAAATGTTGAACAATGTAAGTTTTTCAGACTTTACATACTGCATTCTTGCAAATGGTTCCATAGAAATTGCAACATGGAAACAGGCCGTTCTTTCCAACCAGTCCATGTTGGTGTTTACCCACCACACGATCTATATCCTATTCCCATGTGCCCACCCTGTTCCCATTTCCTTTTATTCAAATTTCTTTCAAGCACCTATCGAACCCATTCTTAAATGTTGATGTGGGCTTGAATTTTCCGGGGGGTCAGTGGGCGGGATTGGTGGCGGGTCAGGTGGGAAATTTGATATTTTTGACTGCGGGTCGGGAACCCGCTGTCAACTTACTCCCACATGCCTTTCCCGATGTCTGGTCTGTCAGCGCTGAGCAGACCCGACAGGCAGCAGCGCTGCAGTCCGTGTGGTGAAGGTGCTCCCACAGTGCTGTTACGGAGGGAGTTCCAGGATTTTGACCCAGCGACAATGAAGGAACGGCTGATATGCTTCTAAGTCAGGATGGTGTGTGACTTGGAGGGGAACTTGAAGGTGATGGTGTTCACATGCGCCTGCTACCCATGTCCTTCTAGATGGAAGAGGTCGCGGGTTGGGGAGAACATAAGAACATAAGAAATAGGAGCAGGAATAGGTCACTTGGCCCCTCCAGCCTGCTCTGCCATTCAATAAGATCATGGCTGATCTTGGGCTCAAAGCCACTTCTCTGCCCGCTCCCCATAACCCTTCACTCCCTTATCTTGTAAAAATCTGTCCATCTCCACTTTAAATGTATTTAATGACCCAGCCTCCATGGCTCTCTGGGGCAGAGAATTCCACAGATTTATGACCCTCTGAGAGAAGAAATTCCTCCTCATCTCAGTTCTAAAAGGGCGACTGGGAGGTGCTGCCGAAGAAGCCTTGGCGAGTTGCTGCAGTGCATCAAGTAGATGGTACACACTGCAGCCACGGTACGCCGGTGGTGGAGGGAGTGAATGTTTAAGGTGGTGGATGGGGTGCCAATCAAGCGGGCTGCTTTGTCCTGGATGGTGTCGAGCTTCTTGAGTGTTGTTGGAGCTGCACTCATCCAGGCAAGTGGAGACTATTGCATCACAACCCTTGTGCCTTGTAGATGGTGGAAAGGTTTTGGCGAGTCAGGAGGTGAGACACTCGCTGTAGAATACCGAGCCTCTGACCTGCTCTTGTTGCCACAGTATTTATGTGGCTGGTCCAGTTAAGTTTCTGGTCAATGGTGACCCCCCGGATGTTGATGGTGGGGGATTTGGCAATGTTAATGCCGTTGAATGTCAAGGGGCGGTGGTTAGACTCCCGCTTGTTGGCGATAGTCATTGCCTGGCACTTGTGTGGCTTGTTGCATGTGCTCAATAAAGATTGGGTAATAAGGGAATAATAAAATAAAGATTTCAATGTTTGACAGCACACTAACAGAAACTTTACATGAACATTGCATAAAACACCCAAGTGCCTACCCTTGTGTGTTGTTAGTTGGTATGACTGCACTAGGATGAGGATGAATGTGAGGGGTGGCTAGTGAGATAGGAATGTGATAATATAGATAGAGAGGGATGGGTGGAGGGGCAAGGTAAGTTGGTGTGAGTAAGGATATGCAGGAGTAGGGTAGGGAAGGCAGAGTGATGAGAGGCACAGCAGGATGAAGTTAAGTGTGGCTTTGTACTAACGTTTTGTGATCTACTGAGATCATTGAAAGGTTTGCGGCACTGCGCCCAGGTGCTCCTAACCACATCCCTGCTTGTGCCCTCCTCTGCAATGTGCAACCAGGCTGTGTTGATCTCCTGGGGAGGTCTCTTCCGCCCATGGGAAGGGAAGAGGACCTCCCTGCATGCTGTGACTCCCTCCATAAGCATATGGAGGGAGTCAAGGGAGAGTCTGGGTGCAGCCCTGTGCCTTTGTGCAGTCATTGTCAGTGTTTGCCGCACCTCAATGCTGTAGAACACTGACAGCACAAATGTCAAAATAAATTTGGACATGGTCCCTTTAAGGAAACCAGCTGATGACGCGTCATCAAATGATGTCACCAGACCCGCTTCCTCTAATTGGCCGGGAAATGCGCTGGGCGGGCTTAACAAGCCCAATCTCGGGAAATTAATTTCACTGAGCAGGATGGAGCCAACAGCGAGATCAGGACCCGCCACCGATGGCGCCTGCCGCGCACCCACCAAGGTCAGCAGAATCGCGGCCATGGTCTCTGCTTCAATCACTAACTCCCATAGTGTTTTCCACAGCCTCACAACCTTCTATGTAAAAAAAAAAAAAGTTTATCTTGCTCTTATATCTCTGTCCCCTTGTTCTAGACCCCTCAAACACTGGGAACAGTCTCTCTCTATCTACTCTCCCATCCCTTCATAATTTTAAACACCTTTATCAAATCATTGCATAATACCTTGTTCTATTAAAAATAGGCCCAATTTCTCAACCATGGAATTATAGCAGCTCATAAAATTTAACATTGCTATGCAAGTAATTAATAGATAGTTAACTGATTACATAAATAACAAAGTTACAAAGGACAGTTATGTTACAGTAAGTCAGCATTAACTGTTTGCTGATTATAAATTTTCAGTTGAGCTCAGTTTCTAAGATTGATATAAATTGGTGAGAATTGGCTAAGAGCACCAAGGGGCAGAAAACATTGGTGGGAGTTGTCTATAGGCCTCCAAACAGTAGTGGTAATGTAGGGGTAGTGGTAATGTACTGTAAAATACTGGGGTAAAGTACTGGGGTACAGGTGTGTCACATCTTCACATCAATTAGAGATGCATGCAACAAGAGTACTACAGTAATCATGAGTGACTTTAATCTACAAATTGACTGGCCAAACCAAATTAGCAACAATACTGTGGCGGATGAATTCCTGGAGCGTGTATGAGATGGATTTTTAGACCAGTACATTGAGGAGCCAACTAGGGAACAGGCTATCCTAGATTGGGTATTGTGCAATGAGAAGAGGTTAATTAATAATCTTGTTGTGCGGGGACCTTGAGGGAAGAGTGACTATAACGTGATAGAATTCTTCATTAAGATGGAAAGTGAAGAAGTCCAATCCGAAACTAGGGTCCTAAATCTAAACAAAGGAAACTACGAAGGTACGAGGAGTGAGTTGGCTATGATAGATTGGGGAGCTTCATTAAAAGGCTAGACGGTGGATAGGCAATGGCTAACATTTAAGGAATGAATGCATGAATTGCAACAGTTATACATTCCTTTAAGGCGCAAAAACACAAAAGGAAAAGCGGCCCAACCATGGCTAACAAAAGAAATTAAGGATAGTATTAGATCCAAAGAGGAGTCATATAAAGTTGCCAGAAAAAGTAGCAAGACTGAGGATTGGGAGCAGTTTAGAGTTCAGCAAAAAAGGACCAAGAGATTGATTAAGAGGGGAAAAATAGAGTATGAGAGTAAACTTGCAAGGAACATAAAAGCGGATTATAAAAGCTTCTACAAGTATGTAAAAAGAAAAAGATTAGTGAAGACAAATGTAGGTCCCTTACAGTCAGAAACAGGAGAATTTATAATGGGGAACAAGGAAATGACAGAGCAATTAAACAAATAAGAACATAAGAAATAGGAACAGGAGTAGGCCAATTGGCCCCTCAAGCCTGCTCCGCCATTCAATAAGATCATGGCTGATCTGATCCTAACCTCAAATCTAAAGAACACAAGAAGTAGGAGCAGGACCCGGCCACTCAGCCCCTGGGCCCGCTCCGCCACCCACAGGGCCCTGACCGATCCGAACTCAACCTCATGTCCAATTTCCTGCCCGCTCACCATAACCCCTAATTCCCTTTACCTCTAGGAAACTATCTATTTCTGTTTTAAATTTATTTTTTAATTTATTTAATGATGTAGCTTTGGTTCTGTCTTCAAGGAAGAGGACACAAATAACTTCCCAGAAATGCTAGGGAACCAAGGGTCTAGTGAGAAGGAGGAATTAAAGGAAATTAGTATTAGTAAAAAAATAGTGCTGGAGAAATTAATGGGACTGAAAGCCGATAAATCCCCAGGGCCTGATAATCTGCATCCCAGAGTACTAAAAGAGGTAGCCATGGAAATAATGGATGCATTGGTTGTCATCTTCCAAAATTCTATAGATTATGGAACAGTTCCTGCAGATTGGAGGGTGGAAAATGTAACCCCACTATTTAAAAAAGGGAGAGAGAAAACAGGGAACTACAGACCGGTTAGCCTAACATCAATAGTAGGGAAAATGCTAGAGTCTATTATAAAGGATGTGATAACAGGACACTTAGAAAATATCAACGGGATTAGACAAAGTCAACATGGATTTATGAAAGGGAAATCGTGTTTGACAAACCTACTGGAGTTTTTTGAGGATGTAACTGGTAGAATAGATAAGGGAGAATCAGTGGATGTGGTGTATTTGGATTTTCAGAAGGCCTTTGATAAAGTCCCACATAAGAGGTTAGTGTGCAAAATTAAAGCACATGGGATTGGTGGTAATATACTGGCATGGATTGAAAATTGGTTAACAGACAGGAAACAGAGAGTAGGAATAAATGGGTCTTTTTCGGGGTGGCAGGCGGTGACTAGTGGGGTACCGCAGGGATCAGTGCTTGGGCCCCAGCTATTGACAATATATATCAATGATTTGGATGAGAGAACCAAATGTCATATTTCCAAGTTTGCTGACGACATGAAACTAGGTGGGATTGAGAGTTGTGAGGAGGATGCAAAGAGGCTTCAAGGCGATTTAGACAAGTTGAGTGAGTAGGAAAATACATGGCAGATGCAGTATAACGTGGAGAAATGTGAAGTTATCCACTTCGGTAGGAAAAACAGAAAGGCAGAGTATTATTTAAATGGTGCTAGATTGGGAAATGTTGATGTACAAAGGGACCTGGGTGTCCTTGTACACCAGTCACTGAAAGCAAACATGCAGCTGCAGCAAGCAGTTAGGAAGGCAAATGGTATGTTGGCCTTCATTGCAAGAGGATTTGAGTACAGGAGCAAGGATGTCTTACTACAGTTATATAGGGCCTTGGTGAGACCACACCTGGAGTACTGTGTGCAGTTTTGGTCTCCTTACCAAAGAAAGGATATACTTGCCATAGAGGGAGTGCAGCGAAAGTTCACCAGACTGATTCCTGGGATGGCAGGACTGTCGTATGAGGAGAGATTGGGTTGACAAGGCCTGTATTCACTAGAGTTTAGAAGAATGAGAGGGGATCTCATTGAAACATATAAAATTCTGACAGGGCTAGACAGACTGAATGCAGGGAGGATGTTTCCCCTGGCTGGGGGGTCTAGAACGAGGGGTCACAGTCTCAGGATACGGGGTAGGACATTTAGGACTGAGATGAGGAGAAATTTCTTCACTCAGAGGGTGGTGAACCTATGGAATTCTCTACCACAGAAGGCTGTGGAGGCCAAGTCACTGAATATATTTAAGAAGAAGATAGATTTCTAGACACAAAAGGCATCAAGAAGTATGGGGAGAGAGCAGGAATATGGTATTGAGATAGAGGATCAGCCATGATCATATTGACTGGCGGAGCAGGTCCCTATTTTTCTATGTTTCTAGATCAATTTAGGTTAGACTCCTTAAATAGTTACAAGCTAACAGCATTTGATAGCCAATCTATTGTCTAGAATAAATTCAATATGCTTGTAGTTAGCAATGTTTCCAGAACTTATATGACCTCTTTATGAGTTGACGTGGATGACCTGGTTGCCTTGCCTTCCTCTGGTCAGATGGTCTTAGCCTGTTTAGGCGTCACCAAACCCTGTTCATGCAAGGGGCCCAAGAGACTGAAGAAATTGCTTTATAATCCTTTGTGCATTATTTCTTCTGAGCTAGTGTGACACAGGCTAGGCTGGCACAGAATGCATATAGCTCAGGATTCTCCTCTTTGGGGAAGAGTTTCTGCCCTAACCCTGACTGTTCCCTTGGTTGGGACTCATTTGCGATGCATGGTGGGCTCCTGACAAGTTTCCCACTGCCAAGAGGGCGTCTACCAGTGCCAAGAGGAGGATTTCGATGGTGCAGCATGTTAAGGGCCAGATAGCACCTTAAAGGCAGAAATGCCCTGAAGATTGAAGCAATGCCTCACGGAAGGCCTCGGCTAAGACCAAGACGTACATCAGGTAAATGCTGGTAGCGGAATGGAGGGAGAGGAGGCCGCAACATGGTCTCCTCCCTCCATGACGACACCTCACACCGATTGCTGCCACATCCCTAGCTCAGTGGTTGCACTCTTGCCTCTGAGTCAGAAGGTTGTGGGTTCAAATCCCACTCCAGAGACTTGAGCACATAATCTAGGCTGACACTGCAGTGTCGTGCTGAGGGAGTGCTGCAGTGACAGAGGTGCCGTCTTTCGGATGAGACGTTAAACCGAGGTCCCGATTGTTCTCTCTGGTGGACATAAAAGATTCCATGGAACTTTTTGAAGAAAAGCAGGGGAGTTCTCCACGGCCAATATTTATCCCTCAAACAGCATCACTAAAACAGATTATCTGGTCATTGTCACATTGCCATTTGTGGGAGCTTGCTGTGTGCAAATTGGCTGCTAAATTTCTTTCATTAACACACTTCAAAAAAAGTACTTCATTGGCTGTAAAGCACTTTGGGACGTCCTGAGATCGTGAAAGGCACTATAGAAATGCATGTTCTTTTCTTTTTTTAGTCACTCCTGTAAGTGGTCTGATTTTAGAAAGTTAAGGAGAGGGCTAGCAGAACTGGAGAGCAACAATGGGGTGTTTTAAAAAAAAAAAAAAGATTGCAAAGTTACAGAATGAGTTTATTCCATTAAAAAGAATCATAGAATCTTACAGCACAGAAGGAGCCAATTTGAAAGAGCTGTCCAATTTAGTCCCACTCCCCTGCTCTTTCCCCAGAGCCCAGCAAATTAGTCCTCTTCAAGTACATGTCCAATTGCCTTTTGAAAGTTCCGATGGAATCTGATTCCACCACCCTTTCAGATCATGCGTTCTAGATGTTAACAACCCTCTGTGTGAAAAAAATTCTCCTAATTTCCCCTCCAATTATTTTTAATCTATGGCCTCTGGTTACTGACCGACTTGCCAGAGGAAACAATTTCTCCCTAATTGCTCTATCAAAACCCCTCATAATTTTGAACACCTCTATATGGTCTCCCCTTAACCTTCTCTGTTCTAAGGAGAACAATTCCAGATTCTCTAATCTCTCCACATAACTGAACTCTCTCATCCTTGGTATCATCCTGGTAAACCTCCTCTTCACCCTCTCCAAGGCCTTGACATCCTTCTGAAAGTGTGATGGCCAGAATTGTACACAATACTCCAGCTGAGGCCTAACCAGAGATTTGTAAAAGTTTAACATAACTTCCTTGTTTTTGTATTCAATGCCACTATTTACAAAGCCAAGCATCCATACGTTTTCTGAACCGCCTTATCAACTTGCCCTGCCAACCTTCAAGGATTTGTGAATCTGCACCCCTAGGTCTCTCTGCTCTTGCACCCCCTCAAAATAGCACCATTTAGATTATACTGGGTCTCCATGTTGTTCCTCCCAAAGTGTATCACTTCACACTTATCTGCATTAAATTGCATCTGCCATGTGCCTGCCCATTTCACCAGTCTTTCTATGTTGTCCTGAAGTCTGCTACTATCCTGCTCACTATTTACTACATTGCCGTGTTTTGTGTCATCCCCAAACTTCAAAATTGTACTCCCGATACCCAAGTCCAGGTCATTTATATGTATCAAGAAAAGCAATGGTCCTAATACCGACCCTTGGGGGAGCCCACTGCATACTTACCTCCAGTCAGAAAAACATCCGTTCACCATTACTCCCTGTTCCTTAGCCAATTTCATACCCAAGTTACCACCATCATTTTAATACCATGTTTTCCAATTTATAAGTCTGTTATGTGGTACTTTATCAAATGCCTTTTGAAAGTCCATATATACAGCATCTACTGCACTACCTTCATCAACCCCCCCTGTTACTTTATCAAAGAACTCAATCAAGTCTTTAACAAATCCATGCTGGCTGTCTCTTATTAACCCATGCTCCTCCAAGTGAGAATTAATTTTGTTCTTGACAATAGTAAAACGGTAGTCAAAAGAAGAATGGGGCTGATTAGGGACAAATAAGGAGATCTTCTTGTGGAGGGAGAGGGCATAGCTGAGGTACTAAATGAGTACTTCACATTGGTCTTCACTAGAGAAGAGGATGCTGCCAATGTAACAGTAAAAGGGCAGGTCATAGCGATATTGGCTAAGATAAAATTAAATAAAGAGGTACTTAAAAGGCTGGCAGTCCTTCAAGTAGAAAAATCATGCGGCCCAGTTGGGATGCAACCTAGGTTACTGAGGGAAGTAAGGGTGGAAATTGTGGAGGTACTGGCCACAATCCTCCAATCCTCCTTAGATATGGTGGCGGTGCCAGAGGACATCAGCAGTAGGGAAAATGCTAGAATCTATTATTAAGGACGTGGTAACAGGGCACTTAGAAAATAATGGTCCAGAAATTGGACTTGGAGGCTTGCCGCGGGGGTAAGGATCGCGCGCGATCTTACCTACCGCGCCTGCCTTTATGTTTCGGGCCCACACGAACTTCGGGTCCCGGGCCTCTCCCTGGTGCCGGCGCGCAGTGTGTGCGTGTCCCAGAGGCGCAGTTAGTTCGATGCGACCTCTGGGATCACGTGGGACATGGAGAGCCAATGGCAGCAGACCATCTTTCATTCATAGTTTTGACAGGAGAACTGTCAAAACTATGAATCCAATTTCCCCCCAAAAGAACAGCTAAACCTCAAATAAATTTAAAAAAAAATCACTTTAATAAAATAACTATAGTTAAATAAATTAGCCACTTTAAACAAAAATTTTAATTTTTGAAATTTTTTTTAATTCTTTTTAAAAGTTATAAAAATAAACTTACCTTTCTTTAAAGTCTCTAAAAAAGATAAACCTGTTGAAAAAAAATTTAAAATAATACTTAATTAACTACTTACCTTGTTAAAAGGGGGTCTTACGCCTCCTTTTTACTTGTGTAAAATCTTCAATACTTACCCTCGCGTTGAAACCTGAAAAAAAACCTAAGTGCGCTGCGTGCGCACAGCCTGTAGTGCGCACGCGGTTCACTTAGGAACTGCCCCCTTAGCAATACCGGAAGTGCCGGTTTCCCGCGCATGCGCAGTGCATGCAGGAAACCGGCACTTCGGGACCGAATACGCGAGAGTACACAGTTCGTACTCTCCCGTATTCAGCCGAAGTTTTCGGCCAATAATAGTCAACACGGATTTATGAAAGGAAAATCGTGTTTGACAAATCTGTTTGAATTTTTTGAGGTTGTAACTAGCAGAATAGATAAGGGGGAACCAGTGGATGTGGTGTATTTGGATTTTCAGAAGGCATTGGATAAGGTGCCACATAAGAGGTTATTAAACAAAATTAGGGCTCATTGGATTGGGGATAATATACTAGCATGGATTGAGGATTGGTTAATGGACAGAAAACAGAGAGTAGGAATAAACGGGTAATTTTCGAGTTGGCAGGCTGTAACTAGTGGGGTACCGCAAGGATCAGTGCTTGGGCCTCAGCTATTCACAATCTACATCAATGATTTGGATGAGGGGACCAAATGTAATATATCCAAGTTTGCTGATGATACAAAGTTGGGTGGGAATGTAAGTTGTGAGGAGGATGCAAGGAGGCTTCAAGGGGATATAGGCAGGCTAAGTGAATGGGCAAGAACATGGCAAATGGAATATAATGTGGAGAAATGTGAAGTTATCCACTTTGGTAGGAAAAGTGGAAAAGCAGAGTATTTTTTAAATGGTGAGAAATTGGGAAATGTTGATGTTCAGAGGGACCTGGGTGTTCTTGTACACGAATCATTGAAAGTTAACATGCAGGTATAGCAAGAAATTAGGAAAGCAAATGGTATGTTGGCCTTTATTACAAGAGGATTTGAGTATAAGAGTAAAGATGTCTTACTGCAATTATATCGGGCCCTGATGAGACCACACCTGGAGTACTGTGTACAGTTCTGGTCTCCTTACCTAAGGAAGGATATACTTGCCATAGAGGGAGTGCAACGAAGGTTCACCAGATTGGTTCCTGGGATGGGGGGATTGTCCTATGAGGAGAGATTGAGTAGACTAGGCCTATATTCTCTAGAGATTGATCCAGCTCATTGGTGCACAGCATGAAAAGTACAGTGGATGTTTCCCCTGGCTGGGGAGTCTAGACCTAGGGGCATAGTCACAGAATAAGGGGTTGGCCATTTAGGACTGAGATGAGGAGAAATTTCTTCACTCAGAGGGTGGTGAATCTTTGGAATTCTCTACTCCAGAGGGCTATGGAGGCTCATTCGTTGAGTTTATTCAAGACAGAGATCGATAGATTTTTGAATATTAAGGGAATCAAGGGATATGGGGATAGTGCAGGAAAGTGGAGATGATGTAGAAGATCAGCCATGATCTTATTGAATGGTGGAGCAGGCTCGAGGGGCCAAATGGCCGACTCCTGCTCCTATTTCTTATGTTCTTAGGACTGGAGGATTGCAAATGTTACACTCCTGTTAATTGATTGGAGAGGGTGTAGAGAAGATTTACAAGGATGATACCAGAAATGCGAGGGTATACCTATCAGGAAAGGATGAACAAGCTGGGTCTCTTTTCGCTTGAATAAAGAAGGCTGAGGGGTGACCTAATAGAGGTCTTTAAAATTCTGAAAGGTTTCAATAGGTTAGATACAAAAGCCAGAATTTTCTGGGGTCCGTGCGGGTGCGATTGGATGTGGGTCGGGTAGGAAATTTGAAATATCTTGCAGCGGGTCGGGAACCCCGCCCCCCAAGCGCCTTTTCCTCGGGCGCGTTTACCAACGCAGCAGCGACGCGAATGGCAGGGTCGGGTGAGCTAATTCAAATCATTATGAGGTACTTGTCAGACCCTTAAGTGCCTATTTAACCTTAACTTTCAGATTTCCCTGAATGACCACGGGAATCACGCAGCTCAGGAGCACATCTGTGAACCTGAGGCGGAAGTTGGGTGGCCATTGATCCAGCTCATTAGTGCACAGCATGAAAAGTACAATAAAAACTCCAACCTCATAGTTGATCACTTTCCTAAGGCAGATGCTGTTGCTGACTGCATTGTCAGCACAGATTTGGCTTTCTAGAGGTTGCAGGTGTTTCTAGCAAAGTCGGGATCCACTGTCACCTCATCGGTACCACCGATCACACCATTGACAGATTGCTTCTGTCATCTCTACTTGACCTGCCATTTATTCCATCAGCATGGGTGCCATTTATACTGTCTCACCTTGGTCCTCAGAATTGGACCACGATGAACCCCAACACCAGCAGCACCAGGCACACCAGCAGCACCAACAACAACACCACCAACCTGCTCCTCAACCACCGGAATTACAGACCGGTAAGCCTGACATCGGTAGTGGGGAAAATGCTAGAGTCCATTATAAAAGATGTAATAGCAGAGCACTTGGAAAACAGTGACAGGATCGGACAAAGTCAACATGGATTTACAAAAGGTAAATCGTGCTTGATTAATCTACTGGAATTTTTTGAGGATGTAACTGGTAAAATAGATAAGGGAGAACCAGTGGATGTGGTGTATTTGGACTTTCAAAAGGCTTTCGATAAGGTCCCGCATAAGAGATTAGCGTGTAAAGTTAAGGCACATGGGATTGGGGGCAAGGTATTGACTTGGATAGAGAACTGGTTGGCAGACAGAAAGCAAAGAGTTGGAATAAACGGGTCTTTTTCTGAGTGGCAGGCAGTGACTAGTGGGGTACCGCAGGGATCGGTCACAATATATATTAATGATCTAGACAAGGGAACTAGATGTAATATCTCCAAGTTTGCAGACGACACAAAGCTGGGTGGGCGTGTGTGCTGTGAGGAGGATGCCGAGAAACTCCAGGATGATTTGGACAGGTTGGGTGATTGGGCAGAAGCATGGCAGATGCAATATAACGTGGATAAATGCAAGGTTATCCACTTTGGTGTCAAAAACAGGAAGGCAGATTATTATCTGAATGGCAATAGATTGGGAGAAGGGGAATTGCAACGAGACCTGGGTGTCCTTGTGCACCAGTCGCTGAAGGTAAGCATGCAGGTGCAGCAGGTGGTTAAGAAGGCAAATGGTATGTTGGCATTCGTAGCGAGAGGGTTTGAGTACAGGAACAAGGATGTCTTGCTGCAGTTGTACAGGGCCTTGGTGAGACCACATCTTGAGTATTGTGTGCAGTTTTGGTCACCTTATCTGAGGAAGGAAGTTCTTGCCATGGAAGGAGTTCAGCGAAGATTCACCAGGCTGATACCTGGGCTGGCAGGAATGACGTATGAGGAGAGATTGGGTCGATTGGGCTTATACTCGCTGGAGTTTAGAAGAATGAGAGGGGATCTCATTGAAACTTATAAAATTCTGACAGGACTGGACAGACTAGATGCAGGAAGGATGTTTCCAATGGTCGGGGAGTCCAGAACCAGGGGTCACAGTCTAAGGATAAGGGGTAAGCCATTTAGGACAGAAATGAGGAGGAATTTCTTCACCCAGAGGGTGGTGAACCTGTGGAATTCTCTACCACAGAAGGCAGTAGAGGCCAATTCATTAAATATATTCAAGAAGGTGTTGGATATATTTCTTAAGGCTAAAGGGATCACGGGATATGGGGAGAAAGCAGGGACAGGGTTCTGAATTTGGATGATCAGCCATGATCGCATTGAATGGCGGAGCAGGCTAGAGGGGCCGAATGGCCTACTCCTGCTCCTATCTTCTATGTTTCTATGTTTCTATGCTGCACAGGACAGAGGGCATCAGCGCAGTGCTGCATCATGCCGGAGGCGATACCCCCGACACAGGGTATACAGGCAGAGGATGAGCTTCCTCAACATGACTGAGCAGCAATGCCAAAGGAGGCTCAGCCTATCACACCAGGTCATCGCAGACATTGCACATTACTGGGGGAAGACCTGCAGCATTGAGGAGTGGGTGGACACGCCTTACCAGTGGCTGTCAAATTCACCAGTGCCCTCAACTTCTTTGCCTCAGTCTCTTTCCAGGGATATGCAGCAGTCATTTGCGGCATCTCACAGTCGGCCGCCCACAGATGCATCACACAGGTCACCAATGCCCTCTTTGACAAGTCAGCCAATTATATCAACTTTGCCACGGATGAAGCCAGTGTTACTGAGCGGGCGCTCAGCTTTGCCACGGGTGCAGGGCATCATCGACTGCACACAAGTGACCATCAGGGCAGCCCATCAGAACCCAAGAGTCTTTGTCAACCGCAAGGGCTTCCACTCCCTCAATGTGCAGCTCGTCTCCAACCATAGAAAGATCATCATGCATGTGTGCACCAAATTCCCTGGCAGCTGCCATGACTCTTTCATCCTGCGCCAGTCCACCCTCCCTCAGTTCTTCGCACCTCCAAACAGACTTTCCGGCAGGCTGCTCGGAGACAAGTGCTATCCACTGAAGACGTGGCTCTTGCCACCCTTGAGGAGGCCAAGTACTGAGGCCCTGGAGAGATGCAATACAAGCTGCATTACCACCAGATGTGTCATAGAGCAGACAATAGGCATGCTGAAAAAGCGCTTCAGATGCCTTGACAGATCTGGAGGAGCCCTTCAGTACGCACCAGCCAATATGTTGAGAATTGGCGTAGTCTGCTGCGCCCTGCACAACATAGCGCAGCAGTGAGGATTAGCGCTGCATGAGGAGCAAGGCTTGAGCACACAGCCTCTTCAGAGAAGAGGAGGAGCTGGAGGAACCTGCAGTCAAGATCCCACCAGCACCCGAGCACATTGCTTCCCGGGAAGCCAAGGATGGCCTCATCATTTCCAGATTTACTTACCTTCACGCATTACACCCATATGGCTGCCACATGCTGTGCCAGGCTCCCAACACCCCACAGCGACACCATAAAGCATCCCTACAATGACCAAGCCATTCCTTTTACACTGACCACCATTGCTGGAGGTAACATTAGTCTCACCATTCACTACAACTCACTAAGCCACTTCCGAAGTTGCAGACAGAATAGGCCATGACCGGAAAGTGGTGAAAATAATAATTGTTACCTGTTACATCAGATTAACGGAAACTTCACACAAACAAGTCAGTAAAACATTCAAGTGGCTACCCTTGTGAATCTACTTGTGTATCCTCTTTCTCTTCCGCGTGCTTCTACGTGGTGTTACCCCTGTGGCTTCAGCAGAGGTAGAGGCAGCCTGCTCACTTCCCTGCTGCGACTGCTTAGACACTCTTGGCGGACGTCCTCTGGGTTTTGGAGCCTGCGATGGCCCCGCCAAAGTCTGCTCCTCCTGCGACTGTGCAGGGGCAGACTCGGCCATCGCGATCCCAGGAGGCATGTGAGGCTCTGACTGAGGGGGAGGCAACGGGGGAGAAGTGTGAGCGCTTTGAGAGGAGCCCCCACTTCCATGTCCCCTCTCACCGTCATCCCTCTCATGCCCCACCCACACTTCCCTGCTAGCAAGGAGGTGGAGAGCACCTTGCTGCACAGCAGTGGGGCCATGAGGACCCGAGTCTATGTTTACATCCCTCCTAGGTCTATGAGCCTCTGCCATCTATTCTCCATCGATAGCCATTTATTTTCCATTGATTCCATGTGCTCCTGTGAGTGGCACATTAACTGCTCCATGCAGGTGGCCATCCTTTCCATGGAAGAACATACAGTCGCCAACGCCTGCGACACGGTGGTGCTCATGGTGGAGATGGACTCCTCCATTCTCTGCACATTTGCAGACATCGCGCTCGCAAAACCTGTCAAAGCCTCCTGCACTTCTTGCTGCACCTCCAGGATCACCCTCTTTCTGGATGGCCCCCAAGGCTCAGCGTCTGCATGCAGCTGAGCAGAGCTGGGAGTGTCCTGTACCCTCTGGCGAGGAGTCTCCACTGCTGTCCCTGTCTCCACCATCTGCTCTTGCTCACTTGTGACTTGTGACACACCAGGTGACAACACTACTCTATCTCATGTGAGACCCACCCAGGTGTGCGTATCTGCGCTGGTGCGTATCTGCCCTGGGTGTGCTTATGTCTGGTGGCGGTGCGCCCTCAGAGACTGGAGACTGCTCTGAGGAGTCGTCTTCCTCTTCCTTCTGGACTGTGGTGGTGGGGGGGGGGTGCTCTTGATGGGCTTGTGGGAGAGTAAAGAGATGAGTTAGATATGTCATATCAAGAATGGGTAACAATACCATTATGCACATGATGAACATTCACTGGCTGCTGACATCAGTCCCCATATGAGTGACTGATGTATGCCATGTGGCTGTATGAGATCTATTGCTGTCACCAGGTTGCCGAGATGTCCCTCTCTCTCCGTCTCCCACCTCCAGCTGCTCTGCGACTCCTGAGACTTCCAGGACGACCTCCTCTGCTGCAGTTAAGGTGGCCAATGATGGAGAGCCACCTCCGGTTCCCACTTATTTTGGGCTGGCTTCTACTGCAAGGAGGGAAAGAAGAGAAGGTTGAGTGAGAGTGATGGAATGACTGTAAGGAATGGATGGGTTACATCTTTAGAGGGTGGCTATGATGGAGTGGGGTGCCAATGCCAAGTGGCCTCCTTGTGTGTTGTTAGTTGGTATGATTGCATTAGGATGAGGGTGAGTGTGAGGTTTGGTAAGTCAGATGGTTATGTGATAATGTAGATAGAGAGAGAGGGATGGGTGGACGTGCAAGGTATGTTGGTGTGAGTAAGGTTGTGCAGGACCAGGGTTGGGAAGGCAGAGTGATGGGGATGCGATGAGAGGCACAGCAGGATGAAGTTGAGTGTAGCTTTGCACTCACCTTTCCTGATCTAATGAGATCATTGAAATGTTTGCGGCACTGCCCCCAGGTCCTCCTGACAACATCCCTGCTGTTGACCTTCTCTGCAATCTCCAACCAGGCTCCTTTGGTCTGCAGGGGAGTTCTCTTCTGCCCATCAGAAGGGGAGAGGACCTCCCTACATGCTCTCACACCCTCCACAAGCGTATGGAGGGAGTCATCTAAGCACCTATGTGCAGCCCTCTGCCTCTGTGCAGTCATGTTTCTAAGTGTTTGGAAGCTCAAATGCTGTAGTACAGTGCCTGCACACTCCTAGATGAACCTTCAAAGGCAATGTGGCCTGTGGCTCCTTTAAATATCTCGGCTGAAAACATGGCATCGATGACTTCATCAAACCTGCTCCATTTAATAGGGCCGGGAAACGCGCATGGCGGCCTTAATAGACGCCATTAAGGGAAAGTCGATCTCAGGAGTGGAGTGAAATGAGGAACAGGGTCATGACCGCACGCCCGCACCCGACCTGCCCAGGTACAGAAAATTCTGGCCTTTCTCTTTTTTCTCTCGCATTCATCAGCCCTGACGAATCCACCCGGGGAAATAGCACCAATGCGGTTTTTTCACTGGGTGAAGCACAGAGCACAAGGGAACCAAAGATTTCAGCAGTGAAAGTGGAGTAGGTGCCAGCCCCTGGATGAATGCAAGTGCTCCAGAGTGGAACCTGAGCATCTCCGCTGCAACCTCCGTCTGCAAAGCAAGTATTTCATCTAATTTTGGCACAGTAAAGGAGGATGTGCAAAAGAGAAATGGCTGTGTACGAAGGTTTAAATGAGACCTCCCAGAAGGTGCGGTAGTTTTCAATTTAGATTTGTGCCATGCTGGATGAGCCCCACAAAAACCTGTACAAAAAGTGAAGTACACATTTATCTTTGCCTTCTCCCGATAACACCGCAATTCTTTGTCATTTACAGTTCGAGGGACCTGAGTTACTGAACTGACTTTGTTGATCAGCTCCCCCCATGCATTTGGCACCTATGCTTTTACTGGAAGAGCCACTGTGGAGAAAATGCCTTAAAAGTTGACTTAAATGTGTCCTCAAAATGAATTTCAACAGTCAGTTTGAACTCTGGGGAACCTCAGACGGTTCCGTGATGAGGAGTTAAGGTGAGGGGTTAAAGATTCACCTGGTGCCCTTGCAGAAGTATTCTTTTCAGCGTGCCAATCCCAGTGCTCTTACACCAACCCTCCTTTGCGCCAGTTCTTTCAGCAGGATATCTAACTCGTCAGCATCAAAGGCAGCAGTGTTGTCCGCATGTCTCCGTGATGCCATTATGGACAGTTAGTCCAATTTTCTGCTGCTGTGACAACTTACCCTTTAATGGTGAGCTTCAGCCCTCTGAAAACTGCTGCCTTGCTGGACTTTATGCTCCTCAGCCAAGTGTGTTAAAGGCTACGCTCTCTGGAACAGTGTTCATGTCCGAGTAGTTTTTTCAAATTCAGAAGATTCCCATTACAGCAGCTCATCCTCTGTACTACTGGCATCAGTAAGCCTGTGGCATGGGCCAGTTCAATCAAATTTTTTGCCAATTTTGCAAAATCAGGGCTTGCATTCAAATGAACCATAGAACCGTAGAAATGCATAGTGCAGAAAGAAGCCATTAGGCCTATTGTGTCCGTGCTGGCTCGTTGCTGGAGCAATACAAACTAATCCCACTGCCCTGTATCTTGCGCTACTTCAAATTCGTATTTAATTTTCCCTTAAAAGCTGAAATAGTTTCTACCTCAAACACTCCCTGCAGCAAAGCATTCTATGTTCCAACACTCCTCTGTGTTAAGAAGTTTCTCCTGATCTTTCTCCTTGCTCTCTGTTAAATTTTAAATTTATGACCCCAACAAAAAGGCAACAATGTTTTCTTATTCACTCTAATAAAACCCTTCGTAATTTAAAAAATCTCTATTGAATATCCTCTTAGCCTTTTCTGCTTCCATGGACATCTTACCAATGTCTCAGGTCTCTCCCTATAACAATAGCTTCCCAGCCCGGGCTCTATAATGGGACGCTCAAAACTACATGCACTAACTATGGCTTAACCAATACTTTATAAAAGAAAATACTTCTTTACTCTTGTACTCTATGACCTTACTTATAAAACACGAAATGCTTTATCCACCTGCACTTGCACTTTCAAGGACTTATATGTCAAAATTCTGTGGCTGTAATTTCAGAGTGGTCACTAACTGAGCGAGGATCCACACACACTGTGGGGCAGAGTTTCCAGGATGGCCTTGTGGGACCGGATGCTGTACAAGACCATCGATTTAAGGGAGGGTGGGACTGAAGGAGGGAAGTCCCTAAATCATGATTTCACATGGCGCCTCAGTCAATACCGGGTGTAAGGTCGGTGGAGGTACCTTCACCACACGAACTGCAGTGGTTCAAGAAGGCGGCTCACCACCACCCTCTCAAGGGCAACTAGGGATGTTCAATAAATGCTGGTCTTGCCAGCGACGCCCAAATCCCTTGAATTAATTTTTTTTAAAGTTACCCTCCCACTTAATGATTTTTGTTTGGCTTCTTTAACCCTATTCTTCACTGTCCCCTCTCTCACCTGAAGGCTAGAAAATTCCACTCACCATCCAGCTCACTGGGAGTCTTGGCTAAGTTGCTATTCAGAATTGACAAACCAGAGCCACTCATCAGTTTGAAACTAACATTAGTGTGTCTAGGCATTCCTCAACAAGGTTGAAGTGTGTCTATCCCTATATGTCTGGCCCTTTGTGTATCCATTTCATCTTGTATCCAATCGTGGATCCATGCATCTTTTTCAGTAAATATCTTCCTCTGACTCTGTCAGCCGTGGCTCAGTAGGCAGCGCTCTCACCTACTGAGTCAGAAGGTTGTGGGTTCAAAGTCCCACTCCAGAGACTTGAGCACAAAATCCAGGCTGACACTCCAGTACAATACTGAGGGAGCGCGGCACTGTCAGAGGGGCAGTACTGTGGGAGCGCGGCACTGTTGGAGGGGCAGTACTGAGGGAGCGCTGCACTGTCGGAGGGTCAGTACTGTGGGAGTGCTGCACTGTCGGAGGGGCAGTACTGAGGGAGTGTGGCACTGTCGGAGGATCAGTACTGAGGGAGCGCTGCACTGTCGGAGGGGCAGTACTGTGGGAGTGCTGCACTGTCGGAGGGTCAGTACTGAGGGAGCGCTGCACTGTCGGAGGGGCAGTACTGTGGGAGTGCTGCACTGTCGGAGGGGCAGTACTGAGGGAGCGCTGCACTGTCGGAGGATCAGTACTGAGGGAGCGCTGCACTGTCAGAGGGTCAGTACTGAGGGAGCGCTGCACTGTCGGAGGGGCAGCACTGAGGGAGCGCTGCACTGTCAGAGGGTCAGTACTGAGGGAGCGCTGCACTGTCAGAGGGTCAGTACTGAGGGAGAGCTGCACTGTCGGAGGGGCAGTACTGAGGGAGTGCTGCACTGTCGTAGGGGCAGTACTGAGGGAGCGCTGCACTGTCGGAGGGGCAGTACTGAGGGAGCGCTGCACTGTCGGAGGGTCAGTACTGAGGGAGAGCTGCACTGTCGGAGGGGCAGTACTGAGGGAGCGCTGCACTGTCGTAGGGGCGGTACTGAGGGAGAGCTGCACTGTCGGAGGGGCAGTACTGAGGGAGCGCTGCACTGTCGGAGGGGCAGTACTGAGGGAGCGCTGCACTGTCGTAGGGGCAGTACTGAGGGAGCGCTGCACTGTCGGAGGGGCAGTACTGAGGGAGCGCTGCACTGTCGGAGGATCAGTACTGAGGGAGAGCTGCACTGTCGGAGGGGCAGTACTGAGGGAGCGCTGCACTGTCGTAGGGGCAGTACTGAGGGAGAGCTGCACTGTCGGAGGGGCAGTACTGAGGGAGCGCTGCACTGTCAGAGGGGCAGTACTGAGGGAGCACTGCACTGTCGGAGGGGCAGTACTGAGGGAGCGCTGCACTGTCTGAGGGGCAGTACTGAGGCAGTGCTGCACTGTCGGAGCGTGAAAGGATTTGCACAATTTCATGTGTCCCCCCCCCCCCCCCCACCGAAGATTTTATTGGACTTATTAAAAGGAACCCTGGTCAGACTGAGTTTTAAAATCCAGGGCATATCAAAATGGCTGCGGTCAGACCTCGTGACCAAGAGCCTGGCAGTTTCATTTCAGACTCTGGCAAGCTATCAGCTTGTGTATTCCAATTTCCTTATGCATTGGGGACAAACCCAATTACAATCAGGTCTACGCATAAGGCTTTCAAGGTGTTTGCTCGAATAATCAGCGGGGACATTGAGACTGGGCTGGCCCCCATCAACGAACCTGTCGGACAAAGGGAGCAGTTGAAGAACTGGTATGATACAATTACCGGCCATCTAACATGATGGGCCAAGATCGGAACCTTTTGTTAAAATTCATTATGCCCAGATCAGACAATAGAAACGAGCTGATCTGGCGGGAGATTACGACGTCCGGGAGGGTATAACTGGGAAGACCCAGCCACTCTCTCTCTCTCTCTCTGCCTCGGTCCCGGGTACTCTGTCTGTCTGCTAGCAGCCAAGAAGGAAGAAACTTCGTAGCCACGTTTCGACGGCAGAGACAGGGTACAGGGCCAGGTTTTCCATCCATTTCACCGGTGAGCATTATCTTCTTCTGGCTGTCGCAAGACAATTTTAGTTAGGCGTAAGGGTGGGAATTAATGGGGATATTGCTAAAATTGTAATTTTAGGATTTTCCCTCGATGTGTCCATTCTCCTCCCCTGTTAAGTGTAAAACCGTACTGCATAGTGATTTCGTTTTCTTCATATAATACTGTTTCTCTGTAGTTTTACTTCTGTAAATAAACATTGGTTTTCCCCGCACCAATCCACGGGTCTGTTCGTTTGTCCTTATCGCCGCTCGATAAGTCCTGGGCTCAGAACTAGGAAGGGGATAGCGATTCGCAACCGCACAACGGGCAGGACAGCCCAGGAAAACATAACTGGCTGACCTACAAATAAGCCCCTGAGACAAAAACCCCTTACAGAAATGGCGAGCCAGGTAGGAGCCCAGGCGAAAGCGTGTGATAAGGCAGACCGTGTTGCGGAGGAGGAATCCGCAATGGAGCAAAGGTTATCTACCTATGTGTGCGGCAAGGTTAATATCGCAAAAATATGGGTGTGCGATATGTTAAAAGCCGAGCGCCCCCTAGATGCAGCTGCCCAGTGGACAGCAAGTAAAGAGTACAGGAGAGGTATTGAAAAGGCGGTCTGGCTCATGTGTTTGAAAAAGCAGGTTTTAGTGTTAGACCGTGCTGTTGCAACACGAGCAGCCAAGATCAAGCAGTTGACCCGAGAGCTGCAGGAAACGACTGCAGCAGAGGAGAAAGTAGTAGTGGCCCTCCAGGCAGTAAGCCAAGAGAGGGCACAGACGGCAAGTGACCATCAGGCAGAGTTAGAGCGCCTGAGGGCCCAGGCCGCTGAAGCTCAAAGGGAACTCCAGGCAAAGCCAGAGCACCTGGAAGACCGGGCTGCTGAAGTTCAGCGGGAACATCAGGCAAAAGTAGAGTGCCTGGAATACCAGATCGCTGAGCTCAAAGGTAGCGCTAGGCACAGGATGGAACACCTGGAATACCAGGTCAGAGAGGCGAGAGGTAGTGAGGTTAGGTTAATGGACAAGATTTCCAGCCTCACACAAAAATTGAAAGAGCAGGAGGAGAAAGTAGGCGAGGTAAAAGCAGCATATAAGCTGGCTTGTGCCCAGGGGTTTGAAGACGCAGACCACGGCCCCTGCAGGCAAGAAATAGAAAGCTTGGGCATGGCCTTAGTAAGGGCGAAGGGCATGGTATGCCTCATTAGCCCGAAGACGGGCCAGTTGGATTTTACCGGCAACCCAAGCAGGGAAGTCCCACAGGCAGCTCCCAGAAAGGCACTGGTTAGGGAATCAGAGGTTTCACGACCGCCACCCATAGCCCCGAGTTTTCAGGAGGCCTGGCAGCAAGGGGGGGTGGAGGATGGAGCATTAGGGGAGACCCAGCAGGCCCTAGGGGATAGACCGGGTCTGGGACCAGTGTACCCCCTCCGACAACGGAGGTACGGCCCGCCAGCCGATGGCAAGGACCTAGGGGCAATCCAGAACCAGTTTGTAGTGCCGCATGGTACCCAATAGCTCAGAGCCATGGTTGGACACATCCCTAAGCTCACAGTAAGGGGGGACCCCTCTCTACATTTCCGGGAGATAGAACAGGCAGCGTGCGTGAATGACTGCGATGAGGCAGAACAATCAAAAATGCTGCTGTTCTCTCTGGGTAGTGATCTCCTCCAAACCCTATCGGATGAGTGTAAGAAGGGACAGAAAGATTACGAGGAGTTAAGGGATGAGATATTGGAGGCCATGGGACTAAATGATGGGAGTCCGTTCGCCCGAGTGGAAAAAACGGTACAGCTCCCCAGGGAGTCCCCGCAGGCATTCGCAGACAGGCTGTGGCCAGTCTACCAGAGCGCGTGCCCGGGAACGCCAGTGCGGACGTTCCTTAACAGAGACCAATTGGCCCACTGGCTCCGTTGTCTCATGACAAACTGCCTGCCCCAAATCCAAGCCCAGGCTGCGGCCTGGTTTGACCCCCAAAACCCCCAGACCACCGAAGAAACGGTGATCCGCCAGCTCACGGTAGCATTTAGAAATAACGAGAGGGGAATTGAGACGCCCCAGCCCAAAGGGAAAGTCCACGAGGTTAAACCTGGGGGCCAGAATAAGAAAGAGTGGCACCAGGAGGGAAACCGTCCCTCCCAGAATAAGTTAAACTGCTATGGCTGCGGGAAGGACGGCCACTGGCGCAAAGATTGCAAAAACCCCTGGAAGGACACCAAGGGAAAGAGCTCCACAGCTCCAGGCCCAAAGGTAGACACTGGGACCCCCACAGTAGAGAGCGTTCTTGAATCACTGCGGGTTCTCCTGGCCAGTCAGGGGAAGATAGCAGCCACTACCAGTGTGGTAGTTCCCTCAGCCCCCTCTGACGACGCCCCGCAATGACTGGAGGCCGCGCAGCCTGTCTACCTGTGTGCTCTCCGGTATGATGGATGGAAGAGACCGCTCGTGCAGATGGAGGTAGAGAAGGTTAAAGGGACTTATCTGCTAGATACGGGGGCATCATGCACCGTAATCCACGCAGCTAATCCCACCACCTCACCTCTGTCTAGCGGGGTTCCATACGTTCTATCGGGGTTCACCGGCAAGGAACAGCCGGGAGCATTCTCCAAACCGCTCTCAGTCCGCCTGGGCACACTCCAGACCAAGTGGACGTGTGTCCTGGCGAGGTGGGAGCTGGAGGGAGGAAAGGGGATCCTCGTGGATCTCCGAAATCATTGCCTTTGGGGAGCTGAAAAGGGTAAGGAGAACGGCGTGGTAGTAATCCCAGGAAAGGAAGGGAAGGGAACCCTGTGTACTGTGAAGCCGAAAGAAGGTTACAACCTTGGCCTCATGGTGGAGGGTGTCCCGGAGGAATTTAAAGCATTCGTGCAGGCTCACCTAGCTGCGTTCGCCACGCACAAACATGACTGCGGGAGGGTCACTGGGTTCGAGGTCAGGGTAGACGGGGACCCCATGGCCCGGCCCCAGAAGCAGTATAACTTCCCCAGTGAAGCAGAGCCTGATATGGAGATAGCCATATCCTCGCTGGTACAGCAGGGAGTGTTGAGGCCCATAGCCACTCATGTTAATTCTCCGCTTTGGCTGGTCAGGAAACCGGACAATTCATGGAGAGCCACGGTGGACTATCGGGTGCTCAACAGCAATATCCCCGCGTGTGCCCCCACGGTGGCAGCAGTTGCCGACCTTATCGGAAGCATTCCAGCATCCGCGACTACGTTCACGGTGCTGGATATTTCGAATGGGTTTTGGTCGATCCCCTTAAGGAGGGAAGACCAGTATAAGTTCGCCTTTACTTTTAAAGGGCAGCAGCATATTTGGAACTGCTTGCCGCAAGGCTTTCATAACAGCCCCAGCATCTTCCACCAGTGCATGGTGAATAGTTTAAAGGAATTTAGTCAGCCCACCAAGTTGGTGCAGTATGTCGACGACCTGCTCTTGTTTAGCGACTCAGTCGGGGAGCATGGCCCGCTACTGGCCGAATTGCTGGAGCTGCTGCAGAGTATAGGGTTTAAGGTCAACCCGAAGAAGGCGCAGATCGGCCAGCGGGAAGTTAAATTCCTGGGCCTGACCGTCCGTGCAGGGGAGAGAGCCATAGATAAGGCAAGGAGGGAAGCGGTCCAAGAGCTACCGGTCCCCAGTACTGTGAGGGGTGTGAGGTCGTTCTTAGGGCTAACGGGGTACTGCAGAGACTTTATCGAGGATTATGCAGCCACGGCAGCCCCTCTGCTCCGACTCCTACATAAGGGAGTGGAGTGGTCTTGGGATGGGGGGTGCCAGGCAGCATTTGTCCAGCTAAAGAGGGACCTGCAGACCGCACCAGCCCTGGGAGCGATAGATGGAGGGAGGGAGTTCTTTCTGGAGGTAGCGGCCAGCGGGGACAGCCTCAGTGCCGTGTTGCTCCAGGAGCGACACGGCAGGCTGAGGCCCGTGGTCTACTCCTCCAGAGTACTCACTGACGTAGAGAGGAGCTACTCAATTTGTGAGCGGCACCTCTTGGCCATGTACTGGGCTGTGAAAAGATCATCGATCTTCACAGGCACCTCTCCTATCATCCTCCTCACACACCACACGCCCACCCAGATGCTTCTGGACGGGAGGATTAAAGATGGGACAGTCAGCAGTGCACGCATTGCGCCCTGGACCCTCCTCCTTTCCCAGATGGATCTGAGGGTGAGGGGCCTTTGCGAGCCCAAGCTCGCAGCCAATATGGTATATCCTGGAACAGCCCATCGGTGTTCCATAGAAGGGGTATGGGAGGTGAACATTGGTCTGCGGGCCGGGATACATCCCACAGGCCGCGAGATCTATGTAGACGGTTCCAGCATGGTATCCGCTGGCGAACGTCTCACGGTGTGTGGCGTTTATGACCCAACGGCAAACATTGCCTTGGCGATCAAGCTCCCCAGTACCATGAGCGCCCAGCAGGCGGAGCTGTCCGCGGTGGTGTATGTGGTTACCCACCCCGAAATCTTCCCCACCCCATACACGATTTGCTCGGACAGTATGTTCACCTGCAACTCGTGCACGGAATACCTGGCAATCTGGTCCCGTCGCGGATATACCTCCACCGACGGGAGGCCCTTAACAGTAAAACCCCTGCTGGAGAAAATTCTGGCAGCCGTGGGGGAGGAAGGCGAGGTCTTCATCCACAAGGTGAAGGCTCACTCCTCCACAGAACCCCGCACCAGGGTAACCAGCAAGCTGACGCGCTGGCCATGGAGGGTGCCCGCGCTGGCATTTTCTGGGACCCCTATGGGTCCGGGCCCGTGGCGGCAGTTAGAGGCAGGGATGGGACACAGAGGAGCTTAGGGGTAGCATTGGCCCCGGATCTTAAAACGGTCCAAGCCCAGGACTCTGTCCTGAAAACCGTCACAAGCGCAGTGAGCGAGGGTAGGAGGATAGAAGGCCCTTACAGCGCAGCAGCCCTCTCCATAAGGGAAGGCATGCTGTTTAAAGAAGGACAGTGGGTAGTGCCCCAGCAGCACCGGAGGGAGTTCCTTCAACTGGCCCATGAGGGTCCGGGAGCGGGACACCCCGGGCCTGAGACCACCTGGCAACGGGTGGAACAGGCGGGATGGTGGCTGGGACTCCGGGAAGACGTTCGCAAGTTCTGTGCTAGCTGTCTTGTATGTGCTGCAAACAACCCCGACCCCCACAGAAGGAAGGTGCCCATGGGACACGTCAGGAGGGTGGAGGGGACCATGGCAGTCGATCCAGATCGACTACATCGGGCCCCTACCCACCGCCCAGGGAGGCTACGAATACTGCCTCGTCCTGGTGGACGTGTTCTCCAAGTGGGTAGAAGCCTTCCCCTGTAGAACAGCCACAGCACTGGGCACTGCAAGGATCTTGGTACGGGAGGTGTTCTCGCGGTGGGGACTACCCCAGTTTGTGGAGTCCGACCAGCGAAGCCACTTCACCGGCCAAGTCATGCAGAACACCCTTATGCTGCTCGGTATTCAGGGGAAGTGGCACGTGGCCCACAATCCACAGTCCTCAGGGATTGTGGAACGTATGAACCACACCATCAAGGAAAAGTTGAGGAAGGAGACCATGGACTCGCCCCAAAAATGGGCGGAGGTCCTGCCCCTAGTCCTCATGGGGATCCGAGCCAGTCAGTCAAAGAGTACGGGGTATTCCCCGCACGAGCTCATGACCGGCAGGGTCATGAGGACCCCCACCCACCTCCTAGCCCCAGTTCTTACGGAAGGGCAGCTTCGGGAGGTAAACCGGGACCAATTCGCCCGAACGCTCCTTGAGCGCCTGAAACAGATTTATGAACAGGCCGCAGGTAGCATGGGGAAGCAGCATCGGAATAACCGACTGCTGCTCGAACCTAATAAAACACATCAATGGGAGATAGGGGACCTGGTAATGGTAAGGAACTACGCCCGCGTGGGGAGTTTTGAGCCACTGTACATGGGACCCTATAGCGTAGTGGATAAAGCCAGCCCCATGGTTTACGCAATAAAATTGCCCCGGCGCACGAAATGGTTTCACATAAACCAGTGCAAGCTGTATAAGCTGGAGGCGAAGAAGCAGGCAGCTGGGACCCAACCCGAGGTTAGAAGTCCTCAGCTCCCAGCAGGTCTCAGCTTCCAGGCAACACACGCAGGCACAGTTGCGTGCGTTGAGGGAGGAGTCACCCAGGCCCCTGTTCAAACCACCCCCCCTCTCTTCTGGGACTCAGGTGGGGAGGAGGAGGAGCCCGAACCAGATAGCCCCGCCCCCGACCCAGGTTTTGAACTTGGAGGCGAGGACTCTCAGCCAACAGCAGCAGGCAGCGAGGGATTGCCTGTCCCCAGCTCAGACTTGGGAGGGGAGGAGCCATGGGGGAAAAGCCCCCAGCCAGCGAGGACTGCGACCCACGGCAAGGGTCCCTCGCCAGGGTAGCCCCACCTATAGCACTTCCTAGGAGGTCCCCTCGGACACCCCAACCTAGGAAGGCATGGTCGCCGACTCTCCAGTTTAAAGGGGCGACCTCCCGAGCAAAAGTTAAGTTAAAAGACAAAGGTCCCCAGCCAACAGTCGCAGGCTGTGAGGGACCAGAAGTAAGGGTCCGTACAGCCACGCTGCAGGGAGCAGCCTGCCGCAGTCCTGACAGAGTTTAAGCTAGCCGCTCGGAGACGGGCGGCGAATGTACAGAACTTTGTCTGAGAAGTTTGTAGTTTTAAGTTAGAGTGTTGAGTTTGATTCTAAGGTGTGGAACCATATAGCAGTTTTAAGATGGAACCGTTCCAGTGTATGTGTGTTTGTCCATGTGAGCTGAGGTTGAGGGACCTGCTCACACTTCACCCCAGCCAAGGAGCCTATAGGGAGCCTGGCTAGATGTTCTTTATTTTTTTTTCAGGCAATTTAAAGGGAAATGTTCGGAGGCCTGATCTTGCTCGCCCTGTCTGGGCTGAGCCTCGCGAGAAGGGGCGACACCGAGGACCACCGCATCTTCGGATGCTCAGGAGGGACGGCGCCCCTAGCCCATGATGGAAGTGGCCTACGCGAGGCGGATGAAATTGCCTCGTATACTCACAAGGGGAGCTGGCCTGGATGGCTGGGGTCAAACTCGACCCAGTACTCGAGCCAGACCAGTTTTACATATGGGGAGGCCTCCCTCCAGTGCCCGAGGATACGGATCGTCACCCCAAGGATCAGCGTCATCGTGGGCAAAAGGATTTGTTTATCATGTAAGGGCAACGTTCCCCTGGATAGGTGGTGGTGGCTCAGAAAATTAAGCAAAGACATGGGGAACCCCAGGGTAGAATGGGAAAGGTTAGGGAACGACACCCACAGGACCATCACGGGGACCCAGGGAGGGTTAAGTGTGTGCTGGGACAAATGGTGGGAACCGGATCAGGGGATCTATGTCTGTATGTGGGGTTCAGAGAGAGTCTGCCCCACGGGCATTTCCATCATTTTCCACAGCCAGTGGCAGGATAATGGGAGGGGGATGGACTGGGGGTCGCGCCTGGACGCATGCGCGATCCCATACTCCCCAATCTCGGTTAATGCCACTGAATTAATGACCCGTCCCCGACAGCCCCTGCCCACGACCCCGACATCACGGACTGTAGCAGAGGGATGCCCCGCCACCACCAAGGGACCAGGGAACGGCCTGGTGCTGGTACCCACAGACCAGGTGCTCTATCAAGGGGTGCATTACGCGGTGGCCTCGGTGATCTTAAATCTCACTGAGGTGCACTTGCCTGCGTGGTGCCCCGCAGAGACCACCAAACTATATCAAGCCCTCTTAAGGGAAACATTTCAAAAGTTTTACGAATTCGATTTTGCGGAGATCGATAAGACCAAATTGTATACACATAGCCACGAGGCTTGGGACGGGGTGGGGAGATAAAGAAGGGGTATTGTTAATGATGTTTTAACGGGTTTTAATGCGGGGTCTTCAGTTATTAATAGTTTAGACGACATTGAACTGCAGACGCAGATCAACGGTCTGAAGACCCAATTAAAGAAGGTCTTAACTGATGAGAATAAGGTAGTGGGTTCGGAACGGCATGAAGACCAGGCCATGACTCTCCATTTAAAGGAGATCATAGCGGAGCTGGAGATACATGCAAAGACGGTGAATGCGCTCATTAGGGAGGATCGGAATACGTCTGACCAGGCTGTGCAAAACGAGGTGTGCGTACTGTACGGGGCATGGTTGCTGGGCGAGGGCCACAGAAATCTGGAGGACTTAAAAGAGGGTTTGGTCCCCTCCTGGATCAGCAACAAGCACCTCGCAGCCCTCCACCCTTTTGAGAACGCATTAAGCCCGTGCCAGCTCCGACTAGCTTCCGAGACCTACTCAGTCCCAGTGGACTGTGGACGTTCCAACCACACTATCATGGGGATAATAGTAAGGATGCCGGTCATGGGCGGGACGGCCCGACCCGCGCCGGTATACAGGGTGGAGAACATTGGTGTCATTCAGGGGGGTGCACACGTTCGTTTTACAGCGGTCCCGCCCTACGTCATAAAATGGGATCACACTATGACGGGTACTGACCTCTCAGGGTGCCGTAGCCGGGGAGCACACATCATCCTGTGTCCCCAGCACTTGAATGCCTATTCGAAACCACAATGCGGGTTCAGAGCTGCTGACGCGAAACCTATAAATTGTACCATGGAAGCCATGGCACAAGGCCATGTTCCCCCACAGGTAGCATATACAGGAGGTGGGACATATTGCGTCACCACAGGAGCGTCTCACTACCAGCACGGACAGCACAGCTGGTGCGCAGTGAGTGACAGCAGCTTCTGCTTTAAACCCAAGGCAGAAGTTCAAGTGGCCCAGGAACGAATTGTCCCCAATTCCTGAACCATCCACGGTTCACCTAACTGTAAGAGAGAATTTCACCAACCTCCAAAAGTATGTGGCTCACTTCGGCTACCAGATTCCCCCTCTCCCAGAACACCTCATTAAACTATTAAAAGCCGTAGTGGTGTCGCAAAAGCATTTTTATACACTGGAACAGAAGACTATCCAGATAGGGGCTGATATTCTGAATATTAACCCCACCCTGGTGGGACATCTTTGAGAATATCGAGGTCCCCTCCTGGATTCGTCTGGCATCACACGCGCTCGTAATTTGTCAGCTCGGGATCGTCCTCTACCTGGTTTGCGTCCAGTGTAGGAAAAGGGGTCCCGAGGCAGTAGCAAGAACCCAAAGGGTTTGGAGGGACCAGTATGCTCGGGTAGACGAGACACTCGCGTGAATTCCGTGTCGCACCACTTGCGAGTGATGGCGGCCTAATTTTATTATTTTTAACAAAGATGGTCCCCTCCGTTTGTTGTTTTTTTGTGATAAGGATTGTAAAAAAAAAACTGTTTTATCCCAAGTGGTGCAGGGGTATGTTGGACCCCCTCCGTGCTGGGATTACTGGAAAAGAATTTGTTTCCTATTTAAAATGCCTGCTGTACACCGCGGTTATTCTCCAAGTGGGAGAATGTACGTGTCAGGGGAATTGGGATAGGTAAATAAAGGGGAAGGTTGTTTGCGACAGTCAGAAATTTTGTTCACCTCGTATGGACACTTCAAGCAAGTTCAAGTATCCACAGGGGGGACTGAACGGATTTGCACAATTTCATGTGTCCCCCCGCCCCCTACCCCCCGAAGATTTTATTGGACTTATTAGAAGGAACCCTGGTCAGACTGAGTTTTAAAATCCAGGGCATATCAAAATGGCTGCGGTCAGACCTCGTGACCAAGAGCCTGGCAGTTTCAGTTCAGACTCTGGCAAGCTATCAGCTTGTGTATTCCGATTTCCTTATGCATTAGGGACAAACCCAATTACAATCAGGTCTACGCATAAGGCTTTCAAGGTGTTTGCTCAAATAATCAGCGGGGACATTGAGACTGGGCTGGCCCCCATCAACGAACCTGTCAGACAAAGGGAGCAGTTGAAGAACTGGTATGATACAATTACCGGCAATCTAACATAATGGGCCAAGATCGGAACCTTTTGTTAAAATTCATTATGCCCAGATCAGACAATAGAAACGAGCTGATCTGGCGGGAGATTACGACGACCGGGAGGGTATAACTGGGAAGACCCAGCCACTCTCTCTCACTCTCTCTGCCTCGGTCCCGGGTACTCTGTCTGTCTGCTAGCAGCCAAGAAGGAAGAAACTTCGTAGCCACGTTTCGACGGCAGAGGCAGGGTACAGGGCCAAGTTTTCCATCCATTTCACCGGTGAGCATTATCTTCTTCTGGCTGTCGCAAGACAATTTTAGTTAGGCGTAAGGGTGGGAATTAATGGGGATATTACTAAAATTGTAATTTTAGGATTTTCCCTCGATGTGTCCATTCTCCTCCCCTGTTAAGTGTAAAACCGTACTGCATAGTGATTTCGTTTACTTCATATAATACTGTTTCTCTGTAGTTTTACTTCTGTAAATAAACATTGGTTTTCCTCGCACCAATCCACGGGTCTGTTCGTTTGTCCTTATCGCCGCTCGATAAGTCCTGAGCTCAGAACTAGGAAGGGGATAGCGATTCACAACCGCACAGCGGGCAGTACAGTCCAGGAAAACATAACTGGCTGACCTACAAATAAGCCCCTGAGACAAAAACCCCTTACAGAGCGGCAGTACTGAGGGGGTGCTGCACTGTCGGAGGGGCAGTACTGAGGGAGAGCTGCACTGTCGGAGGGGCAGTACTGAGGGAGAGCTGCACTGTCGGAGGGGCAGTACTGAGGGAGCACTGCACTGTCGGAGGGTCAATACTGAGGGAGCACTGCACTGTCAGAGGGACAGTACTGAGGAAGTGCTGTACTGTCAGAGGGGCAGTACTGAGGGAGAACTGCACTGTTGGAGGGACAGTACTGAGGGAGGGCTGCACTGTCGGAGGTGCAGTCTTTCAGATGAAACGTTAAACTGAGGTCCTGTCTGCCCTCTCAGGTGGATGCAAAAGATCCCATGGCACTTTCGAAGAAGTGGCGATCGATAGCTCCGAAACCTTGTGATTTCAAATAAAACTGTTGGACTATAACCTGGTGTTGTGCGACCTCTCACTTTCGAAGAAGAGCAGGGGAGTTATCCCCGGTGTCCTAGTCATTATTTATCCCTAAATCAACATCACGAAAAAACAGATTATCTGGTCATTATCACATTGCTGTTTGTGGGAGCTTGCTGTGCACAAATTGGCTGCCACGTTTCCTACATTACAACAGTGACAACACTTTAAAAAATGCTTTGTAAAGTCTGGTGGTTGTGAAAGGCGCTATATAAATGCAGAGCAGTCAAAAACCAGGGGGGACAGATTTAAAGTAATTGGGGGAAGGTTTAGAGGGGATTTGAGAGGAAATTTCTTCATCCAGAGGGTTGTGGGGGTCTGGAACTCACTGCCTGAAAGGGTGGTGGAGGCAGGAACCCTAACCACATTTAAAAAGTACTTGGATGCGCACTTGGGATGTTCTAACCTGCAGGGCTACAGACCAAGAGCTGGGAAGTGGGATTAGGCTGGATAGCTCTTTGTTGGCCGGCGCAGACACGATGGGCCGAAATGGCCTCTTTCCGTGCTGTAACTTTCTGTGATTCTAAGTCTTTCTTTTATTCCCTCAGTTATTTTTCCCCATCTTCAGTGCTTGAGTGTGTTAATTCCTCCACCTCAGACCCTTTACTATCCCTCTATCTGCAATATCCTTATTCCTTCAGCTCCTCTCTTACAGTGCATCTAAACCTATTCTCTAACTTTGCTCTCTCTCTTCAGACTTCAGTCCACCAAATCCCCTGCAAAAAGTGCCAAAAAAGTGCAAGTTATTGTTTATCTTGATAAATGCTTCAAGTATTGCTACACATTTTCCAGATGTACAATTTGATAGGGCACGCTCTTGCCACATCTCTCACTCAGATGAGATACTGAGTTCATGTCACTAAACATCGTATCACTACCTTCTTGTCGGTTGTGTCTGCCACACAGTCTGATCAAGAAAATTGTTTTATCCATTTAGACAGGCATGACAACTTTTGAGATGGTATGTAAGAATTTATTTTAATCAAACTTATAATTATACAATGCCTTATCACATACTTGCTGCTTCATAAGCAATGGATTACTTTTGAAGTGCTGTCATTGTCGTTATGTAGGCAAATAGAACAGTCAATTTGCACACAGCAAAGTTTCACAAACTTCTTCTTAGGCAGTCCCTCGGAACCGAGGATGACTTGTTTCCACATTAAAAATGAGTTCTCAGGTGACTGATGAGTCCAATGCGGGACCTACAGTCTCTGTCACAGGTGGGGCAGACGGTGGTTGAAGGGGCGGGTGGGTGGGGTGCTTGGGTTGACGTGCGCTCCTTCCGCTGTTTGCGCTTGGCTTGCGCTTGCTCCCGGCGAAGAGACTCGAGGTGTTCGGCGCCTTCCCGGATGCTTCTCCTCCACTTTGTGCGATCTTGGGCCAGGGATTCCCAGGTGTCAGTGGGGATGTTGCACTTTTTCAAGGAGGCTTTGAGGGTGTCCTTGAAGCATTTCCTCTGCCCACCTGGGGCTCTCTTGCCGTGTCAGAGCTCCGAGTAGAGCGCTTGTTTTGGGAGTCTCGTATCGGGCATGTGGATGATGTGACCCATCTATCGGAGCTGATCGAGCGTGGTCAAAGCTTCGATGCTGGGGATGTTGGCCTGAGCAAGAACACTGATGTTGGTGCGCCTATTCTGCCGATGGATTTGCAGGATCTTGCGGAGGCAGCGTTGGTGGTACCTCTCCAGTGCTTTGAGGTGCCTGCTGTACATGGCCCATGTCTCTGAGGCATACAGCAGGGTGGGTGTCACTGCTGCTCTGTAGACCATGAGCTTAGTGCCGGGTTTGAGGTCCTGGTCTTCAAACACTCTCTTCCTCAGGTGACCGAAGGCTGCACTGGCACACTGAAGGCGGTGTTGGACTTCGTCGTCGACGTCTGCCCTTGTTGACAGTAGACTCCCGAGGTATGGAAAGTGGTCCACATTGTCCAAGGCTTTGTCGTGGATTTTGATAATCGGGGGGCAGTACTGTATGGCGGGGGCAGGTTGGTAGAGGTCCTTTGTCTTACGGATGTTTAGTGTAAGGCCCATGCTCTCGTACGCTTCGGTGAAGATGTTGACGATGGTTTGGAGTTCGACCTCCGAGTGAGTGCAGATGCAAACGTCGTCTGCATACTGTAATTCGACGACAGCAAATGAATGAATGACCACATAATAACAAGTTAAATTATGAGGACAGGTTGCAATAACTTGGCTTGTATTCCCTTGAGTTTAGAAGTTTGAGGGGTGAGCTAATCGAGGTGCTTAAAATGATAAAAAGAATTGATAGGGTAGAGAGAGAGAAACTATTTCCTCTGGTGGAGGGATCCTAAACAAGGGGCATAAGCTTAAAATTAGAGCCAGGCCATTCAGTAGTGAAATCAGTGAACATTTCTTCACATAAAGGTTAGTGGAAATTTGGAACTCTCTTCGCCAAAAGTCTGTGGATGCTGGGGGTCAATTGAAAATTTCAAGACTGAGATCAATAGATTTTTTGTTGGGTAAGGGTTCGGGATCTGGTGTACCTGGGTCCTGCCTTCGTTTGGGGCCATTCTGTCGCACTCTTGCTAGAGTGCACAGGAATGACCAATGATCTTCGGCCTCTGTTTATTTTTCCAGGCTTTATTTTTTACTTTTTCCAGGTGTAAGGAAACAGATATGTTTTTACATTATTCTAATATGGAACAAAGGCAGAACAGGAATGTAGACAGAATTGGTTTAACTGAGTTCTTGCAAATCCTGTCTTTTCCCCTCAATGACACTGACAACGTTGGAGAAGGATGAATTTCAGGGCCGAAGACATTGGCCAGAAGAATTTCACCATAAAAAAACAGGTGGGTTTGGAGCGTGGGGGCAGTTAAAGTGTTAAAAATGGGATTCCCGACCTGATCCCGCCTCCAACCTGCCCACTTCCGGTTTTAACAGAGGCGGGACAGGCGGGCGACCAACCTGTTCCCAGAGGGCAGTACGTCAATTTAAATATTGTAATAAGGCTGGCAGCCTCTTTTTTCACCCTTCCATTTTGAATTTAACTGCATGTGGATGGGTTTCACACAATTCGACAAACCTGGCAGTTAAACTGAGGTGGGGACTGCTGCATCCAGGAGGTATGTGGCTTTATACCGGCCTCCTGGTTCCAGGGTCCCTACCTAACTGGCCCCCCGGGATTGGAGACCCCCTCACGAGGCCTCCGATCCCCACCATGAGGCCTCCACCTACCCCACCGATGATACTGAGGTCAGCCACAATCCTCCAGTGGCCGGCCCCGATCCTCTTTCGCCCCCACCAATCCCCAGCGCTCCCCCCCCAGATCCCCGGCTGACCCCACCGATCCTCTGACTCTCGCCCACCCGCCCCCGCTCCCCCCCCCACCCCCCGCCGATCCCCAACAGGAGCAACACGTCGTTTCCTCTCTGCAACTGAGGCCTACCCGCCCACAGCCAGCCAGCCTCTCAATCTGCCTGGCTGCGTGCGAGAATCCGAGGCTCGGGAAAGTCAACGAAAGGAAGTATTATTCAGGAAGGATGTGATTGCACTAGAGAGGGTACAGAGGAGATTTACGAGAATATTGCCAGGACGGGAGAATTTTAGTTATGAGGAAAGATTGGATAGGCTGGGTTTGTTTTCTTTGGAACAGAGGAGGCTGAGCGGAGATTTAATTGAGGTGTACAAAATTATGATGGGCCTAGATAGAGTGGATAGGAAGGACCTATTTCCCTTAGCAGAAGGGTCAATAACCAGGGGGGCATAGATTTAAAGTAATTGGTAGAAGGATTAGAGGGGAGTTGAGGAGAACTTTTTCCACCCAGAGGGTGGTGGGGGTCTGGAACTCACTGCCTGAAAGGGTGGTAGAGGTAGAAACCCTCATCACATTCAAAAAGTACTTGGATATGCCCTAGAAGTGCCGAAACCTGCAGGGCTACAGACCAAGAGCTGGAAAGTGGGATTAGGCTGGATAGCTCTTTGTCGGCCAGCACAGACATGATGGGCCGAATGGCCTCCTTCTGTGCCGTAAATTTCTATGATTCTATGATCCTACCCTTGTGCTCACTGACCTACATTGGCTCCTGGTTAAGCAACGCCTCGATTTAAAAATTTTCATCCTTGTTTTCAAATACCTCCATGGCCTCTCACATCCCTATCTCTGTAATCTCCTCCAGCCCTACAACCCTCCGAGATACCTGTGCTCCTCTAATTCTGGCCGCTTGACCATCCCTGATTTCAATCACTCCACCATTGACGGCCATGCCTTCAGCTGTCAAGACACAAACCTCTGGAATTCCCTCCCTAAACCTCTTGCCTGTCTACCTCTCTTTCTTCCTTGAAGAGGTAGAAATCCTCATCCCATTTAAAAAGTACTTGGATGTGCACTTGAAGTGCTGTAACCTACAGGGCTACGGACCAAGAGCTGGAAAGAGGGATTAGGCTGGATAGCTCTTTTTCGGCCGGCACAGACATGATGGGCCAAATGGCCTCCTTAGAAAGCAGGTGTAACAGTTGCAGAGATAAGGAAGCAAGGCCTGCAAACTGTTAAGAGATTCTTTGAGGTTTGATAATTAAACAGCAGATTTTGAAGAGGAAACCATATAAAACAGCTCATTCTACAAAGGTTTTCAGGAGAACCACGGACGACATCAGTTCAAGAGGCCGCAGGAAAGGAACCTTCGTTTTCTCTCCAAAACAAAGAATCTAATCAATTCTTTGTGTTGCCGGCTCTCTGCAAGAGCACTTCAGCTAGTTCCACTCCCCTGCCCTTTCCCCATAGCCCTGCAAATTCTTTTCCTTCAGATACTTATCCAATTCCCTTTTGAATGCCACGATTGAGTCTGCCTCCACCACCCTTTCAGGCAGTGCATTCTAGATCCTAACCACTCGCTGTGTAAAAAAGCTTTTTCTCATCTAGCCGAATTCCACTTTCCAGTTCTTGGTCCGTATCCCTGTAGGTTATGATACTTCGGGGGCAATTTTGCCAGCCCTGGGGAGGCGGGTATGGAGGCAGGACTGCTGGGAAAATGGCAGAATTTGGGGGCGGGTGCCCAACCCGCCCCCAACCCGCCTCCATGCCATCTTCCCAGGAGGCAAGTAGCCGTCCCGCGCCGGGTCCCGTCTCCTTGGAGGCGGGAAGGGATTAAAGCCTATTAACTGCCCGTTAACAGGTAGTTAACAGGCAGAAAATAGGATTATCCCCTTTTTGCCCTCACAAGTGCGGGCTTCCCGAAGGCTCCGAAACCCGCCAGCTCAGCTCAGCGAGGTGAGTACTGGGTCTGCGGGGGTCGGTGGAGTGCAAAAGTGTGGTGTGACGGTAAGTGATGGGTGCAAGAGTGTAGGTAGAGGTGAGTATCTGAGGTATGTACAAAGTGTTTTTAAAAGTGTACTTACCTTTGTTTCTCCCTGCAGGCTTCAGTCAGTTTGTATGCGGAAACTCTCGGACCTCCGCGTTGGGATTGACAGGTGGCTGTTGCATTTACAGATGCAATAACCATCTCAATTCTGTTAAAGAAAGAAGTTTGATGCGGTCTTGTATTCAAGACCTCAACAAACTGCAGAGAATGTCACTGTTTGACAGCTTCACAGAGCTGTCAAACGATGACAATTCATCTGTCAAAACCTTTTGACAGATGAAACGTCATACGTTGACCTGCTCTGCAACCGGTATTCCCTTGAATGGCCTGCTAAGCCCGCTGGGCGGGCTTAACAAGGTCAATCAAGGGAAAATAGCGTGGGTTGGCCACAAATCGATGGAGGCGGGACATCGACCCAACAAGCAGCAGTCCCGCCTCCAACGCGCCCCCATTCACAAAATTGCCCCCCAAGAGCATATCCAAGTACTTTTTAAATGTGATCACGGTTTCTGCCTCCACCATCCTTTCAGGCAGTGAGTTCCAGACCCCCACCACCCTCTGGGTGAAACAATTTCTCAACTCCCCTCTAATCCATCTACCAATTACTTGAAATCAATGCCCCCTGGTTATTGACCTCTCTGCTAAGGGAAATAGGTCCTTCCTGTCCACTCTATCTAGGCCCCTCATAATTTTGTACACCTCAATTAAATCTCCCCTCAGCCTCCTCTGTTCCAAAGAAAACAACCCCAGCCTAGACAATCTTTCCTCATAGCTAAAATTCTCCAGTCCTGGCAACATCCTTGTAAATCTCCTCTGTACCCTCTCCAGTGCAATCACATCTTTCCTGTAATGTGGTGACCAGAATTGTACGCAGTACTCTAGCTGTGGCCTGACTAGTGTTTTATACAGTTCTAGCATAACCTCCCTGCTCTTATATTCTATGCCTCAGCTAATAAAGGAAAGTATCCCGTATACCTTCTTAACCACCTTATCTACCTGTCCTGCTACCTTCAGGGATCTGTGGACATGCACTCCAAGGTCCCGCTGTTCCTCTACACTTCTCAGTATCCTGCCATTTATTGTCTATTCCCTTGCCTTGTTGGCCCTCCCCAAATGCATTACTTCACACTTCTCTGCATTGAATTTAATTTGCTACTTTTCTGCCCACCTGACCAGTCCATCCTGCAGTCTTCAGCTTTCTTTCTCATTATCAACCACACGGCCAATTTTTGTATCATCTGCAGACATCTTAATCATGACCCCTACATTGAAGTCTAAATCATTGATGTGTACCACAAAAAGCAAGGGACCCGGTACTGGAGACAGCCTTCCAGTCATAAAAACATCTGTCGACCATTACCCTTTGCTTCCTGCCACTGAGCCAATTTTGGATCAAACTTGCCACTTTCCTTTGGATCCCATGGGCTTTTAATTTTCTGACCAACCTGCCATGTGGGACCTTGTCAAAGGCCTTGCTAAAATCCATATAGACTACATCAAATGTGCTACCCTCATCAACCTTCCTTGTTACTTCCTCAAAAAATTCAATCAAGTTAGTCAGACATGACCTTCCCTTAACAAATCCATGCTGACTGTCCCTGATTAATCCGTGCCTTTCTAAATGACGATTAATACTGTCCCTCAGAATTTTTTCCAATCATTTGCCCACCATCGAGGTTAGGCTGACTGGCCTGTAATTACTCAGTCTATCCATTTTTCCCTTTTTAAACAATGGCACAACGTTAGCAGTCCTCCAGTCCTCTGGCACCACACCTGTAGCCAGAGAGGATTAGAAAATGATGGTCAGAGCCTCCACTATCTCCTCCCTTGCTTCTCTCAACAGCCGTGGGATACATTTTATCCAGGCCTGGCGATTAATCTACTTTCAAAGATGCTAGCTCCCTTAAAATATCCTCTCTCTCTATGTTTATCTCATCTAATATTTCATATTCCTCCTCCTTAGCCACAATGTCTGCATCGTCCCTCTCTTTTGTGAAAGCAGGCGCAAAGTATTCATTAAGAACCATACACACATCTTCTGCCTCCACACACAAGCTTCCTTTTTTAGTCTCTAATAAGCCCTGCTTTCTTTAATTATCCTCTTGCTCTTTATAATGGGTGAATGGGTCTTCGTGTGAGTTAGGACACGGGCAGCAGAGTTTTGGATGACCTCAAGTTTACAGAGGGTAGAACATGGGAGGCCGGCCAGGAGTGACTAAATCTAGAGTAAAAATACTTAATTGGAGGAAGGCAAATTTCAGTGGGTTGAGAACGGATCTGGCCCGGATAAATTGGAATCAAAGATTGGCAGGCAAAACTGTAAACGAACAATGGGCTGCCTTTAAAGAGGAGATGGTTCGGGTACAGTCGAGGTACATTCTCATGAGGGGGAAATGTAGGGCAACTAAAGCCTAGCTCCCTGGATGATGAAAGAGATAGAAAGTAATATGAAGCAGAAAAAGGGCGCGTATGACAGATGTTAGGTTGAGAATACAAGTGGGAATCAGGCTAAATATAGAAAGTTCAGAGGGGAAGTGAAAAAGAAAATAAGAGGGGCAAAGAGAGAGTATGAGAATAGAATGGCAGCTAACATAAAAGGGAATTCAAAAGTCTTCTATAGGCATATAAATAATAAATGCGTAGTAAGAGGAGGGGTGGGGCCGATTAGGGACCAAAAAGGAAACCTATGCATGGAGGCAGAGGGCATGGCTGAGGTTCACCAAGGAAGAAGATGCTGCCAAAGTTATTCTGAAAGAGGAGGTAGCGGAGATACTGGATGAGATAAAAATTGCTAAAGAGGAGTTACTAGAAAGGCTGGCTGTACTTAAAGTTGATAATTTTTTGAGGATGTAACTGGTAGAATAGATAAGGGAGAACCAGTGGATGTGGTGTATTTGGACTTTCAGAAGGCTTTCGATAAGGTCCCGCATAAGAGATTAGCGTGCAAAGTTAAAGCACACGGGATTGGGGGTAAGGTACTGTCTTGGATGGAGAACTGGTTGGCAGACAGGAAGCAAAGAGTTGGAATAAACGGGTCTTTTTCCGAGTGGCAGGCAGTGACTAGTGGGGTACCGCAGGGATCGGTGCTAGGACCCCAGCTATTCACAATATATATAAATGATCTAGACGAGGGAACTAGATGTAATATCTCCAAGTTTGCAGACGACACAAAGCTGGGTGGGCATGTGTGCTGTGAGGAGAATGCAGAGAAACTCCAGGATGATTTGGACAGGTTGGGTGATTGGGCAGATGCATGGCAAATGCAGTATAATGTGGATAAATGCGAGGTTATCCACTTCGGTGGCAAAAACAGGAAGACAGATTATTATCTGAATGGCAATAGATTGGGAAAAGGGGAAGTGCAACGAGACCTGGGTGTCCTTGTGCACCAGTCGCTGAAGGTAAGCATGCAGGTGCAGCAGGCGGTTAAGAAGGCAAATGATATGTTGGCCTTCATAGCGAGAGGATTTGAGTACAGGAGCAAGGATGTCTTGCTGCAGTTGTACAGGGCCTTGGTGAGACCACACCTTGAGTATTGTGTGCAGTTTTGGTCGCCTTATCTGAGGAAGGATGTTCTTGCCATGGAGGGAGTGCAGCGAAGATTCACCAGACTGATACCTGGGATGGCAGGAATGACGTATGAAGAGAGATTGGGTCGATTAGGCTTATATTCACTTGAGTTTAGAAGAATGAGAGGGGATCTCATTGAAACTTATAAAATTCTAACAGGACTAGACAGACTAGATGCAGGAAGGATGTTCCCGATGGTGGGGGAGTCCAGAACCAGGGGTCACAGTCTAAGGATAAGGGGTAAGCCATTTAGGACTGAGATGAGGAGGAATTTCTTCACCCAGAGAGTGGTGAACCTGTGGAATTCTCTACCACAGAAGGCAGTTGAGGCCAATTCATTAAATATATTCAAGAAGGAGTTAGATATATTTCTTAAGGCTAAAGGGATCAAGGGACATGGGGAGAAAGCAGGGACAGGGTACTGAATTTGGATGATCAGCCATGATCTCATTAAATGGCGGAACAGGCTCGACGGGCCGAATGGCCTACTCCTGCTCCTATCTTCTATGTTTCTAAGTCACCAGGACCATATGGGATGCATCCTAGGATGCTGAGGGAGGTTAAGGAGGAAATTGCGGAGGGACTCGCCATAATCTTCCAATCCTCCTTAGATACAGGGGTGGTGCCAGAGGACTGAAGAATTGCAAATGTTACACCCTTGTTCAAAAAAGGGTGTAAGAATAAGCCCAGCAACTACAGGCCAGTCAGTTTAACCTCGGTAGTGGGGAAGCTTTTGGAAACGATAATCGGGGACAAAGTTAACAGTCACTTGGACAAGTGTGGATTAATTAAGGAAAGTCAGCACGGATTTGTTAAAGGCAAATCGTGTTTAACTAACTTGATCGAGTTTTTTGATGAGGTAACAGAGAGAGTTGATGAGGGTAATGCGGTTGACGTGGTTTAAATGTACTTCCAAAAGGCGTTTGATAAAGTGCCACATAATAGGCTTACCAGCAAAGTTGAAGCCTATGGAATAAAAGGGACATTGGCAGCATGGCTAAGTGACAGGAAACAGAGAGTAGATGTGAACGTTTTCTTTGGACTGGAGGAAGGTGTTCCCCAGGGGTCGGTACTAGGACCACTGCTTTTCTTGATATATATTAATGACTTGGACTTGGGTGTACAGGGCGCAATTACAAAATTTGCAGATGACAAAAAACTTGGAAGTATAGTGAACAGTGAGGAGGATAGTGATAGACTTCAAGAGAACATAGACAGGCTGGTGGAATGGGCGGACACGTGGCAGATGAAATTTAATGCAGAAAAGTGCGAAGTGATACATTTTGGTAGGAAGAATGAGGAGAGGCAATGGCCCAGAAATTAGGCTCCCTGGCTTCCCGCGGGTGCAATGATCGCGCGCGCACCTACCTACCACGCCTGCCGTTGACCTCTGGGCCCACGGGGACTTCAGCTCCTGGGCCTCCTGCAGCTGCCGGCGTGCAGTGCTTGTGTATCCCAGGGGCGTAGTTAGTGCGATGCGTCCCCTGGGATCACGTGGGCCATGGAGAGCCAATGGCAGCAGACCATCTTTCATTCATAGATTTGACAGGAAGACCTGTCAAATCTATGAATTGAAATCGGCCCCAAAACAACACCTAAACTTCAAATACATTTTTTAAAAAACCATCACATTTTTAAAATAAGTATAAGTTAAATAAATTAACTACTTTAAACAAAAATTTAAATTTTTGAAAAAATTAAAATACATTTTAACAGTGCTAAAAATAAACTTACCTTTCTTTAAAGTATCTATAAAAGATAAACCTGTTGAAAAATTATTTAAATTGTAATTAATTAACCACTTACCTTGTTGAAAACGGGTCCTGCGCCTCCTTTTTGAAAGCGCAGGTTCTTCAATACTTACCCTCCCGGAGAAACCTGAAAAAAAACCTAAGTTCGCTGCGTGCGCACAGCCTCTACCGCGCACGCGGTTCACCTCTGAACCGCTCCCTTCACGAGACCGGAAGTTCCGGTTTCCCGCGCATGCGCAGTGCATGCAGGTAACCGGCACTTCAGGAGATCTTACAGGTGAGTACACAGCGCGTACTCACCCGGCAAGTGCCGAATTTTTGGCCCATTATTTAACTGGAGTGAGACTACAAAATGCTGCAGTACAATGGGATCTGGGGATCCTAGTACATGAAACACAAAAACTTAGCATGCAGGTACAGCAAGTAATTAGGAAGGCTAATGGAATGTTGGCCTTTATTGCAAAGGGTATGGAGTATAAAAGTAGGGAAGTTTTGATGCAACTTTACAGGGCGCTGGTGAGACTGCACCAGGAGTACTGTGTACAGTTGTGGTCTCCATATTTAAGGAGGGATATACTTGCATTGGAGGCAGTACAGAGAAGTGCTCACTAGGTTGATTCCTGGGCTGAAGAGGTTGATGTCCATATTTAAGGAGGGATATACTTGCATTGGAGGCAGTACAGAGAAGGCTCACTAGGTTGATTCCTGGGATGAAGGGGTTGACGTATGACGAAAGGTTGAGCAGGTTGGGCCTATACTCATTGGAGTTTAGAAGAATGAGAGGTGATCTTATTGAAACATATAAGATTCTGAGGGGGATTGACAGGGTAGATGCTGAGAGGATGTTTCCCCTAGTGGGGGAATCTAGAACTAGGGGGCATAGTTTCAGAAGAAGGGGTCGCCCATTTAAGACGGAGATGAGAAGGAATTTCTTCTCTCAGAGAGTCGTGAATCTTTGGAATTCTCTACCCCAGAGAGCTGTGGAGGCGGAGTCACTGAATATATTCAAGGCGGAGATTGACAGACATTTGAACTACAAGGGAGTCAAGGGGTATGGGGAGAGAGCGGGAAAGTGGTGTTGAGGCCAAGATTGGATCAGCCATGATCTTATTGAATGGCGGAGCAGGCTCGAGAGGCTGATTGGCCTACTCCTGCTCCTGTTACTTATGTTCTTAATGAGAGGAGGGGAGAGAGACCGCGGGAGAGGGAGAGCAGGGGAAAGAGAGGGGGAGGGGGAGAGAGGGAGGGGATAGGGAGAGAGGATTGGAGGGGGAGAGAGAGGAGGGAGAGTGTGAGAGAGAGAGAGGGGAGGAGAGAAAGAGGGGTGGAGAGAGAGTAAGAGGTGGAGAGAGGGAGAAAGAGGGGGGAGAGAGAGGGGAGAGAGAGGGGAGAGAGAGAGAGAGTGGGAGAGAGAGAGGGGGAATGGAGAAAGAGAGGGGAGAGGGAGAGAGAGGGGAGGGGAAGAGAGAGGAGGGGAAAGGGGGCAGAGAGAGAGGGGAGGGAGAGGGTAACAGAGAGAGAGAGACACACACACACACACAGAGACAGAGAGAGAGTGGAGGAGAGAAAGGAGAGAGAGAGGGATGGGGAGAGAGAGAGGGAGAGGACAGAGAGAGAGGGGGAGAGAGAGGGGAGGGGACAGAGAGATAGAGAGAGAGAGAGAAAGGGGGATAGAGAGGGGAAGAGGGGGTAAGAGAGAGAGAGAGGGAGTAGAGAGAGAGAGAGGGGAGAGGGGGTGAGAGAGAGCGGGGAGATGGGGAGAGAGAGGGTAGGGGGAGAGAGGGGGGAGAGATAGAGGGTGACAGAGAGAGAGAGAGGGGGGGAAGAAGAGAGAGGGGGCAGAGAGGAGGGGAGAGGGGAGCGGGGAGAGGAGAGGCAGAGGGAGGGAGTGAGAGTGAGAGATAGGGAGAGGGGGAGAGGAGAGGAGAAGAGAGGCAGAGGGAGGGAGTGAGAGAGAGAGAGGGAGATAGGGAGAGTGGTAGAGAGAGAGAGAGAGACACAGGGCTGGATTTTATGACTGGAGACTTGTTGGAGGCGGGACTGCTGCTTGCCTGGTTTCAGTCCTGCCTCCATCAGCCTGTGGCCAACCAGTGGGATCTTCCCCTGATTGACCTTGTTAAGCCCGCCTAGCGGCCTCAGCAGGCCAATTAGGGGGAAGTCAGTGACAGAGCACGTCAACGTATGACATGTCATCTGTCAAGACTTTTTGAAAGAAGAAATGTCATCGTTTGACAGCTCTATGAAGCTGTCAAACACTGACGTTCTGTGTAGTTTGATGAGACCTTGTGTTCAGGACTCATCAAACCTTTCTACTTTGCAGAAATCAGATGACTGTTGGATCAGAGGATGCAACAGCCAGTCTGTGATCTCTACAATGGAGATGTCGGGACTCAGGCTCCACAGCGGCTGAAGGCTGGAGGCAGAAACAAATGTAAGTTAACATTTTCTAACACTTTACACTCACCTCACATACTTATCATTCCACACTTGCACCCATCACTCACCTCTACATTGCACTTTCAGACCCCTCCGACCACCGCAGACCTCCTACTCACCTCCTAGACCCCGGCGGGGTTCCCCGAGGTCGGGAAGCCCGCACTTCGGAACGAAAAATGGGGATAATCCTATTTTCTGCCTGTTAACTACCTGTTAACAGGTAGTTAATAGGCTTTAATCCCTTCCTGCCTCCAAGGAGACGGACCCGGGGCAGGACGGCTTCCCGCCTCCTGGCAAGAGGGCACAGAGGCGGGTTGGGGGCGGGTTTGCCACCTGCTCCCAAGTTCTGCAACTTTCCCGGCAGTCCCGCCTCCATACCCACCTCCTCGTGACTGAGGAAATCCAGCCCAGAGAGTCCTTCCACATCCAGTCGTGAATGGTGGTGGACCATTAAGCAACTAAGGGGAGGAGGAGGGTCAAGGAATACTCCCATCCTCAATGATGACAGAGCCCAGCAAAAGACAAGGCTGAAGTGTTTGCAACCATCTTCAGCCAGAAGTGCCGAGTGGATGATCCATATCGGCCGACTCCTGAGGTCCCCACCATCTTGAAGCCAGTCTTCAGCCAATTCAATTCACTCCATGTGATATCAAGAAACGGCTGAGCGCACTGGATACAGCAAAGGCTATGGGCCCCGACAACATCCCGGCTGTCATGCTGAAGACTTGTGCTCCAGAACTAGCCGCGCCTCTAGCCAAGCTGTTCCAGTACAGCTATAACACTGGCATCTATGCGACAATGTGGAAAACTGCCTAGGTATGTCCTGTCCACAAAAAGCAGGACAAATCCAACCCGGCCAATTACCGTCCCATCAGTCTACTCTCAATCATCAGCAAAGTGATGGAAGGTGTCGTCGACAGTGCTATCAAGTGGCACTTACTCACCAATAACCTGCTCACTGATGCTCAGTTTAGTTTCCGCCAGGACCACTCGGCTCCAGACCTCATTACGAATGATCCAGAGACGTGAGTTCAAATCCCACCATGGCAGCTGGGGAATTAAGAATTCAGTTAATTAAATAAATCTGGAATTAAAAGCTAGTATCAGTAATGGTGACCATGAAACTATCGGATTGTCGTAAAAACCCATCTGGTTCACTAATGTCCTTTAGGGAAGGAAATCTGCCGACCCTTACCCGGTCTGGCCTATATGTGACTCCAGACCCACAGCAATGTGGTTGACTCTTAACTGCCCTCTGAAATGGCCTAGGAAGCCACTCAGTTGTAAAAAACCCCTACGAAAAACAATAAGCACCACAAGGATTGCAGCGGTTCAAGAAGGCGGCTCACCACCACCTTCTCAAGAGCAATTAGGGATGGGCAATAAATGCTGGCCTTGCCAGTGCCGCCCAAATCGCATGTACGAATAAATATAAAAAACAGCCTTGGTCCAAACATAGACAAAAGAGCTGAATTCCAGAGGTGAGGTGAGAGTGACTGCCCTTGACATCAAGGCAGCAAGTGACCGAGTCTGGCATAAAGGAGCCCCAGTAAAACTGAAGTCAATGGGAATCAGGGGGAAAGCGCTCCACTGGCTGGAGTCATACCTAGCACAAAGGAAGATGGTTGTGGTTGTTGGAGGTCAATCATCTCAGCCCCAGGACATCGCTGCAGGAGTTCCTAAGGGCAGTGTCCTGGACCCAACCATCTTCAGCTGCTTCATCAATAACCTTCCCTCCAACATAAGGTCAGAAATGGGGATGTTCGCTGATGATTGCACAATGTTCAGTTCCATTCGCAACTCCTCAGATAATGAAGAAGTCCATGCCCGAATGCAACAAGACCTGGATGACAATCAGGCTTGGGCTGATAAGTGGCAAGTAACACAAGTGCCAGGCAATGACTTATCTCCAATAAGCGAGAGTCAAACCACTGCCCCTTGACATTCAACGGCATTACCATCGCCAAATCCCCCACCATCAACATCCTGGGGGGTCACCATTGACCAGAAACGTAACTTGGACCAGCCACATAAATACTGTGGCAACAAGAGCAGGTCAGAGGCTAGGTATTCTGCGGCGAGTGTCTCACCGCCTGACTCCCCAAAGCCTTTCCACCGTCTACAAGGCACAAGTCAGGAGTGTGATGGAATACTCTCCACTTGCCTGGATGAGTGCAGCTCCAACAACACTCAAGAAGCTCAACACCATCCAGGCCAAAGCAGCCCGCTTGATTGGCACCCCATCCACCACCTTAAACATTCAGTCCCTCCACCACCAGCGCACCGTGGCTGCAGTGTGTATCATCTACAAGATGCACTGCAGCAACTCGCCAAGGCTTCTTTGACAGCACCTCCCAAACCCATGACCTCTTCCACCTAGAAGGACAAGGGCAGCAGACACATGGGAACACCATCACCTCCAAGTTCCCCTCCAAGTCACACACCATCCTGACTTGGAAGTTTATCGCCGTTCCTTCATCGTTGCTGGGTCAAAATCCTGGAACTCCCTAAGGGCAATAAATGCCTTGTCAGCGACGCCAACATCCCAGGCACGAATATAAAAAAAAACAGAGAGTGAGTGAGAGAGGTGCAGAGAGTGAGAGGAGTACGAAGAGTGAGAGGAAGGGTACGGGGAGTGAGAGGGGTATGAAGAGTGAGAGGAGGGGTACGGAGAGTGAGAGGAGGGGTACGGTGAGTGAGAGAGGGGTACGGGGAGTGGGGAGAGGGGGAGAGGGGTACGGGGGGGGGTACGGTGAGAGAGGGAGAGAGGAAGAGAGAGGGGGAGAGGGAGAGAGGAGTGGAGAGGGGAGAGAGGAGGAGAGAAGAGAGAGAGAGGAGGAAGAGGGGGGAGAGAAGGAGGGGAGGGGGAGAGAGGGAGAGAAAGAGGGGAAGGAGAGGAGGAGGGGGAGAGGGGAGAGAAAGAGGGGAGGAAGAGGAGGGGGGGAGAGAGAGAGGGAGTGAGAGGAGGAGGGGAGAGGGAGAGAGGAGTGGAGAGGGGAGAGAGGAGGGGAGATTGAGAGAGGAGAGAGGAGGGGAGAGAGAGAGAGAGAGAGAGGAGGGAGGGAGAGAGAGAGAGGAGAGGGGAGGGGGAGAAAGAAGGGAGAGGGAGAGGGGGAGTGAGAGAGAGAGGGAGTGAGAGGAGGAGGTGGAGAGAGAGGGGGAGAGGAGTCCAGGAACTCGCTGGGGGGGGGTGGGGACATCAGGCACTTGGGCAGGGGGAGAACATCAGGAACTTGGGTGATGGGGGCAGGAACTTGTTTGTGTGGGTGGGGTGGGAGATGGTCTTAACCCGCGAGGGTGAGCCCTCTCTGTTCCAAGTGAGCTCTGTTCTGTCAGAATGGCTCGAATTACACTTTGCAAAGTAACTGATTACACATGCTACAGAAACTGCTGGGTGTATCTTGTCATCCAAGGGGACCAAGAGAATTTTGGTGTTGCGAATAGACACATTCATAAAAGTAGAAGTTATCAGCTGAAGCACAGAGCACAACCACAGATTGCAATGTGACCTCGGAGTGCCTCGGGAACAGAGTGGCAAGTTGAGAATTTGGTGCGAGTGGGAATTCGGTACAGAAGGAGGAGGAAGAGCTCCTTTTTGCCTTTAATACTTGTAATGGTTTGTGTAAGTTGAGGCAGTAACTATTTAAAACTTTGGGAGTTTGTGGACAGCGAGACTGTCCCGAGCGAACACGTCTGCAGTAGATGTCTCTGCCTCAAAACTCTCTGGCTCATATTCATTGAGCTGGAGTACGAGTTGGAGACACTCTGACGCATAAGGGAGGGGGAGGAGTATCTGGACAGTTTGCTCCAGATTTTGATGACACCTCGTAGAGAGGGGCAGGATCAGAACGGGTTTGGTGTGACTGATAGTGTACAGAGTATGGGGAACCCAGGTGAGATAGAGAATGAGGATTAGTAGAAACGGATCCTATTGAACAGGCACAATGTACTTGCTACAATTGAGGACAAGGATAAAGACTGTCAGAAGGACAGCCAGAATGCTGACCACGGCACCTTGGAGCAGGAAGCTGTCCAAAGGGAGGAGGTGGGGAAGCGTATTGTGGTAGTTGTGGGGGATTCAATAATTAGGGGGGCAGATAGCATCCTTTATAAGCAAGATCGAGGGACCTACATGTTGCCTACCTTGTGCCAGGGTGATGGACATCTCGAACTAGCTTGAAAGGAATTTTGGAGAGGGAGGGGGAGGATCCAGTCGTTGTGGTCCATTTTGGGACCAACAACATAGGAAAGAGTAGGCAAGAGGTCCTGTTCAGAGAGTACCAGGAGATAGAAGCTAAATTAAAAAACAGAACCTCAAGGGTTATAATCTCTGGGTTATTACCCGAGCCATGTGCAAATTGGCGCAGAGATAAGCAAATTAGTGAGGTGAACAAGTGGCTGAAGCAGTGATGTGGGAAAGAGGGGTTCCATTTCATGGATCACTGGCACCACTACTGGGACAGGAAGGAACTGTACTGTTGGGATGGGCTCCACCTGAACTGGACTGGGACCAGGGTCGGAACAGAAAGGATGAATAGGGCGGTCACAAGGACTTTAAATTAGTAAATGAGGGGGGTGAGCTCAGGTGGAAAAGGTAGCACAAATAATAATTCTAAAACAAACAGAAGGGAAGGGACTAGAGTAATAGTCAGAAATTGTGCTTTAGGCACTACAGGTAAAGGGAAAGCTAAACTATGACAAGTAATTAAATCAGGAGAAAAGAAAAAAAGACTTGCATTTCTACAGCACCTTTCACAACCTCAGGATGTCCCAAAGCACTTTACAGTCAATGAAGTACTTTTTGAAGTGTAGTCGCTGTTGTAATGTAGGATACGCGGCAGCAAATTTGCGCACAGCAAGCTCCCACAAACAGAACTGTGATAATGACCAGATAATCTGTTTTATTCTAGTGATAGTGATTTTAGTAACTGCCCACGAAAGGGCCCCTTTAAGATGGTGGTGGGCGGGAATTGAGCGGGAATGTAGAGGGACCCGCAACATTCCTGCCGGGTGGGGTGGGTTCGGGGTAACTAGAGAGGAGAACAAAAAACATTCCTATTATCAGTGGGCATGGGCACATGCAAGAACATAAGAACATAAGAAATAGGAGCAGGAGTAGGCCATTCAGCCCTTCGAGCCTGCTCCGCAATTCAATGAGATCATGGCTGATTTTCTGCCTCAACTCCATTCACCGGCCCTATCGCCATATCCCTTGATGCCTTTACTAGTCAGAAATTTATCGACTTCTGTTTTGAATATACCCAATGACTGAGCCTCCACAGCCCTCTGGGGTAGAGAATTTCAAAGATTCACCACCCTCTGTGTGAAGAAATTTCTTCTCATCTCAGTCCTGAATGGCCTACCCTTTATCCTGAGGCTGTGGCCCCTGGTTCTAGACTCCCCAGCCAAGGGAAACATTCTCCCAGCATCCATCTTATCAAGCCCTGTAATAATTATTTGTGCTTCAATGAGATCCCCTCTCATTCTTCTGAATTTTAGAGAATACAGGCTTAGTTTACTCAATCTCTTCTCATACGACAGTCCCGCCATCCCAGGAATCAATCTCGTGAACCTTCATTGCACTCCCTCTATGGCAAGTATATCCTTCCTTAGGTAAGGAGACCAAAATTGTACACAGTACTCCAGGTGTGGTCTCACCAAGGCCCTATATAATTGGAGTAAGACTTCTATACTCCTGTACTCAAATCCTCTTGTAATGAAGGCCAGCATACCATTTGCCATCCTAATGGCTTGCTGCACCTGCACATTCACTTTCAGTGACTCATGTACAAGGACACCCAGGTCTCTTTGAGCATCTGCATTCCCCAATCTTTCACCATTTAGGAAATACTCTGCCTTTCTGTTTTTTCTACCAAAGTGGATAACTTCACATTTATCCACATTATATTCCATCTGCCATGTTCTCGCCCACTCACTGAGCCTGTCGAGATCCCCTTGAAACCTCTTCACATCCTCTTCACAACTGACACTGCCACCTAGCTTTGTATCATCAGCAAATTTGGAAATGTTACATTTAGTCCCCTCATCCAAATCATTGATATAGATTGTGAATAGCTGGGGCCCAAGCACTGATCCTTGTGGTACCCCACTAGTCACAGCCTGCCATTCTGAAAAAGACCCGTTTACCCCTACTCTTTGTTTTCTGTCTGTTAACCAATTCTCAATCCATGCTAGTATATTACCCCCAATTCCATGTGCCCTAATTTTGTTCACCAACCTCTTGTGTGGGACCTTATCGAAGGCCTTCTGAAAATCCAAATACACCACATCTACCGGTTCCCCTTTGTCTACTCCACTAGTTACATCCTCAAAGAACTCCATTAGGTTTGTCAAACAGGATTTCCCTTTCATAAATCCATGATGACTCTGCCCAATCTTACTATTGGTTTCTAAGAGCCCAGTTATTGCATCCTTTATAATAGATTTCAGCATTTTCCCAACTACTGATGTGAGGCTAACAGGTCTGTAGTTCCCCGTTTTCTCTCTCCCTCCTTTCTTAAATAGCGGGGTTACATTTGCTATCCTCCAATCTGCAGGAGCCATTCCAGAATCTATAGAATTTTGGCAGATGACAACCAATGCGTCCACTATCCCAATGGCCACCTCTTTCAAAACCCTAGGATGTAGGTCATCTGGTCCTTGGGATTTATCGATTTTTAATCCCATTAATTTTGCTAGTACCTGTTTTTTTACTAATAATAATTCCTTTAAGTTCCTCATTCTCGCACGCCTTTGGATTTCTCGTATTTCTGGGAGTATTTTTGTGTATTCCTCCATGAAGACAGAAACAAAGTATTTATTTAATTTCTCAGCCATTTCCTCATTCCCCATTATAAATTCTCCCGTCGCTGACTGTAAAGGACCTACATTTACCTTCGCCAGTTTTTTCCGTTTCACATACCTATAGAAGCTTTTACAATCCGTTTTTATATTTTTTGCTAGTTTGTGCTCATATTCCATTTTCCCTTTCTTTATCAATTTCTTGGCCCCCTTTTGCTGATTTTTAAAAATATCCCAATCCTCAGGCTGACTGTTTTTTCTGGCAACTTTATAAGCTTCCTCCTTTGACTTAATACTAGCTTTAATTTCTTTTGTTAGCCATGGTTGGATCACTTTTCCTTTTGGGTTTTTATGCCCTAGAGGAATATATGTTTGTTGCAAATTATGAATTATTTCCTTAAATATTAGCCATTGTATGTCCACCTTCATACCTTTTAGTGTCGTCTCCCAATCTACCATGGCCAACTTGTCCCTCATACCCTTGTAGTTTCCTCTGTTTAGACTGAAGACCTTAGTTTCAGATTGGACTACATCACTCTCAAACTTAATATAAAATTCAATCATATTATGGTCACTTGTCCCTAAAGGCCCCTTTACCACAAGAATATTGATTAGCCCTTTCTCATTACACCGTACCAGATCCAGAATAGCCTGTTCCCTGGTTGGTTCCTCCACATACTGATCCAGGAAACCATCTCGCATGTATTCCAAGAATTCGTCCTCCACACCATTAGTGGTAATTTGATTTGCCCAGTCAATATGTAGATTAAAGTCCCCCATGATTACCGTATTGCCCTTGTTACATGCACTTCTAATTTCTTGATTGATACTGTGCCCTACATTACCACAGCTGTTTGGTGGCCTATACACAACTCCCACCAATGTTTTCCGCCCTTTGCTGTTTCTTAGCTCCACCCAAACTGATTCTAGTTCTACATCACAATCTGCCAAGCCAAGATCTTTTATCTCTACCGTACCTATCTCATCCCTTATTAACAGCGCTATGCCACCTCCTTTTCCTTTTTGTCTGTCCTTCCTAATTGTTGAGTACCCTGCAACATTCAGTTCCCAGCTTTGGTTACCGTGCAACCATGTCACTGTAATGGCAATTACATCATACCCATTTACTTCTATTTGTGCCATTAATTCATCCACCTCGTTGCAAATGCTACGTGCATTTAGAGAAAGTGCCTTCAACTTTGCCTGTTTAATATTTTTCTGCTCTTTGACCCTCTTTACTGTTGGCCTTTGTTTCTGCTCCCTACTAGTTTTGCTGACTACTTTTCTTTCACTTCCAGCTTTGTTTCTCTCCACTCTGGGCCCACACTTAGGTTCCCAGCCCCCTGACAAACTAGTTTAAAACCCCCCCAACAGCACTAGCAACCCCCCCTGTGAGGATATTGGTCCCGGTTCTGCCGAGGTATAACCCGTCCAGCTTGTACAGGTCCCACCTTCCCCAAAATTGGTCCCAATGCCTCTGGAATTTAAATCCCTCCCTCCTACACCATCTCTCCAGCCACGCATTCATCTGGTTTATTCTCCTATTTCTGCTCTCGCTAGCACGTGGCACTGGGAGTAATCCTAAGATTACTACCTTTGAGGTCCTGCTTTTTAATTGATTTCCTAGCTCCCTATATTCTGCTTGCAGGACCTCATCCCTCTTTCTACCTATGTCGTTGGTACCGATATGGACCACGACCTCTGGCTGTTCACCCTCCCCCTTCAGAATGTCCTGCAGCCGCTCAGTGACATCCTTGACCCTGGCACCAGGGAGGCAACATACCATCCTGGAGTGACGTCTGCGGCCACAGAAACATCTATCTGTTCCCCTTACGATAGAATCCCCTATCACTATTGCTCTCCCACTCTTTTTCCTCCCCTCCTGTGCAGATGAGCCACTCTTAGTGCCACGGATTTGGCTGCATTCCCCTGAGAAACCATCTCCCCCAGCAGTATCCAAAACGGAAAATCTGTTGGAGAGAGAGATGGACCCAGGGACTCCTGCACTACCTTCCTAGTTCTTTTACTCTGTCTGGCGGTCACCCATTCCCTTTCTGCCTGTGCACTCTTTACCTGCGGTGTGACCAGCTCGTTAAATGTGCTTTCCATGTAGATCTCAGCGTCGCAGATGCTCCACAGTGGCTCCAGCCGCTGCTCCAGATCCGAAATGTGGATTTCGAGTAGCTGCAGCTGGAGACACTTCCTGCACACGTGTTCATCCTGGCCACCGAAAGTGTCCCTGACTTTTCACATAGAACAGGAGGAGCACTCCACGCTGCCGAGCTGCCCTGCCATGTTTCTACCCTTAATTTACACCCTTTACTTCCTCTAAATTAGAGAATATTAAATACACTAGGGACCTTACTTCCCTTTAAACACTACTTACTCTAAACTAGAGACCTTACTTTTACTTTAGCGACTAGACTGTAGAAATACTCACCAGGTCCTACTACCAGTCCCTAGTGACGTCAGTTTAGCGGTTTTGCAGTTGTTGTTGGACTGCTCCCGCTCTCGGACTCTTTCCTGGGTGTAAAATAAGAACCAATTCCTACAGAGTGAAAAGTTAGGGAAAGCAAAGGCGAAGCAAGGGAGCTCCTTCTTCCACTCCTCACTCACCCAACTCTCAGCACTCTGTGCAAACCGCACTCAGTGCAGATCGCACTGCAAAGCCTGTTTTTATAGGCCTAGTTTCCCTAATTAATTGCCTTCAGCTGCTCTGAATTATCCTCTGCCTTCTCCGGTGCTGCCGACTCCTTTCAGGTCCACTGTCCTCGGCCTCCCGCACTCTATATCCTCTGCCTTCTCCGGGGCTGCCGACTGCTTTCAGGTCATGAAGATCACAAAAATACTTGTTTCTGTGGGGGTTCTCCCACTGCAACTTTGGCAGAAGTTCAGCGGATACCCTGGAGAAATGGGAGATCGGGAGAAACCCCCGAATGTTTACCCCTCCATGTTTAACATATATATGTGACATAACTGGCTTTACTCTCATTTCCTATTCTACTTTTTGTTTCTTTCAGACAATGGTTGCTCGAAAATTCAAACTTCACAATTATTACAATGATGTTACTGTAAATGCTACAGATTTCACTCTTGATCCAACAACATTTGCCTGTACACCAGTGATAAATCAGTCAATCAACACAGCACTGGCTGCTGTCTATAGCCTGGTGTGTTTCCTCGCTGTGGCAGGGAACATGGTCGTAATGATTGTCCTACTTTACAATCGACGCACAATATCGTCCACTGATATCTACCTGCTTCATCTGGCCGTAGCCGATCTGCTCTTTGCCGTGACCTTGCCCTTTTGGGCAGTGGATGCCATATCTGGGTGGGTGTTTGGTGATGCCATGTGTAAGTTTATCAGCATGTTACTGGAAGTTAACTTTTACAGTGGCATTTTGTTGCTGGCCTTTATCAGTATCGACCGCTTTCTGGCCATTGTCTACTCTGCACAGGCCCACAAGCAGAAGAGACCATTTCTAATCAAGCTGGTTTGTGCTGCTGTTTGGGTGCTGGCCATCGTTCTGTCTTTACCGATTCTGTACAAGGGTGAATATATCCCAGCCGGTTCCAGCAGAACGATATGTTATGAGATACTTGAAGGTAAATCGGCTGATACGTGGAGAGTAACCACCAGGTTTTTGTGGCACTTTATTGGGTTCCTCATCCCATTGGCTGTCATGATCTTCTGCTACAGCATGACGATCCATAAACTGTGTCAAACGAAGGGATTCCAGAAACAGAAAGCCATGAAGGTCATCATAGCGGTCATGCTGGCTTTTCTCATTTGTTGGCTGCCGTACAACGTTACTGTGTTCATCGACACGCTGATGAGGAGCAAACTCATTGATGAGACTTGTGACAGGCGCAATCATATCGACAGGGCTCTGTCTGCAACCCAAATTTTGGGAATCCTGCACAGCTGCATTAACCCAATCTTATACGCATTCATCGGGGTGAAATTCAGGAGGAACCTGGTCAAACTCTTGGCTGCAAAAGGATTCATTAAACAAAGTGGAGATTTACAGGACAGGAGATCTGTATCCTCCTCCTCTGAATCTGGACTCAATTCAACCACCATGTGATATCCTTGTGATAGAAATAGCTCAACCGATCAGTGAGATGGCAAATGAAAAACATCAATAAATGGAAGGAATGAGCTATTTAAAAACTAATTAAGAACATAAGAACATAAGAAATAGGAGCTGGAGTAGGCCATCTGGCCCTTCGAGCCTGCTCCACCATTCAATAAGATCATGGCTGATCTTCCACCTCAACTCCACTTTCCCACCCTATCCCCATATCCCTTGATTCCCTTAATATTCAAAAATCTATCGATCTCTATCTTGAATATACTCAATGACTGAGTCTCCACAGCCCTCTGGGGTAGAGAATTCCAAAGATTCACCACCCTCTGAGTGAAGATATTTCTCCTCATCTCAGTCCTAAATGGCTGACCCCTTATTCTGAGACTGTGACCCCTGGTTCCAGACTCTCCAGCCAGGGGAAACATCCTCCCTGCATCTACCCTGTCAAGCTGTGTAAGAATTTTAATGAGATCACCTCTCATTCTTATAAACTCTGGAGAATATAGGCCTAGTCTAGTCAATCTCTCCTCATAGGACAATGCCCCCATCCCAGGAACCAGTCTGGTGAACCTTCGTTGCACTCTTTCTATGGCATGTATATCCTTCCTTCGGTAAGGAGACCAAAACTGTACACAATACTCCAAGTGTGGTCTCACCAGGGCCCTATATAATTGCAGTAAGACGTCTTTACTTATACTCAAATCCTCTTGTAATAAAGGCCAACATGCCATTTGCTTTCCTAATTGCTTACTGTACCTGCATGTTAACTTTCAGTGATTCGTATACAAGGACACCCAGGTCCCTCTGAACATCAACATTTCCCAATCTCTCACCATTTAAAAAATACTCTGCGTTTCTATTTTTCCTACCAAAGTGGATAACTTCACATTTCTCCACATTATATTCCATTTGCCATGTTCTTGCCCACTCACTTAGTTTATCCCCTTGAAGCCTCCTTGCATCCTCCTCACAACTTACATTCGCAGCTTTATGTCATCAGCAAACTTGGATATATTACATTTGGTCCCCTCATCCAAATCATTGATGTAGATTGTGAATAACTGAGGCCCAAGCACTGATCCTTGCGGTACCCCACTAGTTACAGCCTGCCAACCCGAAATGACCCGTTTATTCCTACTCTCTGTTTTCTGTCCGTTAACCAATCCTCAATCCATGCTCGTATATTACCTCCAATCCCATGAGCCCTAATTTTGTTTAATAACGTCTTATGTGGCACCTTATTGAATGCCTTCTGAAAATCCAAATCCACCACAGCCACTGGTTCCCCCTTATCTATTCTGCTAGTTACAACCTCAAGAAACTCCAATAGATTTGCCAAACACGATTTCCCTTTCATAAATCCGTGTTGACTCTGTCCAATCCTATTATTATTTTTAAGTGCCCTGTTACCACGTCGTTAATAATACATCCTAGCATTTTCCCTACAACTGATGTTAGGCTAACTGGTCTGTTGTTCCCCGCTTTCTCTCTCCCTCCTTTCTTGAATAGTGGGGTTACATTTGCTACCGTCCAATCCGCGGGAACCGTTCTAGAATCTATGGAATTTTGGAAAATGACAACCAATGCATCCAATTGATTGAGTAACAGTGCTGTGTAATTTTCAGGTCTTTTTTTTTATTCGTTCATGGGATGTGGGCGTCACTGGCAAGGCCAGCATATTTTGCCCATCCCTAATTGCCCTTGAGAAGGTGGTGGTGAGCTGCCTTCTTGAACCGCTGCAGTCCGTGTGGTGAAGGTGCTCCCACAGTGCTGGTAGGGAGGGAGTTCTTGGATTTCGACCCAGCGACAATGAAGGAACGGCGATATACTTCCAAGTCAGGATGGTGTGTGACTTGGAGGGGAACTTGGAGGTGGTGGTGTTCCCAAGTGCCTGCTGCTCTCGTTCTTCTAGGTGGTAGAGGTCGCGGGTTTGGGAGGTGCTGCCGAAGAAGCCTTGGCGAGTTGCCACAGTGCATCTTGTAAATAATACACACTGCAGCCACGGTACGCCGATGGTGGAGGGTGTGAATTTTAAGGTGGTGAATGGGGTTCCAATCAAGCGAGCTGCTTTGTCCTGGATGGTGTCGAGCATTTTGAGTGTTGTTGGAGCTGCACTCATCCAGGCAAGTGGAGAGTATTCCATCACACTCCTGACTTGTGCCTCGTAGATGGTGGAAAGGCTTTGGGGAGTCCGGAAGTGAGACACTCGCCGCCGAATACCCAGCCTCTGACCTGCTCTTATTGCCACGATATTTATCTGACTGGTGCAGTTAAGTTTCTGGTCAATGGTGACCCCCCAGGATATTGATGGTGGGGGATTCGGCGATGATAATGCCGTTGAATGTCAAGGGGTGGTGGTTGGAGATAGTCATTGCCTGGCACTTGTGTAGTGCGAAGAACATGGCATAGTTTCTCCGCTCTGGGGAAGTACTGGACGACGTAGGGTACCCTGTGGTACCCTGTAGGGTACTAGCGGAGAAACTACGCGATGTTCTTCGCAGCCTTCAACATGTCATCGATGACGACGAACACCTCGCTAAGGCCATCCCCACGCCTCCACTACTCGCCTTCAAACAGCCGCCTAACCTCAAAAGTACCATCGTTCGCAGCAAATTACCCAGCTTTCAGGAGAACAGCGACCACGACACCACACAACCCTGCCACGGCAACCTCTGCAAGACATGCCAGATCATCAACACAGATACCATTATCACACGTGAGGACACTACCCACCAGGTACATGGTACATACTCATGTGACTCGGCCAACGTTGTCTACCTCATACGTTGCAGGAAAGGATGCACCGGAGCATGGTACATCGGCGAGACCATGCAGACACTGAGACAACGTATGAACGGACACCGCGCAACAATCGCCAGGCAGGATTGTTACCTCCCAGTCGGGGAACACTTCAGCAGTCAAGGACATTCAGCCTCGGATCTGCGGGTTAGCGTTCTCCAAGGCGGCCTTCGAGACACACGACAATGCAAAATCATCGAGCAGAAACTGATAGCCAAGTTCCGCACCCATGAGGACGGCCTCAACCGGGATCTTGGGTTCATGTCACGCTACACGACGTAGAGTCATCCAGACTCGAGTCGTCGTTGGCTTGTTCACCAATGTGATTTCCAGTAAAAAAAAGTTAAAAGTTTAAAGTTTATGGTTTTCCATACAGACTGCATTTGATACATTAGACCCGCTGTGACCCCACCTCATTATCTTAGTTGTATCTTGCTATGTCTTTGATATAATGCCTTCCTGACTCACCTGATTGTTTCTCTGCCGAGGTGTGATAAAAGGCAGTCAGAAAGATTAACTGTAGTTGTCTGACATTGTACGCTACACATGCATTGTTCTCTGTCTATATATGCTTTGCCGATTTGTATTCCTTCACTTCACCTGACGAAGGGGCAGCAGCTCCGAAAGCTTGTGATTTCAAATAAAACTGTTGGACTATAACCTGGTGTTGTGCGACTTCTCACTTTTGAGCAATGTTGGTTGAGGGATAAATATTGGCCCCCAGGTCACCATGGAGAACTCCCCCGCTCGTCTGCGAAATCGTGGCCATGGGATCTTTTACGTCCACCTGAGAGAGCAGGCGGGTCCTCGGTTTAACGTCTCATCCGAAAGACGTCACCTCCAACAGTACAGCGCTCCCTCAGTACTGCCCCTCCGACAGTACAGTGCACCCTCAGTACTGCCCCTCCGACAGTGCAGCGCTCTCTCAGGACTGCCCCTCCGACAGTGCAGCGCTCTCTCAGTACTGCCCCTCCGACATTGCGGCGATCCCTCAGTACTGTTTGAGAGTGATGTAGTCCAATCTGAAACTAAGGTCTTCAATCTAAACAGAGGAAACTACAAGGGTATGAGGGACAAGTTGGCCATGGTAGATTGGGAGACTACACTAAAAGGTATAAAGGTGGACATACAATGGCTAACATTCAAGGAAATAATGCATAATTTGCAACAAACATATATTCCTCTAGGGCATAAAAACCCAAAAGGAAAAGTGATCCAACCATGGCTAACAAAAGAAATTAAAGCCAGTACTAAGTCAAAGGAAGAAGCTTATAAAGTTGCCAGAAAAAGCGGTCAGCCTGAGGATTGGGATTGTCATAAATCGCAAGTAACAACTCAGGAAGTACTACTGGGCGGCCAGCTGGGGCGCCGTCCAGGGAGTATAAATACTCAGGCATGGGCCCACCGGGCAGAGACAATCTGGAAACAGGAAGCTAGTGACTGCTAACTAGACCTCCATGTTTTGTTACAAGTTGATTAAAGCCTTGCTTTATGTTCAAGTGCATAGTGAGTCTTTATTACGTCAATTTAATCAACTTGATATCGTCTCCACGCTTTGGGTGATTCGGAACAACCAGCTGCAACTCGAACCACAGAAGGGAACTTGGGCAAGAAACTGATCCATCATGGAAAAACTCCTTAGACCCGCTCGTCTCGACCTGGACCCGAATGCACCTGCGCCAGCAAAGGTATGGAAGCATTGGTTTCGTACCTTTAGCAACTTTCTTGAAGAATGTGGGGCGGATGTCCCTAATAAGTTACGAATGCTTATCAACTACGTGTCTCCTCATGTGTATGATTATATTGAGGACTGTATAGACTATGACACTGCTATCGAAATCTTACAGCAGCTATATGTCAAGTCCCCAAATGAAATCTTTGCTCGACACCTACTGGCCACAACTCGGCAGCAGCCTGGGGAATCACTCGATGAATTTCTCCAGAAACTTCGCAGGCTCAGCAAGGATTGTAACCTTAAAGCAGTTTCAGCTGAACAGTATCAAGAGGAACTAATCCGCGATTCCTTTATAAGAACATAAGAACATAAGAAATAGGAGCAGGAGTAGGCCAATCGGCCCCTCGAGCCTGCTCCGCCATTCAATAAGATCATGGCTGATCTGATCCTAACCGCCAATCTACTATCTATCACAGAACCATCTCCTGCATCTAACAGAATTGCACACACGAAATAGGAGCAGAATCAGGCTACACGGTCCCTGGGCCCGCTCCACTACCCACAGGGCCATGACCGATCCGAACCTAGACTCATGCCCAAATTTCTGCCCGCTCCCCGTAACCCTTAATGCCCTTTACTTCTAGGAAACTGTCTATTTCTGCTTTAAATTTATTTAATGATGTAGCTTCTACAGCTTTTTGTGGCAGCATATTCCATGGACCTACCACCCTCTGAGTGAAGTAGTTCCTCCTCATCTCAGTTTTGAAAGAGCAGCCCCTTATTCTAAGACTATGTCCCCTAGTTCTAGTCTCACCCGTCATCGGGAACATCCTCCCCGCATCCACCCGATCCAACCCCTTCACAATCTTATATGTTTCAATAAGATCGCCTCTCATTCTTCTGAACTCCAATGAGTAGAGTCCCAATCTACCCAACCTCTCCTCATATGACCACCCCCTCATCCCCGGGATTAACCGAGTGAACCTTTTTTGCACTGCCTCGAGAGCAAGGATGTCTTTCCTTAAGTAAGGACACCAAAACTGTATGCAGTATTCCAGGTGCGGTCTCACCAATACCTTGTACAACTGAAGCAATACCTCCCTATTTTTATATTCTATCCCCCTAGCAATGAAAGCCAACATTCCATTTGCCTTCTTAATCACTTGCTGCACCTGCATACTAACCTTTTGAGTTTCGTGCACCAGGACCCCCAGATCCCTTTGCACTTCAGTACTCTCCAGTTTCTTGCCATTAAGATAATAAATTGCTCTAGGATTTTTCCTGCCAAAGTGCATCACCTCACACTTTCCACTGTTGTATTCCATCTGCCAAATCTCTGCCCACTTACTTAGCCTGTCTATGTCCCCTTGCAGGTTTTTTATGTCCTCCTCACTCACTACTTTCCCTCCCATCTTTGTATCATCTGCAAATTTTGATATGTTACACTTGGTCCCTTCCTCCAAATCGTTAATATAGATTGTAAAGAGTTGGGGACCCAGCACTGACCCCTGTGGAACACCACTAGTTACTGATTGCCAGTCTGAGAATGAACCATTTATCCCAACTCTTTGCTTTCTGTTAGATAGCCAATCCTCTATCCATGCCAGAATATTACCCCCAATCCCGTGATTTTTTACCTTAAGCAATAATCTTTTGTGTGGCACCTTGTCAAATGCCTTTTGGAAGTCTAAATACACTACGTCCACTGGTTCCCCTTTATCCACTCTATATGTTACTTCCTCAAAGAACTCCAGCAAATTTGTCAAACATGACTTCCCCTTCGTAAAACCATGCTGACTTTGTCCTATTAAATTATGATTATCCAAATGTCCTGTTACTGTTTCCTTAATAATGGACTCCAAAATTTTACCTACCACAGATGTTAGGCTAACCGGTCTATAGTTACCAGCCTTCTGTCTACTGCCCTTTTTAAATAAGGGTGTTACATTAGCAGTTTTCCAGTCTGCCGGGACCTTAGCGGAATCCAGGGAGTTTTGAAAAATTATTACCAATGCATCTACAATCCCTACCGCCACTTCCTTCAAGACTCTAGGATGTAAGCCATCAGGTCCAGGTGATTTATCCGCCTTGAGTCCCATTATTTTACCGAGTACCACTTCCTTAGTGATTTTGATCGTGTTTAGCTCCTCTCCCCCTATAGCCCCCTGTTTGTCCAGTGTTGGGATATTCTTAGTGTTATCAATGGAATCGCGTCCCCTTTTATACGTCAGCGCCTGCTGGAAAATAAAACCCTCAATTTACGGGCTGCTTATGACCAGGCGTGTTCCTTGGACTTGGCCAAGAAAAATGCAGACACTTATCTCCCACCACGTGCACGGGCGGCGGCTATCTCCTTTAATGAGTCTTTCGGTAGGTCTCGGGCGGATGCCCCCACTGATGTTGATTCTACTCTAACAGACGACGACCCTACCCTAGAGGCCTTCGCTGATGACGACCCCGCCCTAGCAGCATCCTGGCAATCAGGAAGAAAGTGTTTCTTTTGTGGAGGGGCGTGCCATCACAGAAAATTTTGCCCGGCTCGTAATGTGACCTGCAATCATTGCAGCAAGAAAGGACACTTTTCCAAGGTATGCCAGTCACGGGCCTTTGCTAACAAGAAAGGCCGCTCCTCTAAAGTATACCGGTCGAGAGCTCCTGTTAGCTTCACAGCTGCTATCTATGGAGCTGCTCCTCCCCCAAGAACTACTGTTAAGGCTACAGTTGCCGAAGGGAAAATTGCCCCTCCTCCCATCACGGCTGTTTTTCCCCAAAGTTTGTCCCATGCAGCCACGAAGGTTTCAGTAAATGGGCACACTCTAAGCGCGCTAATCGACTCCTGCAGCTCTGACAGCTTCATTAGTAAGCGGGCTGTCAACAGGTTAAAACTGCACATTTATCCCTCGGACAGGGAGATTGCAATGGCTCTGACGACTCTGACCACCAATTCTTCTGGCTTCTGTCTGGTCAACCTCATCCTCAACGGCCGCACGTATCTCTCCACCCGGCTCGGAGTACTCGCAAACTTATGCAGCGATGTGCTTCTGGGACAGGACTTCCAGAAGCAGCACAAGAAGATCACTTTTGAGTTTGGAGGGTCAAGGCCGGAGCTTACCATTTCTAAGGTGCCGTTTTGTGCACTCTCGGCGGCCTTACTCGGTGAACCCTCCCTGTTTGCCAATCTTCCCCCCGCTGTAAACCCATAGCCACCAAATCGCGGCGCTTTAGCCAAGATGATCGAGCGTTTATTGAGGCGGAAATCTCTCGCCTTTTAGTCGACGGTATTATCGAGCCATGTTCATCTCCCTGGCGGGCTCAGGTCGTCATCGTGAGGAATCCCTTAAAACAACATAAAAAACGTCTGTGTATCGATTATTCGCAGACTATTAATCTATATACCGATCTGGATGCCTACCCGCTGCCACGCATAGATGACATGGTCAACAACCTTGCCAAATACAAGGTATTCTCGACCTTCAATTTAAAAAGCGCGTACCATCAGGTGCCACTGCAAGACTCCGACAAGAAGTATATGGCCTTTGAGGCCAATGGTCGGCTTTTCCAGTTTCGCCGCCTTCCATTCGGGGTCACCAATGGGGTGGCCGTCTTCCAACGGGCCATGGATGGCCTAGTCCGGCAAGAGAACTTGACGGATACCTTTCCGTATTTAGACAATATCACTATTGCCGGCCATGATCAAAAGGAGCATGACGCCAATCTTCAGAGATTTTTTGACGTACTCCGCCGTCGCCACTTAACGTTAAACGAATCCAAATCGGTGAAGTAGGTGCCATCGGTGAACATTCTTGGCTACTGGGTGGGCAACGGTGTTATTAAACCGGACCCAGAGCGACTTCGTCCACTTCAGGAGCTCCCTCCCCCGACGAACCTCGGCTCTCTTCGTCGGGCACTTGGCATGTTTGCTTATTACGCAAAATGGATACCACACTTCTCCGATAAAATACAGCCCCTGCTCCATGCGAAGTCTTTTCCATTGGAAGCTACGGCTATTTCTGCCTTCAACCTCCTCAAACGACAGCTGGAGAAAGACACGCTTCGCTCCATTGACGAAAATCTTCCTTTTGTGGTCGAATGCGATGCATCGGAGGTGGCGATCTCCGCTACCTTGAATCAAGGTGGCCGACCCGTGGCATTCCTATCCAGAACCTTGCAGGGTAGCGAGCTCCATTACCCCCCCCCCGTCGAGAAGGATGCTATGGCCATCATCGAGGCTGTACGCCAATGGGGTCATTTTCTTGCTCGGCGTCATTTTACGCTTATAACTGACCAGCTCTCTGTGGCCTTCATGTTGGATAACCGGAGGCGCACGAAAATCAAAAATAATAAAATTCAACTCTGGAGGATGGAGCTGGCTGCCTTTGGATATACTATCTGTTACCGACCCGGCAAACAGAACGTGGCCCCAGATACCTTCACACGGGCATTTTACTCCTCAATGTCAACGTCGACTCTGGCGGATTTGCATATGGACTTATGCCATCCTGGTGTGACCCGCATGTTGCACTTTGTGCGCTCCAAAAATCTACCATTTTCAACCGAGGACGTAAAGAAAACATGCTCCTCCTGTAGGATTTGTGCAGAATTGAAACCACAATTCTTTTGCCCATCAGATGGCTTACTCATACATGCAATGCAGCCTATGCAGAGGCTCAGCATAGACTTTAAAGGGCCATTGCCTTCGTCGACAAGGAACACCTACCTACTTACGATGGTGGACGAGTATTGACGCTTTCCCTTCACCTTCCCCTGCCCTAATATGCTTACCTCTACGGTAATTAAATGCCTCGATCAGGTCTTTTCCCTTTGCGGGACGGCCAATTTTATCCACACTGATCGGGGTCCCTCCTTTATGTCGAGTGAACTTAAAAGTTATCTCTCCCAACGGGGAATCGCCTCAAGTAGGACGACACCATATCACCCAATCGGTAACGGACAGGTTGAACGATACAATGCCATCATCTGGAACGCTGTCCGTCTGGCACTAAGGTCACGCAACCTGCCGGACCAGCAGTGGGAAACGGTGCTCCCCGACGCGTTACACTCTATCAGGTCTCTTCTCTCCACATCTACTAATGTCACGCCTCATGAGCGATTCTTCAAATTCCGGCGTCGCTCTACACATGGGACGTCTCTACCGTCATGGTTGGTGGCTCCAGGCCCGGTACTACTCCGGAGGTTCGTCCGGTCTGCCAAAAACGACCCTCTCGTTGACGAGGTGGAGTTAACGGAGGTAAACCCCACGTATGCGCACGTACGGTACCCTGATGGCCGGGAGACCACCGTCTCGCTCTGAGATCTGGCTCCCTGCCCAACCGGTCACACGGGCCCAAATGATGAAGGATCCCCCGACAATGATATCAACACTCCGCACCCCTATGAAAATGACGCCCCGCCTGGGACATCGGGGGATCTGCCGGCAACGCTACCGGATCAACTCAGGGAGCTGGACGCTCCCCGTAGGATGGCCACCCGAAACCAGGACGCCGGACAATCTCCAGCCACGACCCGGGATGAGGCCAGCTCAGCACCTGTGGGGACCCGCACCCGGAGTCATGATATTCCCAGTCCTCCACAGGATGATCAAGATGACGCGGACTCTACTGACTTACCGGTACGGGCCAAGCGACCCAGGGACCAGGACACGGTCCGGGGAGATGTGCCTTCCAGTCACAAGCAGAGAGCTAAACGTCTGCGGCTATTTCTGGTCCGCCTAGTCCGTTAAAGGAAGACTGGACTTCCAAACCTTTTAGGGAGGAAGAATGTCATAAATCGCAAGTAACAACTCAGGAAGTACTACTGGGCGGCCAGCTGGGGCGCCGTCCAGGGAGTATAAATACTCAGGCATGGGTCCACCTTGGGCAGAGACAATCTGGAAACAGGAAGCTAGTGACTGCTAACTAGACCTCCATGTTTTGTTACAAGTTGATTAAAGCCTTGCTTTATGTTCAAGTGCGTAGTGAGTCTTTATTACGTCAGGGATCTTTTTAGAAATCAGCAAAGGGGGACCAAGAATTTGATAAAGAAAGGGAAAATGGAATATAAGCACAAACTAGCGACAAATATGAAAATGGACTGTAAAAGCTTCTATAGGTATGTGAAAAGGGAAAAAACTGGCGAAGGTAAATGTAGGTCTATTACAGTCAGAGATGGGAGAATTTATAATGGGGACTGAGGAAATGGCTGAGAAATTAAATAAATACTTTGTTTCTGTCTTCACGGAGGAAGACACAAAAAAACTCCCAGAAATATGAGAAAACCAAGGGTGTGGCAAGAATGAGGAACTTAAAGAAATTATTATTAGTAAAAAAACAGTACGAGCAAAATTAATGGGACTAAAAGTCGCTAAATCCCAAGGACCGGATGACCTACATCCTAGGGTTTTGAAAGAGGTGGCCATTGCGATAGTGGACGCATTGGTTGTCATCTGCCAAAATTCTACAGACTCTGGAATGGTTCCTGCAGATTGGAGGATAGCAAATGTAACCCCACTATTTAAGAAAGGAGGGAGAGAGAAAACGGGGAACTACAGACCTGTTAGCCTCACATCAGTAGTTGGAAAAATGCTGAAATCTATTATAAAGGATGCAATAACTGGGCACTTAGAAACTAACAGTAAGATTGGGCAGAGTCAACATGGATTTATGAAAGGGAAATCCTGTTTAACAAACCTATTGGAGTTCTTTGAGGATGTAACTAGTGGAGTAGACAAAAGGGAACCGGTAGATGTGGTGTATTTGGATTTTCAGAAGGCCTTCGATAAGGTCCCACACAAGAGGTTGGTGAACAAAATTAGGGCACATGGAATTGGGGGTAATATACTAGCATGGATTGAGAATTGGTTAATGGACAGAAAACAAAGAGTAGGGATAAACGGGACTTTTTCAGGATGGCAGGCTGTGACAAGAGGGGTGCCGCAAAGATCGGTGCTTGGGCCCCAGCTATTCACAATCTATATCAATGATTTGGATGAGGGGACTAAATGTAACATTTCCAAATTTGCTGATGATACAAAGGTAGGTGGCAGTGTCAGTTGTGAAGAGGATGTGAAGAGGCTTCAAGGGGATCTCAACAAGCACAGTGAGTGGGCGAGAACATGGCAGATGGAATATAATGTGGATAAATGTGAAGTTATCCACTTTGGTAGAAAATACAGAAAGGCAGAGTATTTCCTAAATGGTGAAAGATTGGGGAATGCAGATGCTCAAAGGGGCCTGGGTGTCATTGTACATGAGTCATTGAAAGTGAATGTGCAGGTGCAGCAAGCCATTAGGAGGGCAAATGCTATGCTGGTCTTCATTACAAGAGGATTTGAGTACAGGAGTAAAGAAGTCTTGCTCCAATTATATAGGGCCTTGGTGAGAACACACCTGGAGTACTGTGCACAATTTTGGTCTCCTTACCTAAGGAAGGGTATACTTGCCATAGAGGGAGTGCAACGAAGGTTCACGAGATTGATTCCTGGGATGGCGGGACTGTCGTATGAGAAGAGATTGAGTAAACAAAGCCTGTATTCTCTTGAATTCAGAAGAATGAGAGGGGGTCTCATTGAAGCATACAAAATTATTACAGGGCTTGATAGGGCGGATGCTGGGAGAATGTTTCCCTTGGCTGGGGAGTCTAGAACCAGGGACCACAGCCTCAGAATAAAGGGTAGGCCATTCAGGACTGAGATGAGAAGAAATTTCTTCACACAGAGGGTGGTGAATCTTTGGAATTCTCTACCCCAGAGGGCTTTGGAGGCTCAGTCATTGGGTATATTCAAAACAGAAGTCGATAGATTTCTGACTGGTAAGGGCATCAAGGGGCATGGCGATAGGGCCGGTGAATGGAGTTGAGGCAGAAGATCAGCCATGATCTCATTGAATGGCGAAGCAGGTTTGAAGGGCCGAATGGCCTACTCCTGCTCCTATTTCTTATGTTCTTATGTACTGACCCTCTGACAGTGCGGCGCTCCCTCTGTACTGCCCCTCCGACAGTGCAGCTGCTCCCGCAGCACTGCCCCTCCGACAGTGCAGCGCTCCCTCTGTACATAAAAACAGCTTTGTGTCGTCTGCAAACTTGGAGATATTACATCTAGTTCCCTTGTCTAGATCATTAATATATATTGTGAATAGCTGGGGTCCAAGGACCGATCCCTGCGGTACCCCACTAGTCACTGCCTGCCACTCGGAAAAAGACTCGTTTATTCCAACTCTTTGCTTTCTGTCTGCCAACCAGTTCTCTATCCAAGTCAATACCTTGCCCCCAATCCCATGTTCCTTAACTTTACACGCTAATCTCTTATGCGGGACCTTATCGAAAGCCTTTTGAAAGTCCAAATACACCACATCCACTGGTTCTCCCTTATCTATTTTACCAGTTACATCCATAAAAATTCCAATAGATTAGTCAAGCACGATTTACCTTTTGTAAATCCATGTTGACTTTGTCCGATCCTGTCACTGTTTTCCAAGTGCTCTGCTATTACATCTTTTATAATGGACTCTAGAATTTTCCCCACTACCGATGTTAGGCTTACAGGTCTGTAATTCCCCGTTTTCTCTCTACCACCTTTTTTGAATAGTGGGGTAATTTAGCTACCCTCCAATCCATGGGTTTTGTTCCAGATTCCATCGAATGTTGGAAGATGATCAGCAATGCATCTACTATTTCTAGGGCCACTTCCTTAATTACCCTAGGATGTAGATTATCAGGCCCTGGGGATTTATCGGTCTTCAATCCCGTCAATTTCCCTAACACCATTTCCCTACAAATACTGATTTCTTTCAGTTCCTGCCTTTCATCAGATCCTATGTTCCCCGACATCTCAGAGGTTATTTGTGTCCTCCTTTGTGAAGACAGAACCAAAATATGTATTTAATTGGTCTGCCATTTCTTTGTTCCCCATTATAAGTTCCCCTGATTCTGAAAGCAAGGGACCTATGCTTGACTTCACCAATCTTTTTCTCTTCACATATCTATAAAAGATTTTACAGTCAGTTTTTATGTTCCCTGCAAGCTTCCTCTCATTATTTTCCCCTTCTTAATTAATCCCTTTGTCCTCCTTTGTTGAATCCTAAACTGCTCCCAATCCTCAGGTTTGCTGCTTTTTCTGGCCAATTTATATGCCCTCTCCTTGGATCTTATGCTATCCCTAATTTCCCTTGTTAGCCACGGTTGAGTCACCTTTTTTGTTTTATTCTTATGCCAAACTGGGATGAACAAATTCTGTAGTTCATCCATGCGGTCTTTGAATGTTTGCCATTGCCTATCCACCGTCAACCCTTTGAGTGACGTTCCCCAATCAATCCTATCCAACTCGCGCCTCATACCATCGTAGTTTCCTTTATTTAAATTCAGGACCCAAGTCTCTGAGTCAACTACTTCACTCTCCATCTTAATGAAGAATTCTATCATATTATGATCGCTCCGACCCAAGGGGCCTCGTACAACAAGATTGCTAATTAATCCTTTCTCATTACATAATAGCCAGTCTAAGATGGCCTGATCTCTGGTTGGTTCCTCGACATATTGGTCCAGGAAACCATCCCGTAAACACTCCAGGAATTCCTCCTCCACAGTATTGTTACTAATTTGGTTAGCCCAATCTATATGTAGATTAAAGTCACCCATGATGACTGTTGTGCCCTTATTGCACGCTTCTCTAATTTCCCTTTTAATGCCATCCCCAACCTCCGCATTACTGTTTGGAGGTCTATATACCACACCCACTAACGTTTTCTGCCCCTTGGTATTTCTCAGTTCTACCCATACAGATTCCACATCATCAGAGCTAATATCCTTCCTTACAATTGTGTTAATCCCCTCTTTAACCAGCAATGCTACCCCACCTCCCTTTCCTTTTTGCCTATCTTTCCTGAATATTGAATACCCCTGGATGTTGAGTTTCCAGCCTTGGCCACCCTGGAGCCATGTTTCCGTAATCCCAATCAAATCATATTCGTTTACCTCTATTTGCGCAGCTAATTCATCCACCTTATTCTGAATGCTCCTCGTATTAAGACACAAAGCCTTCAGGCTTGTTTTTTTAACGCTCTTAGACCTATCAGATTTATTACTTACTGTGGCCATGTTTGATTTAAACCGTTGATTTATCTGACTGCCACTTTTGTTTTTCTCCTTCCTATCTTTTGCTTTTATCCTTGTTTCCCTTTCCTCTGTCTCCCTGCTCAGGTTCCCAACCCCCTGATATTTTAGTTTAAACCCTCCCCCAGAGCACTAGCAAACACTCCCCCTAGGACATCAGTCCTGGCCCTGCCCAGGTGCAAGCCGTCCAGTTTGTACTGGTCCCACCTCCCCCAGAACCAGTTCCAATGTCCCAGGAATTTGAATCCCTCCCCCTTGCACCATTCCTCTAGCCAGGTATTCATCTGAAATATCCTTCTATTTCTACTCTGACTAGCACGTGGCACTGGTAGCAATCCTGAGATTACTACCTTTGAGGTTCTATTTTTTAATTTACCTCCTAACTCCCTATATTCAGCTTTTAGGACCTCATCCCCTTTTTTACCTATATTGTTGGTACCTATATGCACCACGACAACTGGCTGTTCACCCTCCCCTTCCAAAATGTTCTGCAGCCGCTCTGAGACATCCTTGACCCTTGCACCAGGGAGGCAACACACCATCCTGGAGTCTCATTTGCGGCCGCAGAAACGCCTATCTATTCCCCTTACAATAGAATCCCCTATCACTATAGCTCTACTCCTCTTTTTCCTCCCGTCCTGTGCAGCAGAGACACCCCTAGTGCCAGGAAGTTGGCTGCTGCTGCCTTCCTCTGATAAGCCATCCCCCCCCCCCCAACAGTATTCAAAGTGGTATATCTGTTTGAGAGGGGGATGTCTACAGGGGACTCCTGCACTACCTGCCTGCGCCGACTACTCTGTCTGTTGGTCACCCATTCCCTTTCTGCCTGTGCATTCTTTGCCTGCGGTGTGACCAACTGCTCAAACGTGATATCTACGACGTCCTCAGCATCGCGAATGGTCCAGTATGTATCCAATCGCAGCTCCAGCGCCGCAATGCGGTCTGCCAGTAGCTGTAGCTGGATACACTTCCTGCACACATGGTTGTCACTTCCTGCACACATGCCCCTCCGACAGTGCAACACTTCCTCTGTACTGCCCCTCCGACAGTGCAGCACTCCCTCAGTACTGGCACCGGAAATTGTCGGCTTGGATTATGGGACTAGAGTCTCTGGAGTGGGGCTCGAACCCCCCGACCTCTTGTCTCAGAGGGGAGAAAGGGGTCGAACAGGCATTTAATAACTAAGAGTTGGACTAAACACAAACACAAGCGGAACAGTGGCAGAGGGAATTTAACACAGACACTTGCAACAGGAATAATGGGCGACACTCCAACTCCAGGATGAAGCTGAAAGTAGTCCCAGAGTCATCGACTCAACGCTGAACATCTCGGACCAATGTAGAGCATTCAACAGGACCTGAGCATTTCCCCACCTCAGCCCAGTAAAAGCAGTGAGAGAAACTCTGACCTTCTCCACGTAATAACTAGTGCTGACATCGATCAGCATGTGCTCGACATCATGGAGCTTCCCTGGAACGTACATGGAACTCGTCAACACCAGTGTTGTAGCTGTACTGGAACAGCTTGGCTAGAGGCTCGGCTAGTTCTGTAGCACAAGTCTTCAGCACGACAGCCGGGATGTTGTCGGGGCCCATAGGCTTTGCTGTATCCAGTGCGCTCAGCCGTTTCTTGATATCACGTGGAGTGAATCGAATTGACTGAAGACTAGCTTCTGTGATGGTGGGGACCTCAGGAGGAGGCTGATATGGATCATCCACTCGGCACTTCTGGCTGAAGATGGTTATAAACGTTTTAGCCTTGTCTTTTGCACTCACGTGCTGCGCTCAACCATCATTGAGGACAGTAGTGGTAGGGAACAGTATAGTTAGGGGGATAGATACTGTTCTCTGCAGCCGAGAGCGTGAGTCCCGAAGGCTGTTGCCTGCCTGGTGTCAGGGTTAAGGACATCTCCTCGGGGCTGGAGAGGAACTTGGAGTGGGAAGGGGAGGATCCAGTTGTCGTGGTCCACGTCGGTACCAACGACATAGGTAAGACTAAGAAAGAGGTTCTGCTGAGGGAGTATGAGCAGCTAGGGGCTACATTAAAAAGCAGAACCACAAAGGTAATAATCTCTGGATTACTACCTGAGCCACGAGCAAATTGGCATAGGCTCATAAGATCAGAGAGTTGAATGCGTGGCTCAAAGATTGGTGTAGGAGAAATGGGTTTCGATTCATGGGGCACTGGCACCAGTACTGGGGAAAGAGGGAGCTGTTCCGTCGAGACGGCCTTCACTTGAACCATGCTGGGACCAGTGTCCTGGCGAATTGAATAACTAGGGCTGTAGATAGGGCTTTAAACTAAATAGCGGGGGGTGGAGGGGTTCAGGTGAGGGGAAACTTAGAAAGTTAAAGAAAAAGGACAAGGCAATAGTGCAGGGTAGCGATAGGGATAATGATAACCAGAGTGTGACAGGAAGGGACAGAGTGTACAAACATAAGAGTGTACCAGCAAATAGGGTCAGAGTATGGAAAAATGGTAAAAAGACAAAATTAATGGCTCTTTATCTGAATGCACGCAGTATTCGTAACAAGATAGATGAATTGACGGCACAAATAGAAATAAATGGGTATGATCTGATAGCCATTACAGAGATGTGGTTGCAAGGTGACCAAGGCTGGGAACTGAATATTCAGGGATATTTGACATTTTGGAAGGATAGGCAGAAAGGAAAAGGAGGTGGGGTAGCTCTGTTAATAAAGGATGAGATCAGTACAGCAGTGAGAAATGATCTTGGCTCGGAAGATCAAGATGTACAATCAGTTTGGGTGGAGATAAGAAATAATAAGGGAAAGAAGGCACTGGTGGGAGTAGTCTATAGGCACCCCAACAGTAGTTACGTTGTAGCACAGAGTATAAATCAAGAAATAATGGGGGCTTGTAAGAAAGGTACTGCAATAATCATGGGCGATTTTAATCTTCATATAGATTGGACAAATCAAATTGGCAAAGGTAGCCTTGAGGACGAGTTCCTAGAGTGTATTCGGGACGGGTTCTTAGAACAATACGTTGTGGAACCAACCAGGGAACAGGCTATTTTAGATCTGGTAATGTGTAATGAGATAAGATTAATTAATAATCTCACAGTAAAGGATCCTCTAGGGAAGAGTGATCATAACATGTTGAATTTCACATTCAGTTTGAGGGTGAGAAACTTGGGTCTGAAACTAGTGTCTTAAACTTAAATAAAGGCAATTACAAAGGTATGAAGACAGAGTTGGTAAAGTGGACGGGGAAAAAGATTAAATGGTAAGACGGTAGATAAGCAGTGGCAGACATTTAAGGAGATATTTCATAACTCTCAACAAAGATATATTCCAGTGAGAAAGAAAGACTCTATGAGAAGGATGAACCATCCATGGCTAACTAAGAAAGTTAAGGATGGTATCAAATTGAAAGAAAAGGCATACGATGTTGCGAAGATTAGTGGTAGGTCAGAAGATTGGGAAATTTTTAGAAACCAGCAAAGGATGACTAAAAAAATAATAAAGAGGGAGAAAATAGATTGAGAGTAAACTAGCAAGAAATATAAAAACAGACAGTAAGAGCTTCTACAAGTATAGAAAAAGGAAGAGAGTAGCTAAAGTAAACGTTGATCCCTTAGAGGATGAGACTCGGGAATTAATAATAGGAAACAAGGAAATAGCAGAGACTTTGAACCAATATTTTGTATCTGTCTTCACGGTAGAAGACACTAAAAGCATCCCAATAATAGTAGATAATCAAGGGGCAAATGGAGTGAGGACTTAAAACAATCACTATCACTAAAGAAAATGTACTAGGCAAACTAATGGGACTAAAGGCTGACAAGTTCCCTGGATCTGATGGCCTACATCCTAAAGTCTTAAAAGAAGTGGCTGCAGAGATAGTGGATGCATTGGTTGTGATTTTCCAAAATTCCCTAGATCTGGAGAGGCCCCAACAGATTGGAAAACTGCAAATGTAACGCCCCTATTCAAGAAAGGAGGGAGACAGAAAGCAGGAAACTATAGACCAGTGAGCCTAACATCTGCCATTGGGAAAATGCTGGAATCCATTATTAAAGAAGTAGTAGCAGGGCATTTAGAAAATCATAATACAATCAAGCAGAGTCAACATGGTTTTATGAAAGGGAAATCGTGTTTGACAAATTTATTAGAGTTCTTTGAGGATGTAACGAGCAGGGTGGATAAAGGGGAACCAGTAGATGTAGTGTATTTGGATTTCCAAAAGGCATTCAATAAGGTGCCACATAAAAGGTTACTGCACAAGATAAGAGCTCATGGTGTTGGCGGTAATATATTAGCATGGAGAGAGGATTGGCTAACTAATAGAAAAGAGAGTTGGGATAAATGGGTCATTTTCCAGTTGGCAAACTATAACTAGTGGGGTGCCGCAGGGATCAGTGCTGGGGCCTCAACTATTACAATCTATATTAATGACTTGGATGAAGGGACCGAGTGTACTGTAGACAAATTTGCAGATGGTACAAAGATAGGTGGGAAAGCAAGTTGTGAGGATGACACAAAGGCCGCGATTTTGCCGGCACTCAGAGGGCGTGTTTGGAGGCGGGTCCGGAGTAAAAATCAAAATGATTGATGGTGGGTTGCGAACCTGCCGCCATCCCACCTCCATGCAACTTTACAAAGTGTCGGGTCAGCGAGTTCCGATTAGACCTGACACCAAGCGGCGGGAGAGGCACTTAAGGCAGTTAACAGCTTGTTAACTGCCTCAATAATCCCTTTTTTACTGGCTCTTCCCATTTCAATACATTTTCAGCGTGTTGCCCGTCGTGCGACAAACACGCCAGCTGATTGTGCCAGGTTCAGTAACGAGCTGAATATTTGACAGCAGTATAAAAGCGGACCTGCAATATTGCTCACTTTTAGATGCCAGAACTTTCTGTTTTGAGGTTTTGGAACACATTTTGCAGGTGTATTGAGGTTGTAAGTGTTTAATCTGAGATCCATATGCACTGTGACCTCCTTGAAATACCCTCTGGCCACATTGACTGAGCGCTTATAACATCTCTTCCTCAACTGAGATACATACCAGCAAAATGGGAACCATTTATACCCTCTCATCCTGGTCCTCAGAATCGGAGGAAGTGCAGCCGCGGCAGCAGCAGAACCAGGCACAACAGCAGCACCAACGACAGGAGCACCAACCTTCTCCTCAGCCACCTGATGCTGCACAGGGCAGAGGGCGTCAGCGCAGGGCTGCACCTCACCGCAGGAGATACCCCCAACACAGGGTTTACAGGCTGAGGATGAGCTTCCTCAACATGACTGAGCAGCAGTTCCAAAAGAGGCTGAGACTTTTGCGACATCTGCACAATGCTGCACCAACACCTGGAGTCCAGAGGAATGTGTGGACACTCCTTACCAGTGGCTGTCAAAGTCACAACCACCCTCAACTTCTTTGCATCAGGGTCCTTCCAGGGACCAGCAGCAGACATCAGCGGCATTTTCCAGTCGGCCGCACACAGCTGCATCACGCAGGTTACCGATGCCCTCTTTGCCAAGTCGCACAATAACATCCACTTCTCCACGGATGAAGCAAGTCCTACTGCGCGTGCGGTTGGCTTTGCAAATATGGCAGGCTTCCCAAGGGTGAAGGGCGTCGTAGACTGCACACATGTGGCCATCAAGGCACGCCATCACCACCCAGCTGTATTTGTCAACCGCAAGGGCTTCCACTGCCTTAATGTCCAGCTGGAGTGTAACCACAGGAAGGACATCATGCATGTTTGCGCCAAGTTCCCTGGCAGTTGCCATGACTCGTTCACCCTGCGGCAGTCTACTGTGCCTCAGCTCTTCAATCCGCCAACCCAACTTTCCGGATGGATCCTTGGAGACAAGGGCTATCCCCTGAAGACATGTCTAATTACACCGATGAGGAGGCCATCCAACGAAGCTGAGGAGCGCTACAATGAGAGCCACATTTCCACCAGGAGCATCATAGAGCAAATCATCGGCTTGCTCAAAATGCGCTTCAGATGTCTGGACAGATCTGGTGGAGCCCTACTGTATGCACCAGCCATGGTGTCCAGAATCATCGTGGTCTGCTGTGCCCTGCACAACATCACACAGCAGCGAGGCTTACCGCTGCCTGAGGAACAAGTGGCTCAGCCCACAGCCTCCCGTCTCTGTACTGACAGTCCTCATAATGGGGAAGTCCAGGTACCTCTGGTTCCTCTCCACAATAGATGCCCATCTATCCTCCATAGCTGACCATCTATTTGAGGAGTCACCATGTTCATTTGAGTCAGGCGATTTATGTCCTCCATGGAGGTTGCCATCCTTTCCATGGCGCCACCTACATACGCCATTGCGTGCACCACGGCATTGCTCATGTTTGAGATGGACTCCTCCATTCTCTGCACACTCACAGTTACCGTGGTTGCAAACCCTGTCAGAGACTCCTGCACTTGTTCCTGGAGTTCCAGCACTGCTCTCTTTCTGGATGGCCCCCAAGGCTCCGCGTCTACATGCAGCGTAGCAGAGCTAGGAGCGTCCTGCGACCTCCGACGAGGACTCTCCACTGCTGTCGCTGCCTCCACCATCTGCTGATGCTCACTTGTGAGCTGTGACACACCAGGTGATAACATTACTCTGTCTCGCAAAGGACCCACCGAGGTGTGTGTCTCTGCGCTGGTGCTGGGTGCACTCATTTCTGCTGACGCTGCTCCCTCAGAGGCTGCAGCTTCCTCTGAGGAGTCTTCCGGCTCTTCCCCCTGGACAGTGGGGAGGGGGGCTCTCTGGTGGTCCTGTGGGGAGGGGGGCTCTCGGTGGTCCTGTGGGGGAGTAAAGACTTGAGTTAGACATGCGATATTAACATAGCAGACACATCCCATTGTGCAGATGATCAGAACTCAATCTGTATGAACATCAGATGCCATATCAGTCACTCATGCAATCTAAATGAGAGGGTTGAAAATCTATTCTGTCACCAGCTTGCTCTACTGCGCCCATCTCTCCGTCCCCCACTTCCAGCTCCTCAGCACCTCCGACGATCTCGAGAGCAGCCTTCTCCGCGTTGGTTAAATGTGCCAAGGAAGGTGGCCCTCCTCCTGTCCTCCCCCTCTCCCTCTTATTGTGGGCTCTCTTTTCCTGCAATGAGGGACACAAGTGGAGTTTCAGCGAGAATGTTGGAGTGAGTGTAGAGAATCCATAGCATAGATGCTTAGAGGGAGACAAAGATGGAGTGAGGTGCCAATACCAAGGGCCCTCCCTGTGCATTGTTAGTTGTTGCCATTGCATAACAGTGAGAGCGAGTGTGAGGGGTGCATAGTAGAATGGTGAAGTGATTCTGTACATAGAGAGAGGGATAGTTAAGGGTGCAAGGGAAGTAAGGGTAAGTTGGGATGTGCAGGAGTAGGTTGACAATGCAGAGTGCTGGTGATGAGAAGAGATGGGGAGCAGATTGAAGGTAAGTGTGATGTCATACTCACTTTTGCTGTGTGTAGCAGATCATTGAACCTTTTGCGGGACTGAACCCAGGTGCAAGCACACAAAGACCTGGCGCGAACCTCCTCAGCTATTTGCAGCCAGCCTGCCTTGGTTTGCTGAGGAGGCTTCCTACGTCCATTGGAGGAAAGCAGAACCTCCTTGCGCCCTCTTACTTCCTCCACAACAGCATGGAGGGAGTCATCATCAAATTGGGGAGAAGCCTTGGTTCTTGCAGCAGTCATCTCGCAAATAATACCATTGAGGAGCATCAGAAAGTGAATAAAACCCAAAGGCTGCATGGGCCCCTTAAATGCAGCTCAATCGAAGACGTCAGCAGAGGCGAGCAGCAGACCCGAACCCACTGATTGGGCCGGGCAACACGCACGGCGGGCTTAATAAACCCAGTTAACTCAAAATCCTTATCACAGTGCGGCTGAAACCGGCAGCGGGACCGGAACACGCCGAACAGCGAACCTGATGCAAACCCGCCTCCACTGGCAAAATCAAGCCCAAAGAGTCTGCAAAGGGATATAAATAGGTTAAGTGAGTGGGCAAACATTTGGCAGATGGAGTATAATGTGGACAAATGTGAGGTTATCCACTTTGGTAGGAAGAATAGAAAAGCAGAATATTATTTAAATGGAGAGAGACTACAGAATGCAGTGGTACAGAAGGATCTGGGTGTCCTCGTACATGAAACACAAAAAGTTAGCATGCAGGTACAGCAAGTAATTAGGAAGGCAAATGGAATGTTGGCCTTTATTGCAAGGGGGATGGAGTATAAAAGTAGGGAAGTCTTGCTACAACTGTACAGGGCGTTGGTGAGACCACACCTGGAGTAATGCGTACAGTTTTGGTCTCCTTATTTAAGGAGGGATATACTTGCATTGGAGGCAGTTCAGAGAAGGTTCACTAGGTTGATTCCTGAGATGAAAGGGTTGTCTTATGAGGAATGGTTGAGCAGGTTGCGCCTATACTCATTGGAGTTTAGAAGAATGAGAGGTGACCTTATTGAAACAAAAAGATTCTGAGGGGACTTGACAAGGTAGATGCTGAGAGGATGTTTCCCCTCGTGGGGGAATCTAGAACTAGGGGGCATAGTTTCAGGATAAGGGGTCACCCATTTAAGACTGAGATGAAGAGGAATTTCTTCTCTCAGAGGGTCGTGAATCTTTGGAATTCTCTACCTCAGAGAGCTGTGGAGGCTCAGTCAGTGAATGTATTCAAGGCGGAGATAGACAGATATTTGAGGTACAGGGGAGACAAGGGTTATGGGGAACAAGCAGGAAAGTGAGGTTGAGGCCAAGATTAGATCAGCCATGATCTTATTGAATGGCGGAGCAGGATCGAGGGGCCTAATGGCCTGCTCCTGTTCCTATTTCTTATATTCTTATGTTCTTATAACTCCCCTGCTCTTCTTCAATCTAGTGAATATAGTGCCATGGGATCTTTTACGTCAACCTGAGAGAGCAGATGGGGCCTTGGTTTAACGTCTCATCCAAAAGACGGGACCTCCGACAGTGCAGCACTCCCTCAGTACTGTCCCTCCGACAGTGCAGCACTCCCTTAGTACTGCCCCTCCGTCAGTGCAACACTCCCTCAGTACTGCCCCTCTGACAGTGCAACACTCCCTCAGTACTGCCCCTCCGTCAGTGCAACACTCCCTCAGTACTGCCCCTCTGACAGTGCAGCGCTCCCTCAGTACTGCCCCTCCGACATTGCGGCGCTCACTCAGTACTGCCCCCAGACAGTGCAATGCTCCCTCAGTACTGCCCCTCCGACAGTGCAATGCTCCCTCAGTACTGCCCCTCCAACAGTGCAACGCTCCCTCAGTACTGCCTTCCGACAGTGCAGCGCTCCCTCAGGACTGCCCCTCTGACAGTGCAGCGCTCCCTCAGTACTGACCCTCCGACAGTGCAGCACTCCCTCAGTACTGACCCTCCGACAGTACAGCACTCCCTCAGTACTGCCCTTCCGACCGTGCAGCGCTCCCTCAGTACTGACCCTCCGACAGTGCAGCGCTCCCTCAGTACTGCACTGGAGTGTCAGTCTAGATTTTTGTGCTCAGGTCTCTGGAATGGGACTTGAACGCAAAACCTTCTGACTCAGAGGCGAAAGCGCTACTAACTGAGCCACAGTTGACTTAATCTTACTGGAGAGCACGCAAACAGAGCCATCCCTGAATTGACTTTTTAACCTTGAAAACCTTTCAACAAACTAAAGTCCTTCAGTCGGTGTCACTCACTCCTCACAGATATTATTCATCATCAGGTCTCAGCATTTCTTAACTTGGAGTTAGTTTAAATTACGAATGTAAAGAAACACTTGAAAAATTGAGCCTTTTTCTTTATAACAATACAGATTACAGGGCAATATAATAGAAGTGTATAAAATTAGGAAAGAATGGGACAGAGTAGATTGTTTCCCATAGCTGAGTGGATTCAAATCACAGGCCATAGATACAAGATTAAATTTAGAACAGAGAGCAAGAGAAAATTTACGTAGAGTTGTGAGGTTGTGGAATTCAATTTCAGGGTTCGTGGTTGAGGCAGAAACTATAGCCCCGATTTTAACTCGGGGTGGGACTGCAGCATGCAGGGGCCAGGGCAGGCAGGAGCACCAGTGTGAGGCCTGGGTGATTTTAACTCCTGGGCCTCATTACCATTTTCCAATGCCGACTCCTGCCCAAACCCAGCTGGAATGAAGAGATGGTCGGTGGTCGGGAGCAGAATGTCAAGAAGCAGGAGGCCACTGCCGGTGACACAAGGGAATGGTCACCGGCATAAGTTGTGGTTGGGAAGACGATTGGGAGGCGATGTGATAAGGGGACGGGGTGGGTTGTGGTGGGGGGGGGCGGTGTAGGGGGAGTGAAACTGGGTCAAAATCCTGGAACTCCCTCTCTAACAGCACTGTGGGAGTACCTTCACCTCACAGACTGCAGCAGTTCAAGAAGGCGGCTCACCATCATCTTCTCAAGGGCAATTAGGGATGGACAATAAATGTCGACCTTGCAAGCGACGCCCACATCCCATAAATGAATTTTAAAAAGGGTAGCAGATGCATGGGAACGCCATCACCTCCAAGTTCCCCTCCGAGTCACACACCATCCTGACTTGGAAATATATCGTCGATCCTTCATCGTCGCTGGGTCAAAATCCTGGAACTCCCTCCCGAACAGCACTGTGGGAGTACCTTCACCACGCGGACTGCAGCAGTTCAATAAGGTGTCCTTGCCAGCAACACCCACATCCCATGAATGAATATACTAAAAAAAATCTCAGTGTCAAAGAAGTCCATGAGCTCCACGCATTTATCGTTGGTGGTGAGGGTGGAGAAGACAGGGGGAGAGGGGTTTAATAAGATGGTTTGTAGTAGAGAAAAGAAGCCGGGGGTTATCTTTGTATTCCAGGATGATCGCAGAATAGTGATCAATTTTTTCAGAGGAGAGCAGGACCCGATAATGCTTTATGTGGTCCAGCCAGATCTGGTGGTGAATGGCTAAACCACTTGTCCGTCATACAGGTTCAAGTCTCCGTCCCTTGGACTTAAGGGAGCAGAGATGAGGGCCATAACAGGGATAATGACCAGGGTGGGAGAGGGTAATGGTTATAATAGGGACTAGGGCATCAAAGGTGGTGGTGTGGGTATGGTTGAGCAGATCAGTAGCTGCAGAAATGTCGTGGTGATTGGAGGGCCAAAGGCTGGACAGTTGGGATTTTGTTGTAAGTGAATTGGGAGAGAGTTTTTTCCTAGGGCGGACACAGAAGGAAGTAGGGTTGGGAGGGGGATATGTGTGGAGAGCGATACAAGGAAGTGATCAGAGATGGCCTTATCTGTGATTGACACGATGGGAGTAGCGAGGCCACGTGAGATGGCAGGGACAAGGGGGTGGCCGTGAATATGGGTGGGGGAGGTTATATCGAGGGAGAGATTAAGCGAGGATAGGAGGGCAGTGAACTCGGAGGAGAGAGATCATGATGAGGTGAAATAAGGTTGAAATCACGGAGGATGAGAAGTCAATAGCAAAATACTGCGGATGCTGGAAATCTGAAATAACAACAGAAAGTGCTATGAAACACTCAGCAGGTCAGACAGCATCGTGGAGAGAGAAACAGAGTCAACGTTTCGGGTCGAACCCTTCGTCAGAAAATTATTGAGGATGAGAAGTCGCTCAGTGCAGAGGCTGAGGGAGGAAAGCAGTGAAGATATCTCCGTGAGAAATTTGGCATGGTGCTTGAGTGGGCGGTAGAGAATCAGGATGTTAAATGAGAGGCGAAGAGGTGGAACAAGGTGAGATGCTCAAAGGAGGAGAAGGTGCCAGAGGATTAGGGGGACAGACCGAGGTGTGGTTTGGTGATAAGAGCCACACCGTCACTACAGCGGTCTGAGCGGGGCAAGTGGTGGAAGGTATAGCCAGGCGGGGAGGCTTCATTTAGGGGGAAGGAGGCATCATCACTCAGCCAGGTATCAGGGGCATCATTACCAAGGCCACTGCTTTTCTGTTTTCATGAAATGACGAATGAAATTATGAAATCTGATCCCAAAAACACCAGTAAAAATGCCAAACTATTGTACAATAAAACAGAATTTGACTTATTTCATTAGCATTATTATTGGCATCACAGTACATGAACAGCTCCCCTAAAAGAACTTTCTGGCTGAAATTTATTTAGAATTGTCTGCCTGGAGTAGCACAGAATTCTCTGGAGCTATCAGCAGTCTAACCATTAATCCCCTCAACCAACATCACTAAAAAAACAGATTATCATTTCATTTATCTCATTGCTGTCTGTGGGAGCTTACTGTGCGCAAATTGGTTGCCATGTTTCCTAAATTGCAACAGTGACTTAATTTTGAAGATACTTCCTTGCCTGTAAAGCGCTTTGAGACGTCCTGAGGTTGTGAAACACGCTGTGTAAATCTAAGTCTTCTTTCTTTTAATTAAGAGAGCTTTATTCATTTTATTTTTTTTAATTTGTTTTTTTTAATGGGATCTGGGCATCGCTGGCAAGGCCAGCATTTATTGCCCATCCCTAGTTGCCCTTGAGAAGGTGGTGGTGAGCCGCCTTCTTGAACCGCTGCAGTCCGTGCGGTGATTGTGCTCCCACAGTGCTGTTAGGGAGGGAGTTCCAGGATTTTGACCCAGTGACGATGACGGATCGGCGATATACTTCTAAGTCAGGATGGTGTGTGACTTGGAGGGGAACTTGGAGGTGGTGGTGTTCCCATGTGCCTGCTGCCCTGGTCCTTCTAGGTGGAAGAGGTCGCGGGTTTAGGATGTGCTGCCGAAGAAGCCTTGGCGAGTTGTTGCAGTGCATCTTGTAGATGGTACACACTGCAGCCACGGTACGCCGGTGGTGGAGGGAGTGAATGTTTAATGTGGTGGATGGGTTGCCAATCAAGCGGGCTGCTTTGTCCTGGATGGTGTCGAGCTTCTTGAGTGTTGTTGGAGCTGCACTCATCCAGGCAAGTGGAGAGTATTCCATCACACTCCTTACTTGTGCCTTGTAGATGGTAGAAAGGCTTTGGGGAGTCAGGAGGTGGGACACTCGCCGCAGAATACCTAGCCTCTGACCTGCACTTACTGCCACATGTATTTATGTGGCTGGTCCAGTTAAGTTTCTGGTCAATGATGACCCCTAGGATGTTGATAGTGGGGGATTCGGCGATGGTAATGCCGTTGAATGTCAAGGGGAGGTGGTTAGACTCTCGCTTGTTGGAGATAGTCATTGCCTGGCACTTCTGTGGCGTGAATGTTATCTGCCACTTATCAGCCCAAGCCTGAACGTCGTCCAGGTCTTGTTGCATGCAGGCATGGACTGCTTCATTATCTGAGGAATTGTGAATGGCACTGAACACTGTGCAGTCATCAGCGAACATCCCCATTTCTGGCCTTATGTTGGAGGGAAGGTCATTGATGAAGCAGCTGAAGATGGTTGGGCCTAGGACACTGCCCTGAGGAACTCCTGCAGCGATGTCCTGGGGCTGTGATGATTGACCTTCAACCACCACAACCATCTTCCTTTGTGCTAGGTATGTGCTAGGTATGACTCCAGCCAGTGGAGCGTTTTCCCCCTGATTCCCATTGACTTCAGTTTTACTCGGGCTCCTTGATGCCTTATTGCGCAACTAACTCTGTGTACCTCCTGCTGTCGCTCTCTGTCTCTCTGTTTCAGGTTCTCTGTTAACTTGCTCCCTCTGGCTTTGACTGTCTCTGTTGTCTGCTGTCATTCTCTTCCCCTGTCTCCATCCCTCCTTCTTTGCCTCCCTATGTCTTTCTGTCTGTCTAAATCTGCCTGACTCTTTTTCTTTTTCCTTCCCCACTCCAGCAAACCTTCTCCTGTGAGAACATACCATACTTTTTCTTTAACTTTACTTTAATCCATCCCAAACCTCAGATGGTCCACGCAACAGGAAAGAGATCCCATTCATTTCCAACTTGGACCATGAAAGCAATATCATCTGTAATGATGTTATGATAGATTATCTGAAAGTCTAACAAGGAACCAGTTTCCTAAGGGTTTCCTCAGAAATGCACACCAAACACACAGAGAAAATGCCACAATTGAGCAAAAGCAGCAAAACTGTTCAGCCCACCAACACCCAGTACCAAATATGAGGAAGAGACTTTGTAGAAATAGATGGCATCAATTCATATTAATCATGTGCTTTTTTATTGTTTACTTAGCACATTTGTGAGCACTAATCATTATACCAGGTCAGGATAACTGTCCATATCGCAGCTTAGTTTGATCTCTGACAGTAGCCAGCACCATGATATTGGTGCAAAATCTGACTGCAGCATTTACAGAAATGCCCAAGTGATAAAAAGAAACCACAGGATTAATCTGACTTTATGCTATTTATTTTCTACAATGTCTCTTCCTCTATTTTGTACAGGGTTTAGGAGGCGTAAACAACTATTCTGTGATCGTTCTTATTGATATGGCACCTGCAGTGCTGAGTTGAGTTTGCTCTGCAATGTAAAGTCAACTCATTTACAGGATGCCACAGTGCTCGCGCACACAATGTACAATGCATTGGGAGCGCATCGGCATCAAGGATGGGTTAGTTCCCAAAAGGGGGTCTGGTCTCCCTCTAGGAGAGATGCGCTGGGATTGCCTTGGACGTGTGCTCAAATGAGGTTTCAGCTTAAAGATATCCTCAAAACGGAGTCAGTATTTAAATTGAATGATGGGAAATCAAGGAAAAGCACTTACCCGCTGGATCCAGTCGTTCTCACCTCCCTACAACCGACGGGTTTCCTGAGCCCTGGGAAACCCGTCCGGCAGCTGTTAAATGTAAAAATCTATTAGAATCTGAGGCACGCAGCCTCATTAGAATATTTAAATTGCTGACCTGCCTCTTGAGAGCAGCTTAATTCTGCCGTCCCGCCAACCCGCCCCAGTTAAACCGGAAGTAGGTGTGTTTGTGGCGGGTTGGGGTCAGGTTTCAGATTTTCATAATTTAAACCCCACCCCGCCACCTTCCTGGGGGGTTAAACTTCTCCCCTATGTAAAAAAAATCAGTATCAGCCAAAGTGCTGATCAGTTTTCTCTGCAGGTGCTTGCCATTTTAAATACAGCTCCTAAATGCCGATTCTGGCCTTCACTACTAAGGACTGTTGGTCAGGCACAACCCTCAGCATTACTTCCATATTACCTGCTACAATTTGCATCCGGGCTCTAATTGTGTAATCGGACCATGATTTGAATATCATTATTAGCCTACTGCTGTGTTCAGGCAGCTCACCTGAAGGCCCTGGGAAAATGGCTTCAACGACACTGTCAATGGAAATGGGGCAGTAAGTCTTTCTCCACGATTACTGGGACCTTAACGCCTCATTTTCGCCGGGCAGGAGCACTGAAAGTTGCGTCCATAGTTTCTGCCACAACCACTAACCCTGAAAGTTATATCCACAGTATTACAACACTTTGTGTAAAAAAGTATTTAGCAATAGGTTTTCTTGACACTCACAGAATTATATTAAAATAACAATTGTAATTTGAGGTCCTGAATTTCCTCGATATCCGTTGCACCGTCGTTGTTCCGGAAAGATATGAATTTCACCAGCAGAGGAAGCAGCACGCAGGTTTCCTGGATAACTTAGTTTGTATATGAAGTGGTGTGAGTTCTGGCATAATTGCACTTTAAAGGCCATGTAAGAACATAAGAACATAAGAATTGGGAGCAGGAGTAGGCCATACGGCCCCTCGAGCCTGCTCCGCCATTCAATAAGATCATGGCTGATCTTCTACATCAACTCCACTTTCCCACCCGATCCCCATATCACTCGATTCCTTTAGTGCCCCAAAATCTATCGATCTCAGCCTTGAATACACTCAATGACTGAGCCTCCACAGCCCTCTGGGGTAGAGAATTCCAAAGATTCACCACCCTCTGAGTGAAGAGATTTCTCCTCATCTCAGTCCTAAATGGCCGACCCCTTATTCTGAGACTTTGACCCCTAGTTCTAGACTCTCCAGCCAGGGGTAACATCCTCCCAGCATCTACCCTGTCAAGCCCTCTAAGAATTTTATACGTTTCAATGAGATCACCTCTCATTCTTCTAAACTCTAGAGAATATAGGCCCATTCTATTTAATCTCTCCTCATAGGACAACACTCTCATCCCAGGAATCAATCAAGCTTTGGCCCCAGGAAACTTCAGTGCAGAAGTGACAGTCCTGTGAAGACTGCAGTCCTCATTAGAGCACTTGGAGACAGCTACGGGAGGCTGCAGAGATTCTTTCTGCAACTCCTTTTCATTTCATCCACTCATCTGAAGTGCCTCTTGCCAGAGCCATGAGCTGTCACAGATCATCTGTGCCCACGCGGCACAATGACAGGGCAGCATCTCGCCAAAGAGCTGTGAATTTTTCACAGGCAGACCTGCAAGTCCTCCTGGAATAGCTGGAAGATAGGAGGGACTGACTCTTAGGTGATGTTGCCCAGATCCCTGTGGCACCTTGAAAGGTTTCGGCCGCAAAAGATTTCAGGGCAGTGGTCAGTTTCATAGTGACAGACAGAGCCGTTCTGCCAATGATGTTATGATAGGTTATCTGAAAGTCTAACAAGGAACCAGTTTCCTAAGGGTTTCCTCAGAAATGCACACCAAACACACAGAGAAAATGCCACAATTGCGCAAAAGCAGCAAAACTGTTCAGCCCACCAACACCCAGTACCAAATATGAGGAAGAGACTTTGTAGAAATAGATGGCATCAATTCATATTAATCATGTGCTTTTTTATTGTTTACTTAGCACATTTGTGAACACTAATCATTGTACCAGGTCAGGATAACTGTCCATATCGCAGCTTAGTTTGATCTCTGACAGTAGCCAGCACCATGATATTGTTGTAAAATCTGACTGCAGCATTTACAGAAATGCCCAAGTGATAAAAAGAAACCACAGGATTAATCTGACTTTATGCTATCTATTTTCTACAATGTCTCTTCCTCTTATTTTGTACAGGGTTTAGGAGGCGTAAACAGCTATTCTGTGATCGTTCTTATTGATATGGCATCTGCAGTGCTGAGTTGAGTTTGCTCTGCAATGTAAAGTCAGCTCATTTACAGGATACCACAGTGCTCGCGCACACAATGTACAATGCATTGGGAGCGCATCGGCATCAAGGATGCATTCGTTCCCAAAAGGGGGTCTGGTCTCCCTCTAGGAGAGATGCGCTGGGATTGCCTTGGACGTGTGCTCAAATGAGGTTTCAGCTTAAAGATATCCTCAAAACGGAGTCAGTATTTAAATTGAATGATGGGAAATCAAGGAAAAGCACTTACGCGCTGGATCCGGTCGTTCTCACATAGTGATAGACAGAGCTGTTCTGCCAATGGAGCAAGGCTGAAGACCTTCAAAGAAGGTCGCACAGATCTGCAATGGCAGCCTTGGACAATCGCACCCTTTGAACACAGAGTTCCTCTAGACATGCTGTGGAGGGTGGTACCTGGCGGGCTGGTGTCTTTTGCCCTGCTGCCTTATTCTCCTCACCTCCATGCACTGCTGTTCCTCCTCCTCCTCCTGCATAAGGATGGCATAAAGAGGTATGCCCATGGCAAATGCCATACCTTCTCCTGAGTTGTTCTGAGTATGCGGGGGGCCAGGGGATTGGGGGGTCGCAAAATGTAGGGGTGGGATGAGAGCGTAGCACTGTGGAGGGGAGGGGTCAACTGCAAGTCTCAGCAACCAAAACTGTGAAAGAAACAGGTTGAAAAAATGTGAAGCTAGAAATCAGCAAGAAAATATTGGGACTCTTCAAAACTCGCAAACACCGCACACGCCTGAATCAGTGACTGGGGGAGCAGCTGTATCTGTTTTATATGGGTCTAAGTTTAACAGAGCAACATCGTGATATGAAAGTAGGAAGTTCCCAGCCACTGCATCACTAGATGAGTGGTACTCCTATGGAAATGAGGCCCACAAAGTTGCCAAAAAGATTGAGGAAACGTGCATCTAGGTTCATCCTCGATCTTTTTTTAGCATAATAACAGCGTAATAATGGCGTAAGTGATGAAGATAGCTAGGAAATTTATAGCCAGAGATTAATGCAATTGTTTGAACTTATTTCTGTTGTGTCACCAATACAAGCACATTTCACAACTTATGAGGCAGCTTCATCACACAAAAATGTGCCTACTGTGTCTTAAATTCTTATACAAATGTGCAAATGATTATCGTCAAGAGCAGGCTTGATACAATCTAGTAGACGTTTCATAAGATCCTGAGGCTACAAAGTTACGAAGAGTCATTGGATACGGTCAAATGAAAAAATGTTGTAACTGCACCATCTTATTTTCTTCACTCCCCATCACAATCACCACCTGCTACAATTCTGCTTCCAGGCGATATGCAAGGAATCATTTCATGGCATTTAAAAAAAAAATCAACATTTAATACAATTCCATTTAGGAAGCTTTTAAGAAGGATTAAAGTTTAAGGAATGGATGAAAAATTTGTCAGCTGGATTTAAAATGGTCTTGGTAACAGGAAATTGAAGATGATGATAAATGGAAAGAACTTTATCTGGAGGCTGTGAGCAGTGGTATTCTGCAGGGATTTGTTCTAGGTCCCATGGGGGAAAAATTCAGTTGGTTGCGCCTCCCGTTAGCGCCTTCAGAGGGCGCTAATGGGGCGCAAAGCAACTAGCGCCTGGGCACAGCGATGTTTGCGCCGCTCGCGAACTTAACCAGACATTTTGCGGTGGTGCTAAACTTTACCGCCGCGATCTCCTGCGCACGCAGATCTTGACGTCATACGAGGGTGCAACGCCCTTGTGGCGCCCCGGAGCGGAAATTGAGTGGTGCCCCCATCCTTTCCGCCTGGCGCAATCAACGATCGGAAGACTGGAACGCTACCAGTCGCTGTGGGGCTGGGGGGGCGCTATTTAAAGGGGGCCTCTTCCTGTCTTTCTCTGTGGTTGACATTTTTGCACCACTCGTTCTGAGAGAGAGAGAGAGAGAGAGATTCGGAGAGAGAGAAAGAGAGACTTCTGCATTGAGTCAACGCTGTGTGAGGTAGTTTTGACTACTGATCATAACTTGGCAGGTACTTTGGTTTTTGGCCTTCATAACTTTGCTTGCTAAGAGACTATGGGGGCTGCACTGATTGGGGGCGTCATCCTGTGCCACCTGAATCGGAGGACACAGAGACGCAGAGAGAGAGTGGCAATCATGGCCAGACGGAGGAGGGCCAACAGGCGTCTGTACAGGAGACCTTACCCTCCCAGGGTATATCGTCAACAGCTCTCCTACATTCATATGTCTGAGGAGCAGTGTTTGCGAAGGCTGCGCTTCAGCAAGGAGGTGCTCACTGAGCTCTGCCACCTGCTGCAGCCAGATCTGCAGCCTCAACTGAGGTCCAGGACGTCTCTGTCGGTGGCAGTGAAGATCACAGTGGCTCTGAACTTTTATGCTACTGGCTCATTTCAATCTGCTGCTGGGGACATTGCCAATATCTCCCAGTTCGCGGTGCATTGCTGCATCCGTCAGGTCACAAATGCCCTCTTTAAAAGGAGACGAGAGTACATCTCTTTCCCCATGACCCCAGACAAGCAGCATGAACGCGCTATGGGCTTTGCGAGGATAGCGGGCTTCCCCATGGTGCAGGGCGCCATTGACTGCACGCATGTGGCTTTGCGTGCTCCGCATGAGAATGCCGAGGATTTCCGGAACAGAAAGGGGTTCCATTCCTTGAACGTTCAGTTGGTCTGTGACCACAGACAGCTGATACTCGCTGTCAATGCCCACTATCCTGGCAGCTGCCACGATGCATTCATCCTGTGCCAGACTACTGTGGCAGAACTTTTCGAGGCACCGCATCAGCCAGTTGGTTGGCTTCTCGGGGACAAGGGGTATCCACTGAGCACCTGGCTGATGACACCGCTCCGTACGCCCAACACCCCTGCTGAGCTGCGGTACAACGAGAGCCATCAAGCTACCAGAAACATCGTTGAGCACACAATCGGCGTGCTCAAGCAACGGTTCCGCTGTCTGGACCATTCTGGAGGAGCCCTGCAGTACTCGCCTGAGCGAGTTTCCCACTTCGTAGTTGTGTGCTGCATGCTGCATAACATGGCAATCCTCAGGACCCAGCCAATGCCACCAGGCCTTGGAGCACCACCAGAGGAGGAGGAGGAAGAGGAGGAAGAGGAGGAGGAGGATGATCATCAGCAGCACCAAGGCGTGAGGGCGGCCCACAATGTTGAAACTGCAAGGGCCGTCCGTCAACGGCTGATAGCAAGCCGCTTCTAGGCCCCTGCTGAGGAAATGGCTTCTGCCATTGAGAACAACATGAATGAAACCAACCCGCAACCCCTAAGCCGGCCAAGGCACCAATGAGTCCAAAGACCAAACATGTATATTTTGAATACAAAAACTTATTTATTTCACAAACTCTGTGTGTGTCATTTCCTCATGACAAACTAATAGAAAGAAACACAAAAACACAGTCATTAACAGAACTGGTTCTCATAACCTGGAGATAATGTCCAAAAGTTTGACCACGAACCTTAGCCTTTAATAAAAAAATGACCAACATTTTGTCACACCTCCTACTTTTTTCCCTTCAAGGGTGATCTCCTTCCCTTGCGCACTTCCCCCCTTCCCACTCTACTGCTCCTCCGTAATGGGACCTCAGTGGCTGCAGCAAGGCTGGTGGAAGGCTGTTGATTGTCAGAACCTGAGACTGCAGATGCCCTTGAAGGATGGCCTCGACCAGCTCTGGGCCTGGGGGGCCCGGCTGCAGACTGCACCAACTCTGCATGGGCGGCAGCAGTCTGTCCTACAGGCAGTGGCAAGTGCAGTGGAGAAGTGACAGTGGTGGCAGCAGGAATGCTGTCATCTTGAGAGAGGACAGCAACTCCCTGCTCGACCGACACACTGGCACTCCCACGGGGCAGCACTTCAGCATCCGGAGCAATCTGCTGGAGCACAGATTGCTGGCCTGCTGCGGCGCGGTGACAGCCCCGGGGAAATGTGTACGAACCATCGAGGATGGCAGCAGTCAGTGCTCGCGTGGCCTCAATCTGAGTCTGTATGAGAGCAGTCTGAGACTGAATTGCAGCACTAAGCTTTAGTGTGGCATTCGCCTGTGCTACAGCGAAGTGCTCCACACTCCTTGCCAGTGATTCAATGCTATCGGGCACCCTTCCCACTGCACCCATGAGCTCAGTGTGCATGTCCACCGCCTGGGTGTTCATTTCAGCGATCAGCCGCTCCTCCTCTGCGTCCAGTGCAGTAGGAGTCGCTGGCATACTCTCCCTCCGGGGAGAAGGCCCCCGTTCTTCCCTACCCCCATGGCGTTGCTGCAGCCCGCTGGGTCCTGGAGCTTCACCCTCATCAGACGCTTCCCCCCTGCTCCCCTCCAGGGAAGGCGTGTTCCCAGTGTGGGCATGGGCTTCCTCGGGAGAGGGTGGCACTGATGCTCCACCTTCATCTTCCTCCTCGCCTGCAGCTTCACTCCCACTGGCAGCTTGAAGGCCCGTCTCCTCAGCTGGTGAATCACCATCTGAAAGCAAGAAGGTACAAGAGTGGCTTTAGCGTGAGGACAGGGTGGCAGTAAGGGAGGAATAAGTGCAGCGATTTAGCAAGTTGGATTGAAAGTGTCAAAGGCTGGTGTTGTGAGGGACAAGTGGAAGGACAGAGGACAAAAAGGTGATGACCTTACCATTGCTGTCCAGAACGGGGTCGGCGTCTCCAGTGGCGACGGGACCGATCACCCGGCTTGCCACAATCCTCTGGACGCGCGCCTCAAGATCGCTGAGGGGTTGCAGCTGAGGCCGCCCTCCACCCGTCCGTTGCTGCTGTCTCCTATTATGAGATAGCTTGGCCTACAAGAAAAAGGACGGCGTCTGAGTAAATATACAGCCATGGTCTTGCCTGATGTGCCTCCCATAGGTGAATAGCCCTTACTGTATGCAGCCATGGTCTTGCCTGATGTGCCTCCCATAGGTGAATAGCCCTTACTGTATGCAGCCATGGTCTTGCCTGATGTGCCTCCCATAGGTGAATAGCCCTTACTGTATGCAAAGTGTGAATTGTGCGTGTGTGTTTCATGAGAGGGCCATAGGTGTTGGATGAGTGTTGTGCATTGGGGTTTTAAGACCCTCTGGCCATAGAGTGAGGTTGAGATGGAGGGATGGAGAGGTATTGAAAAAAAGCCACTCACCCTGACGATCCGAGTGAGGTCGTTGAACTTTTTTCGACATTGTACATGGGTCCTGGGCACCATGCTCCTGCAGGAGAAGCTCTGAGCCACCTCCCTCCACACTCTTCTGTACTCGCGTGGCAAAGGCCTCCTGCCACTCTCAGGGAAGAGTATAGATCTTCTGCGCTCCACCGCGCCAACCAGAGCATCCAAGGCCCGCTCGGTGAAGCGCTGAGCTCGTTCTCTCACCCTCTCCATAGTCCTTGGCTGGAAGATTTAGGCACAGGTCTCTCCAGGCCGAGATTCAAGACTCCAATGAGCAGGGTGTGGCTGGAGTGCAAGATCGACCCTCCCCTTTAAGAACATGTTGGTACCAATGACATAGATAGGACAAGGAAAGAGGTTCTGCTGAGGGAGTTTGAGCAGCTAGGGGCCAAATTAAAAAGCAGAACCTCGAGGGTAATAATCTCTGGATTACTACCTGAGCCACGAGCAAATTTGGCTAGGGTAAATAAAATCAGGGAGTTGAATGCGTGGCTCAAAGACTGGTGTGGGAAAAATGGGTTTTGCTTCTTGGGACACTGGCACCAGTACTGGGGCAGGAGAGAGCTGTTCCGTTGGGACGGACTTCACTTGGCCAGTGCTGGGACTAGTGTCCTGGCGAATCGAATAACTAGGGCTGTGGAGAGGGCTTTAAACTAATTAGTGGGGGGGAGGTTTCAAGAGAGCAAAAAATAAAAATGACAACAGAGAGGGTCATAGACATAGGTAGCAGTAGGGGAATCACAAATCAGAGCGTGGCAGGAAGGGACAGAGTGTGTGGAGTAAAAGGTAAACTGGTAAAAAGTGAAAAAGCAGGAACTAAGTGCCACAAAGCATATTTGAAAGTTCTCTATCTGAATGCACGTAGCATTCGTAACAAAATAGACGAGTTAATGGCACAAATAACTACATATGGTTATGATATTGTGGCCATTACAGAAACATGGCTGCAGGGTGACAATGCCTGGGAATTAAACATACCAGGTTATTTAACGATCAGGAAGGACAGGCAGGAAGGAAGGGGAGGTGGGGTGGCTATGTTAATAAAGGAAGGAATCACTGTAATACAGAGTAATGATATTGGGTCAAAAAATCATGATAATGAAACAGTTTGGGTGGAGATAAGGAATAATAAGGGGAAAAAAACATTAGTGGGCGTAGTCTATAGGCCTCCGAACAGTTGCAACTCTATTGGACGGAGTATCAATCAGGAAATAGTTGAGGCATGTAATAAGGGAACATCTATAATTATGGGGGATTTTAACTATCATATTAATTGGACAAATCAAATGGGGCAGGGCTGCCTTGAGGATGAGTTCATTGAGTGTATTAGGGATGGGTTTCTTGAGCAGTATGTAACTGAACCGACCAGGGGGCAAGCAACCTTAGATCTGGTCCTGTGTAACGAGACAGGATTAATTAAAAATGTCCTAGTAAAGGATCCCCTTGGAATGAGTGACCATAACATGGTTGAATTCCATATTCAATTAGAGGGTGAGAAGGTTGGATCTCAAACAAGCGTGCTAAGCTTGAATAAAGGAGACTATGAAGGTATGCGAGCGGAATTGAGTAGAGTGGATTGGGAAAATAGATTAAAGGGTAAGACGACACATGATCAGTGGTGTACATTCAAGGAGTTATTTTACAACTTCCAAAAAATATATATTCCACTGAAAAGAAAAGGGTGTAAAAGAAAGGACAGTCATCCGTGGCTAAGTAAAGAAATTAAGGATAGTATTCGACTAAAAACAAGGGCATATAAGGTAGCGAAATCTAGTGGGAGGACAGAGGATTGGGAAAACTTTAAAAGGCAGCAAAAAATAACAAAAAGATTGATTAAGAAAGGGAAGATAGATTATGAAAGTAAATTAGCAAAAAATATAAAAACAGATAGTAAGAGTTTTTATAGTTATATAAAAAGAAAAAGGGTGGCTAAAGTAAATGTTGGTCCCTTAGAGGATGAGACCGGGAAATTAATGGTGGGAAATATGGAGATGGCAAAAACACTGAATGAATATTTTGTATCAGTCTTTACAGTAGAGGACACTAAGAATATCCCAACACTGGACAAACAGGGGGCTATAGGGGAGCTAAACACGATCAAAATCACTAAGGAAGTGGTACTCGGTAAAATAATGGGACTCAAGGCGGATAAATCACCTGGACCTGATGGCTTACATCCTAGAGTCTTGAAGGAAGTGGCGGTAGGGATTGTAGATGCATTGGTAATAATTTTTCAAAACTCCCTGGATTCCGCTAAGGTCCCGGCAGACTGGAAAACTGCTAATGTAACACCCTTATTTAAAAAGGGCAGTAGACAGAAGGCTGGTAACTATAGACCGGTTAGCCTAACATCTGTGGTAGGTAAAATTTTGGAGTCCATTATTAAGGAAACAGTAACAGGACATTTGGATAATCATAATTTAATAGGACAAAGTCAGCATGGTTTTACGAAGGGGAAGTCATGTTTGACAAATTTGCTGGAGTTCTTTGAGGAAGTAACATATAGAGTGGATAAAGGGGAACCAGTGGACGTAGTGTATTTAGACTTCCAAAAGGCATTTGACAAGGTGCCACACAAAAGATTATTGCTTAAGGTAAAAAATCACGGGATTGGGGGTAATATTCTGGCATGGATAGAGGATTGGCTATCTAACAGAAAGCAAAGAGTTGGGATAAATGGTTCATTCTCAGACTGGCAATCAGTAACTAGTGGTGTTCCACAGGGGTCAGTGCTGGGTCCCCAACTCTTCACAATCTATATTAACGATTTGGAGGAAGGGACCAAGTGTAACATATCAAAATTTGCAGATGATACAAAGATGGGAGGGAAAGTAGTGAGTGAGGAGGACATAAAAAACCTGCAAGGGGACATAGACAGGCTAAGTAAGTGGGCAGAGATTTGGCAGATGGAATACAACACTGGAAAGTGTGAGGTGATGCACTTTGGCAGGAAAAATCCTAGAGCAATTTATTATCTTAATGGCAAGAAACTGGAGAGTACTGAAGTGCAAAGGGATCTGGGGGTCCTGGTGCACGAAACTCAAAAGGTTAGTATGCAGGTGCAGCAAGTGATTAAGAAGGCAAATGGAATGTTGGCTTTCATTGCTAGGGGGATAGAATATAAAAATAGGGAGGTATTGCTTCAGTTGTACAAGGTATTGGTGAGACCGCACCTGGAATACTGCATACAGTTTTGGTGTCCTTACTTAAGGAAAGACATCCTTGCTCTCGAGGCAGTGCAAAAAAGGTTCACTCGGTTAATCCCGGGGATGAGGGGGTGGTCATATGAGGAGAGGTTGGGTAGATTGGGACTCTACTCATTGGAGTTCAGAAGAATGAGAGGCGATCTTATTGAAACATATAAGATTGTGAAGGGGTTGGATCGGGTGGATGCGGGGAGGATGTTCCCGATGACGGGTGAGACGAGAACTAGGGGACATAGTCTTAGAATAAGGGGCTGCTCTTTCAAAACTGAGATGAGGAGGAACTACTTCACTCAGAGGGTGGTAGGTCCATGGAATATGCTGCCACAAAAAGCTGTAGAAGCTACAACATTAATTAAATTTAAAACAGAAATAGACAGTTTCCTAGAAGTAAAGGGCATTAAGGGTTACGGGGAGCGGGCAGGAATTTGGACATGAGTCTAGGTTCGGATCGGTCATGGCCCTGTGGGTAGTGGAGCGGGCCCAGGGACTGTGTAGCCTGATTCTGCTCCTATTTCGTGTGTGCAATTCTGTTAGATGCAGGAGATGGTTCTGTGATAGATAGTAGATTGGCGGTTAGGATCAGATCAGCCATGATCTTATTGAATGGCGGAGCAGGCTCGAGGGGCCGATTGGCCTACTCCTGCTCCTATTTCTTATGTTCTTATGTTCTTAACTGTCTGGCGCCAGTGTGTCTGTGTTCCATCGCTAACTGACAGCACCTGCGCTGCGCCCGCGCTCTGAGTTAGCGCCTCGCTCCTCGGCCTTTGCGCCTTAAGACAGGTGTGTAGCGCCTGATTTAGCGCTCCAATCACCTCCAGGGGCGAGAAAAGTCAAGTTTGCAGTCGGAGGCGATAATTAGCGCCAGGCGCTAATCTTTGCGCCCGGCCGATAATTGCGCCCCAAACGGGGCGATACTGAATTTCTCCCCCCATGTTTTTAAGCTACATATAAGCAATGTGAAAAAGGGTTCCACCAGTTATATAAAATTTGAAATGAAAATAGAAAAGGCTGGAAAGATAAAGATTTGATAGAGGTGTTCAAAATCATGAGGGGTCTAGACAGAGTAGATAAAGAGAAACTGTTCCCATTGGCGGAAGGGTCAAGAACCAGAGGCGACATGAGGAAAAACTCTTTTACGCAGCGAGTGGTTAGGATCTGGAATGCATTGCCTGAGAGGGTGGTGGAGGCAGACTCAATCGTGGCTTTCAAAAGGGAATTGGATAGGTACTTGGCAACTCGCCAAGGCTCCTTCGGCAGCAACTCCCAAACACGCGACCTCTATCACCTAGAAGGACAAGGGCAGCAGGCGCATGGGAACACCAACCCCTCCAAGTTCCCCTCTAAGTCACACACCATCCTGACTTGGAAGTATATCGCCGTTCCTTCATCGTTGCTGGGTCAAAATCCTGAAACTCCCTCCCTGACAGCACTGTGGGAGCACCTTCACCACACGGACTGCAGCGGTTCAAGAAGGCGGCTCACCACCACCTTCTCAAGGGGCAATTAGGGATGGGCAATAAATGCTGGCGTTGCCAGCGACGCCCACATCCCATAAACGAATTTTTAAAAAAGGGGAAAAATTTGCAGGGCTACGGGGAAAGGGCGGGTGAGTGGGACTGGCTGAAGTGCTCTTGTAGAGAGCCGGCACGGGCTCGACGGGCTGCATTCTGTGCTGTAATCATTCTATGATTCTATGAAATACACAGCCAGCCAGCCTTTCATTATCTGGAAATAATAAGTTAATCCTTCTGGTTGGGCGTGTGCATCAAAACTGGAATAATGATCCCTGCTGATGAGTCTATGCTATAAAGCCAAGTGACAATTATATAGATTACTGATATCATTCAAAGGGAGCTTAAAAAATGGCCTAAGGAATGGCTGTTTTCTCTGCTCGGCCAAATATCCACAGCTGTCATCTTTTGTACGTAAAATTGTAGAAACAGATGAGCTCAGTGAAACTAGGGTTGAAAATGTGTAAGTTCCTGATTAACCTTCTTCTATTAAACCAATGGCAGGAAATTTCTCAGCACTGCTCCCACTCCACCGACACTACTTCATCGGAGTGCGGCAGGGACCCCGTTTATGTGTGGAGCAGATCCGAGGAATTTCCCGAGCAACGTCAATGAAAGTTCTTCTGCACTGATCTATTCTCTTCAAGCTGAGATATTGAAGTAATGCAAGGTATCTACAGTTCTGGTCACCACATTACAGGAAGGATGTGATTGCACTAGAGGGGGTGCAGAGGAGATTTACAAGGATGTTGCCTGGGCTGGGGAGTTTTAGCTATGAGGAAAGATTGGATAGACTGGGGTTGTTTTCTTTGGAACAGAGGAGGCTGAGGGGAGACTGAGTTGAGCTGTATAAAATTATGAGGAGCCTAGATAGAGTGGACAGGAAGGATCTATTTCTCTTAGCAGATAAGTTAATAACCAGGGGACATAGATTTAAAGTAATTGGGAGAAGGATTAGAGGGGAGTTGAGGAGAACTTTTTTCACCCAGAGGGTGGTGGGTGTCTGGAACTCACGGCCTGAAAGAGTGGTAGAGGCAGAAACCCTCATCGCATTTAAAAAGTACTCGGATATGCACTTGAAGTGTCGTAACCTACAGGGCTACGGACCAAGAGTTGGAAAGTGGGAATAGGCTGGATAGCTCTTTGTCGGCCGGCACGGACACGATGGACCGAATGGCCTCCTTTTGTGCCTTAAATTTCGATGATTCTGTGATCTACCTTTTTAGTTTTGATCCTTGTTTTAATAATCTTCAAATGGATTTTCTGAGAATTTGAGTCATCACTACTTTTTGGGGTAATTTTTGTGAAACCCCATAGCACTGGCGGGTCTTTACATATTACCGGCACTCTTTCATCTCTTGATTTCAGTGGACAGATAATCGCGGGCAGTGTGCCTATAATTTTGCAATCTCCACCAGAAGCAGAGGGTGTCGCAAAATCTCGGGTAAGTTGTACGTGTTTAGTGAAGGAAGCAGGCTCAATGTGCTGCTCTCTTACGTGTATCTTTTGCTTAGTTTTGACCTCCTTATTTAGCATTGTAGTCTAGGTCTAGGTGCTTGTTCGTGAGTCAGGTGGTTACCTAACAATATAAAGCATTTGGTCTGTTTACTGTTGACCTGATAGTGGCAGCTGGTCTGGGAACTCATTTGTCCAGCATTCAGCACAAAGCAATGGGTAAGTGTACGTTTTCATACTTTGCTGCTTCTTTGAGTTTCTCTTAATTTACACAATCAATAGGAATATGGGAAACATTACGTCTCTTTCCATACTTTTTTCTCTCTTCCTCTTATTTTTATTTCTCTTTCTTACACAGATATGGCAGATATAGAATTGTGACAAAGTGATTGGTGCTGTGGCCTTTTCTCAACCATAACCAGATCCTTGACAGATCACACGCAACACGTGGGGACCAGGTGAGAAACCCATTTGGCTGAGCATTTGCAAAAAAATAATCATAGTCAACCCAATCCAATGTGAGTATACTGTAGATACAGAGAAAGTGCTGAGAAATCGAAACTTTCAAGCGATTTAGCAATATCTATGCATTTTGTTATAGAATCCACCTCACAAGTACATTACTGCTCAAGTTGTGTGGCAGACTGACCCAACATTAGTGCTGACTCCATTGTTGAGTGATTGACCCACCACCCCACGGTTCAGTGAATATCTTATGAAAGGAAATACCTGACATTTGTACGATTGACTGAACCCACATTGTGTATCCCCATTAACATCAAATGCATAGATCACTTCGCTTGCCAAGGGAGTTCCCTTACAGAGAGGTCAATAACCGGGGGCATAGATTTAAAGTAATTGGGAGAAGGGTTAGAGGGGATTTGAGGAGAACTTTGTTCACCCAGAGGGTGGTGGGGGTCTGGAACTCACTGCCTGAAAGGGTGGTAGAGGCAGAAACCCTCATCACATTTAAAAAGTGCTTGGATATGCACTTGAAGTGTCGTAACCTACAGGGCTACGGACCAAGAGCTGGAAAGAGGGATTTGGCTGGATAGCTCTTTGTCGGCCGGCGCGGACACGATGGGCCGAATGGCCTCCTTCTGTGTCGTAAATTTCTACGATTCTATACATTAAGCAGCAAAGCTTGAATTGCAAAAGCAGCTAATCCTTATAACAATCAGAATAACAAATGGCGAAATAATAAACTATGCCTCAAAACAAAGATCAGGTATTACTCCAAATTATAACAGAAAAGTAAGACCGGTGACATAAATTTAAATGAGAGAAAAGTATACATACAACAGATATACATTTTAGAAATTCTTTACTCAAAGGCTAATAAATGTTTGGAACAATCTGCCAGGTGAGGAAGTAAAGGCAAAAACTGTATGGCTGTTAAAAGTGCAGTTCTATGCTATAATAAGAGAGTTACATTACTAGAGGGATGATTTTGATAGAATAGCCTTTCCTCATCCTTCACTTTTCTGAAAAAAAAACAATTACAAAATCTCCATATTACAAAAAGGATCTAGAAGCACTGGAGAAAGAGCAAAAAAGATTAACAAGGGTGATATCAGAACTGAGAGGAGACAACTATCAGGAAAGACTGAACAGGCTGGGGCTCTTTTCTCTAGAAAAGAAAAGACTGAGAGGTGACCTGACAGAGGTCTTCAAAATTATGAAGGGGTTCGATATGGTCGATTGTTTTAATTTATTCATGGGATGTGAGCATCGCTGGCAAGGCCAGCATTTTTTGCCCATCCCTAATTGCCCTTGAGAAGGTGGTGGTGAGCCGCCTTGTTGAACCGCTGCAGTCCGTGTGGTGAAGGTACTCCCACAGTGCTGTTAGGGAGGGAATTCCAGGATTTTGACCCAGCGACAATGAAGGAACGGTGATATATTTCTAAGTCAGGATGGTGTGTGAACTTGGAGGGGAACTTGGAGGTGGTGGTGTTCCCATGCGCCTGCTGCCCTCGTCCTTCTAGGTGGTAGGGGTCGTGGGTTTGGGAGGTGCTGTAGTGCATCTTGTAGATGGTACACACTGCAGCCACAGTGAATGTTTAAGGTGCAATCAAGCGGGCTGCTTTTTCCTGGATGGTGTCAAGCTTCTTGAGTGTTGTTGGAGCTGCAATTACCCAGGCAAGTGGAGAGTATTCAATCGCACTCTTGACTTGTGCCTTGTAGATGGTGGAAAGACTTTGGAGAGTCAGGAGGTGAGACATTCACCACAGAATACCCAGTCTCTGACCTGCTCTTGTAGCCACAGTATTTATGTGGCTGGTCCAGTTAAGTTTCTGGTCAATGGTGACCCCCAGGATGTTGATGGTGGGGGATTCGGCGATGGTAATGCCGTTGAATGTCAAGGGGCAGTGGTTAGTCTCGCTTGTTGGAGATAGTCATTGCCTGGCATTTGTGTGGCACGAATGTTACTTGCCACATATCAGCCCAAGCCTGATTGTCGTCCAAGCATGGACTGTTTCATTATCTGAGGAGTTGCGAATGGCACTGAACACTGCAATCATCGGCGAACATCCCCACTTCTGACCTTATGATGGAAGGAAGGTCATTGATGAAGCAGATGAAGATGGTTGGGCCTAGGACACTGCCCTGAGGAACTCCTGCAGCGATGTCCTGGGGCTGAAATGATTGGCCTCCAACACCCACAACAATCTCCCTTTTTGCTAGGTATGACTCCAGCCAGTGGAGAGTTTTCCCCCTGATTCCCATTGACTTCAATTTTACTCGGGCTCCTTGATGCCAGACTCGGTCAAATGCTGCCTTGATGTCAAGGGCAGTCACTCTCACCTTAGCAGATGAGAGAAGATGTTTCCACTTGTGGGCGAGTCCAAAACTAGGAGTCACAAATATAAGATAGTCACTAATAAATCTAATAAGGAATTCAGGAGAAACTTCTTTACTCAGAGAGTGGTGAGAATGTGGAACACGCTACCACATGGAGTGGTTGAAGCGAATAGCATAGTTGCATTTAAGGAGAAACTAGATAAGTACATGAGGGAGAAAGGAATAGAAGGACAAAAGCAAAATACTGCGGATGCTGGAAATCTGAAATAAAAAGAGAAAGTGCTGGAAATACTCAGCCGGTCAGGCAGCATCTGTGGAGAGAGAAATAGAGTTAACGTTTCAGGTCGATGACACCTTGTCAGCACTGGACAAAGTTGGAAATGGAACAGGTTTTAAGCTCCCCTCCCCCCTTTCCCTGCCCCGACACTTGCTTAAAAACCTGTTCCATCTCCAACTTTTTCCAGTTATGACGAAGGGTCATCGACCTGAAACGTTAACTCTGTTTCTCTCTCCAAGGAATAGAAGGATAGGTTGATTGGGTGAGATGAAGTAAATAGAGTGGGAGGAGGCTTGTGTGGAACATATACACCAGCATAGCCTGCTTGGGCCAAATGGTCCGATTTTGTGCTGTAAATTCTATGTAATTCTATGTAAAGTCTTATCCACATTTATATAGCACTGAAACCCGGCTTACGATAAGAGTTACAGATAAGAAACGATATTTTGAAAATCAAAAGATAAAAATTACTGTTGGCAATATTATTATACAAGACCTCGTATCATGGAATGAAGGACGGGGTCACAACCCGCCACGGCGACCGCACGCACCCGACCCGCCCAGGTACAGAAAATTCCGGCCATAGGTTAATTAAGGACAGCCAGCAGATTTGTAAAAGGCAAGTCCCTTCCAACAAATTGAATAGAGTTCTTTGAGGAAATAACAGTGTATTGATAAAGGAAATGTAGTGAATGTTGTGTATGTGGATTTTCAAAAGGAATTTGGTAAGGTATTGCATAGAAGGCTTGTTGATAAAATTAACATACATGGTATTAAAGGGAATGTGGCAGAAGGATAGGAAGTTGGATACAGAACAGAACATTAAAGAGAGAGTAGTAGTTAATAGACTTTTTTGGAAAGTAGGGATGTAAACATAATAAATATAAAAGTGTACAGAATTGGAGGTAACGTTGTGACATGGGTTGGTAATTGGTTGGGAGGTAGGAGATAGCGATAAAGGGAATGTTCTCTGATTGGCGGGATGTGACAAGTGGTTTTCCGTAGGGATCTGTACTGGGGCCTCAGCTTTTCACTATATATATTAATGACTTGGATGATGGAATAGAGAGTTGTATATCGAAGTTTGCAGATGACACTATGTTAAGAGGGTACAGCAAGTTGTGTACATGGGAGCAGGAATTTACAAAGGGAGTGAGTGGGACAAACTACGGCAGATGGAGTTCAATGTGGGGAGTTTGAAGTCATCCACTTTGGATCTGATAAAGAGAAATGGGAATATTTTCTTAATGGCGTACCGGCTTGAGGGGGTGATTGGCCTATTCCTGTTCCTATGGACCTAAACTGTGGTGTTTCACAAGAGTAAGTGTTCGGGCCATATCACCTTATGCCCAATGCAGAGAATGGTTATGGAGAGCGAAAATACAACAAATTCTGTAAAACATTAAAAGGAGTCACAGAGTAGAGAGGCTTACTGATCCATGTATATAAATCTTTAAAAATGGGAGAAGTTGATATATCTGTTAAAAAGCATTAAAAATCCTCGGTTTTATAAATAGGGCATAGATTAAAGCAAAGCCTTTACAAATCATTAGTTATGCAGTTAGAACGTTGTGTCCAGTTTCCCCATCCTTCTTCAGGGAGAATGACAAAACCGAGGAGAGGGTACAGAAGAGAATTACTAAGATAATACCAGGGCTGAGAGGATTTATTTATAAGGAGATAATAGAGAAACTGGGCCTCTTTTCTGCAAGGAGAGAAGATTAAGAAGAGATCTGATAGATGTATTCAAAATTATGAGGATGTTTGATAATAAAAATAGAAAAAAAACAATTTCCTCTGGTTAGTCAGTAACTAGAGGGTATAAATTTACGATCATCACCAAAAGAATGGGAGGAGAGATTAGGAGATTTTTTTATTATATGCAGTGGCTTGTTGTATACGTAATGCCCAACCGCAAACTTTTTAAAGGGATGTGGATCAATAACAAACAAAAAGGAAACGGGCAGGGGAATAGGATTCAGCGGCTAGCTCTTTCATGATGTGGAGATGCCGGTGTTGGACTGGGGTGGACAAAAGTGAGAAGTCGCACAACACCAGGTTATAGTCCAACAGCTTTATTTGAAATCACAAGCTTTCGGAGCGCTGCTCCTTCGTCTGACGAAGGAGCAGCGCTCCGAAAGCTTGTGATTTCAAATAAAGCTGTTGGACTATAACCTGGTGTTGTGTGACTTCTCACTTTAGCTCTTTCAGAGAGCCGGCACAGGCACAATGGCCTTACTGTGTGCTGATTCTATACATGTCTGTCTCCTCTGTCCTGCAACATTTCCATTGTTATATGAAATTATACACTATTGCAGGCAATTTTCAGCTGCCTACTGCCCCATTCATACTGGAAAATGGGGTGGTAGGCAGATTAAATCTTTTGAAAAAAACCTACCACCTACTGGTCATCCAAGAACCAACCAACTCGACTTTCAAGTGGGACTTGAAATCGGCGGCCAACGATATCGCCCAAAACAGACGGGAGCTTTATTAAAATATTAAAGTTAGGGTTCTATGCTGCTTGTAGGGCCCTGACCCAATTTTCAGGTACCGATGTGCGGAACGTGTACTGCACACGCACTGCCTCGTAGTACTGGATGAAGATCCAAAATTTTACAGGAGTTTCTCGTAAAGAAACAAAATTTGGCTCCAAAAGTTTTATACTTTTTTTCAGGGCGTCACACTAAATTGAAACAGCTTTCATTTCAAAGCCTCACTTCACCTTAAGTTAAAACAGAACACATTTCTGGGATTCAGCCATGGCTCAGTGGAAGCACTTTCACCTCCGAATTAGAAGGTTGTGGGTTCAAGCCCCACTTCAGAGACTTGAGCACATAATCTGGGCTGGCACTTTTGTACAGTACTGAGGGAGCGCTGCACTGTCGGACGGGCAGTACTGAGGGAGCGCTGCACTATCGGACGGGCAGTACTGAGGGAGCGCTGCACTGTCAGAGGGGCAGTACTGAGGGAGCGCTGCACTGTCGGAGGGTCAGTACTGAGGGAGCGCTGTACTGTCAGAGGGGCAGTACTGAGGGAGCGCTGCACTGTCGGAGGGGCAGTACTGAGGGAGCGCTGCACTGTCGGACGGGCAGTACTGAGGGAGCGCTGCACTGTCGGAGGGGCAGTACTGAGGGAGTGCTGTACTGTCGGAGGGACAGTACTGAGGGAGTGCTGCATTGTCGGAGGGGCAGTACTGAGGGAGCGCTGCACTGTCGGAGGGGCAGTACTGAGGGAGCGCTGCACTGTCGGAGGAGCAGTACTGAGGGAGTGCAGCACTGTCGGAGGGGCAGTACTGAGGGAGCACTGCAGTGTCGGAGGGGCAGTACTGAGGGAGCGCTGCAGTGTCGGAGGGGCAGTACTGAGGGAGCGCTGCAGTGTCGGAGGGGCAGTACTGAGGGAGTGCTGCAGTGTCGGAGGGGCAATACTGAGGGAGCGCTGCACTGTCGGAGGGGCAATACTGAGGGAGCGCTGCACTGTCGGAGGTGCCGTCTTTTGGATGAAACATTAAATTATCTGCCCTCTCAGGTGGATGGAAAAGATCCCATGGCACTATTTCGAAGAGGAGCAGGGGAGTTCTCCCTGGTGTCTTGGCCAATATTTATCCCTCAACCAACATAACTAAAACAGTTGGTCATTTATGTTTGTGGGACCTTTCTGTGCGCAAATTGGCTGCCATGTTTCCCTACATTGCAACGGTGACTACACTTCAAAAGTAATTCATTGGCTCTGAAGCCCTTTGGAATGCCCTTGACTTTGAAAGATACTATATACATGCAAGTTCTTTCTTTGTTTTTATTCACTTCACAATAAAAGAAACAGCTTCCATTTTAGGGGTTCAAACAGTTAAGAAGCCATTGCTTCTTCCAGCTATTTAGACATCTTTTGCTTTGTTTTTCAGAAGTATGTTCACCATGTATCAAGATAATTTGCTTGAAAACAAGAACTGGAATTATTCAAACAGTAATTTCACGCTTGACGTTTACGCGATTCCATGCACCTCCACACAGACGAACAGATTTTATGTTAATTACACTGTCATTGCCCTCATCTACTATATTGTTTCCATCCTTGCTATCGTGGGGAACTCTGTTGTTGTGATGGTTATACTCTCTGCAAAATATGTCAGATCTTCCACAGACATCTACCTTCTGAATCTGACTCTGGCAGACCTCCTCTTTGCCCTCACTTTGCCCTTTTGGGCTGTGTACATGGTGAATGGTTGGATTTTTGGAAATTTCATGTGCAAAGCCATTTCAGTCCTACAAGAAGTCAACTTTTACAGTGGGATTTTGTTGTTAGTTTGCATCAGCGTGGATCGATACTTGGCAATCGTTTGTGCCACCCAATATAGTAGCAGCAAACGCTATCTGGTCAAGTACATTTGTGCTGCAGTGTGGACATTGGGAGTTGTACTTTCTTTGCCAATTCTGTTCTTCAGATCAGTCTTTGTTACACTTGACACAAATCAGACAGTTTGCTCCGATTACAGTTCCAAATCAAATGAGAATTTGAGAATAGGTACCAGAATTGTACGTCATTCCATTGGTTTCATTGTGCCATTACTTATCATGCTCTTCTGCTATGGTTTCACTATGAAGACCCTCTTCCGAACAAGGAGCCATCAAAAACATAAAGCCATGAAAGTCATCATAGCAGTGGTGCTCACCTTTCTGATTTGTTGGCTTCCCTATAATATTGCTGTTTGTACTGACACATTATTGAGATCCAACATTATTGACGATAGCTGTAATTTCAGAACTTACCTTGAAAGAACTTTGTTTGCAACCCAGATTTTAGGATTCATGCATTGTTTCATCAACCCAATATTATATGCCTTCATTGGACATAAATTCAGACACCACCTTATGAACTTATTACGTAGCAAAAGACTCATTAGTCAAGAGGTTGTGATGAAGGATGGAAGGCAAACATCTCAAGGATCAGGGAGGAATCCCATCTACTTTGCCAGTACTGTATAAAGTTGATTAGGGTGAAATTGCACTGTGCAATATTGGCACATGATTAATTAATGGAGTCATAAGATATTCACGCCAATAATTTCCGTAGGACTTCTCCAGATAACAACGACTTTACTTAAAAATAATAATTCGTTGGCTCTGAAGCGATTTGGGATATCCTGAGGAGGTGAAAAATGGTTTATAAATGCAAGTTCTTTATTTACTATTCAAGGCTATAACCTCTAAATCAATGTCACGCTTTGGAATATGTATTGCACCATTTTGCAGTTGCCGAATATCTTCAGGTGTAAGGATTCTTGGAGATAAATCTGATACAATTTACTTATTTATGAGAGTGACATTTCCAGGATCCCAATTTTGTTATATAGTTTGTAACGTCCAATATATTTGATAGAATTTATATTAGAATACAATATAACTCCATGATTCTGAAATTCTGCAGAATTTTTCCTGAAGTGTTTTTTATTTTTTTATTTTTTCCTGGGATGTGGGCGTCGCTGGCAAGGCCAGCATTTATTGGATAGGCAATGGCAAACATTTAAAGATCGCATGGATGAACTACAGAATTTGTTCATCCCTGTTTGGCATAAAAATAAAACAAAAAAGGTGACTCAACCATGGCTAACAAGGGAAATTAGGGATAGCATAAGATCCAAGGAGAGGACATATAAATTGGCCAGAAAAAGCAGCAAACCTGAGGATTGGGAGCAGTTCAGGATTCAGCAAAAGAGGACAAAGGGATTAATTAAGAGGGGGAAAATAGAATATGAGAGTAAGCTTTCAGGGAACATAAAAACTGACTGTAAAAGCTTCTATAGATATGTGAAGAGAAAAAGATTGGTGAAGTCAAGCATAGGTCCCTTGCAGTCAGAATCAGGGGAATTTATAATGGGGAACAAAGAAATGGCTGACGAATTAAATACGTACTTTGGTTCTGTCTTCACAAAGGAGGACACAAATAAACTCCCAGAGATGTCGGGGAACATAGGGTCTAATGAGAGGGAGGAACTGAAAGAAATCAGTATTTGTAGGGAAATGGTGTTAGGGAAATTGACGGGATTGAAGGCTGATAAATCCCCAGGGCCTGATAATCTACATCCTAGGGTACTTAAGGAAGTGGCCCTAGAAATAGTAGATGCATTGCTGGTCATCTTTCAAAATTCTATAGACTCTGGAACAGTTCCCATGGATTGGAGGGTAGCTAATGTAATTCCACTATTTAAAAAAGGTGGCAGAGAAAAAACGGGGAATTATAGACCGGTAAGCCTGACATGTGGGCAAAATGCTAGAGTCCATTATAAAAGATGTAATAGCAGAGCACTTGGAAAACAGTGACAGGATCGGACAAAGTCAACATGGATTTACAAAAGGGAAATCATGCCTGACTAATCTACTGGAATTTTTTGAGGATGCAACTGGTAGAATAAATAAGGGAGAAATAGTGGATGTGGTGTATTTGGACTTTAAGAAGGCTTTCGATAAGGTCCCGCATAAGAGATTAGCCTGCAAAGTTAAAGCACATGGGATTGGGGGTAAGGTACTGATTTGGATAGAGAACTGGTTGACAGACAGGAAGCAAAGAGTTGGAATAAACGGGTCTTTTTCCGAGTGGCAGGCAGTGACTAGTGGGGTACCGCAGGGATCGGTCCTTGGACCCCAGCTATTCACAATATATATTAATGATCTAGACGAGGGAACTAGATGTAATATCTCTAAGTTTGCAGACGACACAAAGCTGGGTGGGCGTGTGTGCTGTGAGGAGGATGCAGAGAAACTCCAGTATGATTTGGACAGGTTGGGTGATTGGGCAGATGCATGGCAGATGCAGTATAATGTAGATTGGTGAGGATGAGGTTTTTCCCTGGTGTTGGTTCTCTCACACCTGCTGCAGGCCTAGTCTGGCTGCTATGTCCTTCAGGACTCGGCCAGTAGTGGTGCTACCGAGCCACTCTTGGTAATGGACATTGAAGTCTCCCACCCAGAGTACATTCTGTGCCCTTGCTACCCTCAGTGTTTCTTCTAAGTGGTGTTCAACATGGAGGAATACTGATTCATTAGCCGAGGGAGGATGGTAGGTGGTAATCAGCATGAGGTTTCCTTGCCCAGGCTTGACCTGAAGCCATGAGACTTCGTGGGGTCCAGAGTCAATGTTGAGGACTCGCAGGGACACTCCCTCCCGACTGTATACCACTGTAACGCCACCGGTGGGACAGGACATACCCAGGGATGGTGATGGAGGTGTCTGGGACATTGGCTGAAAGGTATGATTCTGGATGTGCCGTTTTCATGTCCGAAGCCAGTGCCTAGGTCAATGCCGGGTGGTCCATCCGGTTTTATTCTTATTATCGTTTTTCGTAGGTTTGGTACAACTAAGTGACTTGCTAGGCCATTTCAGAGGGCAGTTAAGAATCAACCACATTGCTGTGGGTTTGGAGTCACATATAGGCCAAGTTTCCTTCCCGAAAGGACATTAGTGTTTTTACAACAATGCGATAGTTTCATGGTCACCATTGTCAGTCTCAGTAATCACAAGTACTAACACTAGCTTTTTCTTAACTGAATTTAAATTTCCCAGCTGGCATAATGGGATTTGAACTCACGTTGCTGGATCATTAGTCCAGGCCTCTGGATTACTTGTCCAGTAACATAATCACTATGCTACCATTCCCGATGGGTTTGGGAAGAACTGACTGGAGAACAAATTATATAGTCAGGGAAATAACCGGACTAGATGAACCGATTGGACTTTTGTGATTCTATGCTTTGTTATCCATATCTCATTAAAAATTTTAGAGGGTACAGGCCTGCCCAAAAACATTACTTTGTATTGTAACATTTCTTGCTCACACTTTTCCATCAACTTTTCCCATTGTAAATACCTTGGTTACCATTTCCCATTTAATTTTACTTTGTAGACTTTCATCGGTTTGGTTTATCGATGAACCAATAAAAGCACTCATAAGGTCTTTTCAAAAAATTTTCATCTGCTATATTATTCTCATTAACTGAAATTTATAATGCCCAAAATAAAGTTTTAAATAAAATGAAACATAATTAAATTCATAAATTACATTTTTCTACCTTTTAATTTCTTTATGAAAGCTTTTACTTCAAGGCCAGTCGCAAAAGCCTGGTCTTCAACTGGATATTTTTAGCTCACAACAGCGAAGAGAGGCTGTTCAATCACACTGCAAATTCAGAGTATGTGCAGTTTATAGAGTTTGCCAGCATTTCCAGCATTTTCTGTTATTATTTCAGATTTCCAGCATCCGCAGTATTTTGCTATTGTATTACAATTTAATCATGTTCCTTTTACTGAAATTTCCCAGCATACAATGTGCATCAATGGGAATTGAAGGGTAAAAGGGTGCGTCCCATCACCCTGTGAGGATTGCAATTCATTATCCTCAAGGCTTTCATGGGTGACGTCAGCTTGGGTGGTAGCACATCTTCAGGACCCGACTACCAATCATAAAATATACTAAAAATATCCAAGGAAAAAGAAAGACTTGCATTTCTACAGCGCTTTTCACGACCATCGGACGTCCCAAAGCACTTTACAGCCGATGAAGCACTTTTTGAAGTCAATGTTGTAATGTAGGAAATGCAGCAGCCAATTTGTGCACAGCAAGCTCCCACAAACAGCAATTTCTGAGGCTTAAGGAATATTCCAATATAAAAAATTGTAAACTGCATAATCTGTTTTTAGTGATGTTGATTGAGGGATAAATATTGGCCCCAGGACACCGGGGATAACTCCCCTACTCTTCTTCAAAATAGTGCCATGGGATCTTTTACATCCACCTGAGAGCAGACGGGGCCTCGGTTTAACATCTCATCCAAAAGAGTGGTATAATCGACTCAGGCTTGCTTATAATATAAACAGGAAGCTCAATGGGGGCAGTGACGCAATGGGGACAAGGAATCGAGAGAGCAAACTGGATGGTCTAAGGGCCGAAAAATTAAAACGTCAAATTAATGATTTTAACTTTCCTGAAAAAAACTTCTGAAAGTCCAAAACAATACAAGGCCAGCGAGCTGTACAATGACATAAACTGTGAGGGAGACCAGGCTAGGTAAATCTGTGACTGGTAAGGCGTGACACCCTTAACATTGAGAGTCTGATAACAGTGCTACCTTTAGGCGTAACAGCTCCTGCAGGTGCTAGAACACAGCAACATGCTTCACATGGACATTTCCAATTAAATGTGCGCCACGCGTACCAAATGTAAAATATTGAAATCTCTCTCTCTTCTCAACCATTTCTGAGGCTTACGGAATATTCCAATATACAAACTTGTAAACTGTATAAACAATGACCTTCTGAATATTTTGTTTCTGTTTTATGGAAATTTATGTTAATTAAAGACTGAGTAAGATGGCAAACTCATTAATAGCGCACAAACGTTTCCACTTCGACAATCCTTCCATACTCCCAGCCTGTGATTTCCCATTCACTAATTTTAAAAAGTAGAAAATGTAAGACAGGAACATAAAGACAGGAAGCGGCTGGTGATGGGGAAAGTGGTGCTGTAAATAGCTCAGGGAACGCAGGGACTGCGAATGGCTCAGGTGAGAATACAAAGGGTCGGGGCCCGATGGTATTGAAAGGGCCAATGGCAGTTTGGGGTCCATTTTCTGACGGTTAGACCCTCCTCTCTCCAATACTGCCAGATCTCACCATGACCACACCTTCCTCCAAATCCCCCCTCCCCCCGCCCCCCCGATCCTGCTCATCCATAGGACCCCTTCCCGGATTCTCCCCCAGATCCCAGGCTCCCCTCCCAGTACTCAAGAATATAAGTACATAAAAATTAGGAGCAGGAGTCGGCCTCACGGCCCATCGAGCCTGCTCCACCATTCAATAAGATCATGGCTGATCTTCGACCTCAAATCCACTCTCCCGCCCAATCCCCATATCCCTTGATTCCCAAGAGTCCAAAAATCTATCGATCTCAGCCTTGAATATACTCAGCATCCACAGCCCTCTGGGGTAGAGAATTCCAAAGATTCACAACCCTTCGAGTGAAGAAATTCCTCCTCATCTCAGTCTTAAATGGCCGACCCCTTAGAAAGCCCTATACCAAACATCCAGCACTCCCTGATCCCAGAAAGCACCCCAACGCTCCCGGATTCTGAGACCTGCCTCCCCAATGCCACCAGATCCTAGGATCCATTTCCCAGTTATCCCAGGACCTGCTCCAGTCTTCCTCAAACCCTGTGACCACCCCACCCGGGACTCCTCAAACCCTGAGACCTTCCCAACCAGGGCTCCTCAAATCCTGAATCCTTCCCAACCAGGGCTCCTCCAACCTTCAGAGCTTCCCACCCAGGGCTCCTCAAACCTTGAGACCGAACCACCGAGGGCTCCTCGAATCCAGAATCCTTCCCAACCAGGGCTCCTCCAACCTTCAGAGCTTCCCACCCAGGGCTCCTCAAACCTTGAGACCTAACCACCGAGGGCTCCTCGAATCCAGAATCCTTCCCAACCAGAGCTCCTCAAACCTTGAGACCTAACCACCGAGGGCTCCTCAAATCCTGAATCCTTCCCAACCAGGGCTCCTCCAACCTTCAGACCTTTCCACCCAGGGCTCCTCAAACCTTGAGACCTAACCACCGAGGGCTCCTCAAACCTTGAGACCTAACCACCGAGGACTCCTCAAATCCTGAATCATTCCCAACCAGGGCTCCTCCAACCCTGAGACCTTCCCACCCAGGGCTCCTCCAACCCTGAGACCTTCCCAACCAGGGCTCCTCAAACCCTGGGACCTTCCCAACCAGGGCTCCTCCAACCCTGAGACCTTCCCAACCAGGGCTCCTCAAACCCTGGGACATTCCCACCCAGGGCTCCTCCAACCCTGAGACCTTCCCACCCTGCTCGGATGTTATGTAAAAATCATTCATATTGTCCCCAACCAAATCAACAAGGCAATGGTCAGGGGACTTGATCCCTCCATAGCCCAAATCAGCAGGGCAATATTCTCGTCCTGCTCCTCGGTGCATTTACCTCACTAACGGCGCTCACTCCTGCAGTGAATGATTCCTGTCGGCTTATTCTTCATTTCTTCTGTAAACCTCTCTGGGCAAAAGATTGGAAACTCTGTGGCCATTTTGTGGTTGTTCGATAAAAACTGTCCAAGACCCATAGGTGACTGCGAAGGAGGGCACGTCACAGTGTTTAAAGCCTGCGCCAGGTGTAGACATCGTGAGATTCTTCTTCATGGCACAAAGATGTGCAATGGAGAAAGAGAGAAAATTCTCCACAATGTCAGATGCCCCAACTGCTGACAATGGGGAAATAAGCTGGTGGGTCAGGTGAGGTCAGGTCGGGTCAGGTCAGGGAACCATCTTTTCACTGGGAAAAAGTGGGACGGACTCCCTCTCACAGTTAGAATTCCAACTCTTCAGTTCAGCTAAGTTTTCTCTTCATCTAATTTTTCCTAAAAGTAGCAGGTTTATCACATTTTAATGTACTCAACGGGCCATCTCTTGTGCGGTCTTCCTTTCTTTTATTCTGTCAGCTTAAATACATTGCGTTCACCCTGGAACTACGAAACAATGAATCTTTGCTGGTTTCTCTGCTCCCTTGTCCCGTTACCCACTCTCCTCCCCTTGCTCGCTCACACTGCAGCCCCTTCCCCTCGGTCGCCGCTTCTCCCGCTCCTTTCTCCCGCCCTCAGAGGTTTCCAGACACCCCCCGCAATCCCCCTGGCTCGCACCCTCAGCGGTTTCCAGGACCCCCCCCCCGCCCATACCCCGGCTCGCGCCGTCCTCGTGTCCGCGGCGGGAGGAGCTGGTGCGCGTGGCTGGTGTAAGTTTGAATCTAACGGCCGGTTCCAGGAGCGAGCCTCAGACTGGTTTCCAATCCTCCCGCCGCCATTCCCGGCCCGGCCCGGCCCGGCCCACAGTGGGCCCAGACACTCAGAGAGGGAGCTGTTGGGGGTGAGAGTTGCCAATAGTCGCAGAGGATGTTCTGCAGGCACCGACTCCATCCCTCTCCCTGGCCATCTGTCTGAGGCTGAACCAGATGGTTCAGCAACCTTGGTGTGGTATCTAACCCTGAAACTAGGGTGACCATATCTTGCGAACCGGATACGGTGCGCTGGGGGGTGGGAGCACGGCAAAGTTAGCCGGGACAGGAAATGTAGGTCGAGCAGCGCAGTGAGGCAAAGATTTTCTGGTACTTTGGGCAAACTGAATCTGCAAAGAGCAGCGCCGCTGTTCGCAGCCACCGCCGGCGGCAGTCACTGTGCTCCTGCCCCTCCTCGCAGCCCGGCACTCACCCGCTCCATCCGCGGCCGCTGAATGCGCTGATCCGTCTCCCGGGACATCCACGGGGTGGGGGTGGTGGAGCGTGCGCACGGTAGCCACCGAGCGTGATCTCTGCATGAATTAAAGTCCCGCGGCGAGCCCACCCCTTTCTACTGGTTGAAAGCAGGAGATTGACATACCCCCACCCCGGCAATCGGAACCCGCCCTGCCTCGCCGCGCCACACAGCCCCGCCCACTTTGTTGACCGACGACGGGGCAGCTCGGGGTCACGTGGCTGCTGATTTGAACCGCACGCATTTGGGGACGAGCTTCCTGAACCGGAGATTGTTCCGGGGACGTTGTTTGCCCGGAGGATACAGGGACTGTCCCCAGAAAACGAGGGGACATATGGTCACCCCTACCCTGAAATGAGCTTCCGACCACATATCCGCAACATAACTAAGACCGCCTAACTCCACCTGCGCAACATCGCCCATCTCCGCCCCACCTCAGCTCGTCCGCTGCTGAAATCCTCATCCATGCCTTTGTTACCTCTAGACTTGACTATTCCAACGCACTCCTGGCCATCCTAAACTCTGCTGCCCGTGTCCTAACTCGCACCAAGTCCCGTTCACGCATCTCCCCTGTGCTCGCTGACCTACATTGGCTCCCGGTTAAGCAATGACTCCATTTAAAAATTCTCATCCTTGATTTCAAATCCCTCCATGGCCTCGCCCCTCCCTATCTCTGTAATCTCCTCCAGCCCCACAACCCCCTGAGATCTCTGCGCTCCTCTAATTCTGGCCTCTTGAGCATCCCCGATTTTAATCACTCAACCATTGGCGGCCGTGCCTTCAGCTGCCTGGGCCCTAAGCTCTGGAATTCCCTGCCTGCATCTCTCTGCCTCTCACTCCTCCTTTAAGACGCCCCTTAATACCTGAAATAACAACAGAAAATGCTGGAAACACTCAGCAGGTCAGGCAGCATCCGTGGAGAGAGAAACAGAGTTAACGTTTCAGGTCTATGACCCTTCGTCAGTACTGGAAAAATTTAGAGATGTAACAGGTTTTAAGCAGGGGCAGAGGCAGGGAAAGGGGAGAGGGGAGGAAAGAACAAAAAGGACGGTCTGATAGGCTGGAAGGCAGGAGTGGTTAATGTTGCAAATGGGGATGGTAGAATCATCAACAGCTGCCGCCTGAAAAAATAGGGGCAGGGGTTATAGTCTGAAAAGCCCCTTAAAATCTACCTCATTGACCAAACTTTTGGTCATCTGCCCTAATTTCTCCTAATGTGGCTCGGTGTCAAATTGTGAAGCACCTTGGGATGTTTTACTACGTTAAAGGCGCTATATAAATACAAGTTGCTGTTGTTGATAAGCACAGAACAAACATAGCTCAGGAATCTTTTTTTAAATTGTATGAAGGCAATTATTTCAACCATTGCTTGGTCTGATTCAACTGGTACAGAGGTTACATTTAGTTCAATTTAGCCTCTTGCCTATTTTCCTGGCTCTTTAGTCCTGCCTCTGCCAGCCCTCAGCCTGAGATACTGCAGATTTTGATTTGGCTCATTGTTGTTTAGTATATTTGCATTATATGTTCCTACCTAGTGTAGTCACTGTTGTAATGTAGGAAACATAGCAGCCAATTTGCACACAGCAAGCTCCCACAAACAGCAATAAGATAATCGTTTTTAGTGATGTTGGTTGAGGGATAGATATTGGCCAGAACTCCCCTGCTCTCCTTCAGCGCTTCCATGTTTTACCTGGATCTCTGACGGCGTGAATTGAGAAGTTAGATAAGACCCTTTGGAAGACGCCTTCTTTGTCCCAGCCTTCAGAGATATCTCTAGAACAACATCAAAAGGGTTAATTCTGGAAAGTGTGGTTGACAGAACCACCTGCAGAAGTCAATTGACATCTTCCAGAAAACTGTTCCGCTAGCTTGCTTGGCTGCAAGTGTCAGGTTCCCTCAAAAAACCCCAGTATCTGCTGTTAAACATGCCTTGATAGCAAGAGGACTTTTTGGCAAGCAAGTTGAGTAGCTATTAGGATCTTCAAGCCATTCTTCAACTGACACCAAGGGTCAGAGTTCGCCACTGTGTGACTATCTATCTAGATTATCGATCCAGACTGGTACTGCAGCAGTGGAAGCCCATTTGTTTACAACTTTCTTGCGGAGGGAAGAGGATCACCAGAATTCCCCTCCTCTTCTTCAACGCTTTGATGCTTTGCCTGGATCTCTGACACTGTGAAATAACAACAGAAAATGCTGGAAAAACTCAGCAGGCCAGGCAACATCCATGGAGAGAGAAACGGAGTTAACGTTTCAGGTCGAAACCCTTCGTCGGAACTGAGAGAAGAGCAGGAAATTAAACAGATAAAAATGCAAGGGGGAAGCTGGGGGGAGGAATAAAAGAACAAAAGGGGTGGTCTATGGTAAGTAGAGACATTAAGAGATGCTCAAGGCAAGACGAGATGGTAATGGGACAGGTTAAGAAACAAAAGGTGAGGTGTGAAAAGCTGGCAGAATGAGAGACAGCTGCCGTAGGGGGAGAGAGAGAGAAAAAAAAGGAAAAAGGCACGGACCAAAAGGGTGGATAAAATGTATATATATGTGGTAGGGGCCAGGGTTATGATCTGAAATTGTTGAACTCAATATTGAGTCCGGAAGGCTGTAAAGTGCCTAATCGAAAGATGAGGTGCTGTTCCTTGAGCTTACGCTGAGCTTCCGTGGAACAATGCACGAGGCCGAGGATGGTGAGGTCTGAGTGGGCGTGGAGCGGTGAGTTAAAATGACAAGTGACCGGAAGCTCGGGGTCACCCTTACGGACTGAATGGAGGTGTTCCGCAAAGCGGTCACCCAATCTGCGTTTGGTCTGCCCAATGTAGAGGAGACTACATCGTGAGCAGCGAATACAGTATACTAGATTGCAAGAAGTACAAGTAAATCGCTGTTTAACCTGGAAGGGGTGTTTGGGGCCCTGGAGAGTGGGAAGGGGGGATGTATAAGGGCAGGTGTTGCATCTCCTGCGCTTGCACGGGAAGGTGCCGGGTGAAGGGGAAGGGGTGCTGGGGGTGATAGAGGAGTGGACTAGGGTGTCTCGGAGGGAGCGGTCCCTACGGAACGCTGAAAGGGGAGGTGAGGGGAAGATGCATTTGGTGGTGGGATCACGTGGTGGCAGAAATGGCGGAGGATGATCCGTTGAATGTGGAGGCTGGTGGGGTGAAAGGTGAGGACAAGGGGAACTCTATCGTGGTTCCGGGAGGGAGGGGCCAGGGTGAGGGCAGAAGTGCGGGAGATGGAACGGACACGGTCGAGGGCCGTGTCGACCACGGTAGAGGGGAATCCTCGGTTGAGGAAAAAGGAAGACATGTCGGAAGCACTGGTGTGGAAGGTGGCATCGTCGGAGCAGATGCGGCGGAGACGGAGAAACTGGGAGAAGGGAATAGAGTACTTACAGGAGGCGGGGTGGGAGGAAGTGTAGTCCAGGTAGCTGTGGGAGTCAGTGGGGGGAAGAATCCTGGCCAGAGAAGTGGGCACGGAGATGAAGGCGGCGGAAAAAGAGCTCAGTGCCGAGCTCGAAATTCATTGAGGTGGGGGGCGTAAGGGGATGAAGCTCAGGCCTTTGCTGAGGACTGATCGTTCGGAGTCAGAGAGGGGAAGGTCAGAGGGGATAGTGAAAATGCGGCAGGGGGTGAGATTAGGAGAAGGGGGGTCAGAGGAAAGTGAAGGGGAAGAAGGTTCCGCAGGGGCGTTAGTGTCCAAGAGTTGTTGAAGCTTGCGATCCTTGACATCGGAAAGGAAGAAGAAAAGTTTTTGGTTGAAGCGTCGGATGAGTCTACGGATGAAATGGAACTGTGGACCCGGACAGCTTTGAGATAGAGTGCGTCGGTGCTGCTGAAGAGAGATGTCGAGAGTGTTCATGTGGCGCCGCATGGCGTTGAGCGTGGATCTCAAGATGCGGCGAGAGCAGTAGTTCGAGGAACGATAGACCACCCCTTTTGTTCTTTTATTCCTCCCCCCAGCCTCCCCCTTGCATTTTTATCTGTTTAATTTCCTGCTCTTCTCTCAGTTCCGACGAAGGGTTTCGACCTGAAATGTTAACTCTGTTTCTCTCTCCACGGATGTTGCCTCGCCTGCTGAGTTTTTCCAGCGTTTTCTGTTGTTATTTCGGATTTCCAGCATCCGCAGTATTTTGCTATCGTCTCTGACACTGTGAGTTGGGATGAGTTAGTTAAGACCTTTTGTGAGCCTTCTCCTATGTCACAACTTTCAGAGGTATCTCTAGAACATGTCTACCCTAATACCTCATTAGTTGGGAAAACAGCAGTAGTGCTCATTACATTTTAGTACCAATCCCCACAATTTCCAACATGATTAGACCATGTCCCTCCTACATTTTCAAGCACTGAACAGATTCTTTCTAAAGAACCGTTTGAGGTGGTAGTGTAGTCTCACCTTATCCATGTAGTGACTGGCTGACTGCAAAATAGCTCAAGAATATCTAAGGGATCAATGGCCACAAATCTGTTTTCAGTCTGATTGCAGCAGTTACCTCGCTCATCCCATTTTTGTGGAGTCAGCAGGAGTGGAGCCAGTAAGAGGCACTCCTGCTCCTCCTGGCACCACCAAAATTCACCCCGAAAACATTTCTGAGCCCTTTCCTCAGCGACCACTAGCGATCCCTTTAAGGACCACTGCACGCTATGCTTATTTGAAAATTGTAATCAGGGTCCAACAACCGGTGTAGGACGCCGATTTGTACATATAATCAGTCTTCCGTTCGAAACAGACAGGCATGGTTCTTGCTCATTAAAAGGCCCGCCTGGAAATTACATCAGGTGGTTGGTTCTTGGGTATTAATGGGGAGGGGGTACGAGGTGGCCCCCCCTCCCAATTTTCCGCTGCCGGCTGCCAGAATTGGGCGACCAGCAGTTAAAAATTGCCCCCATTTTGTCAAAAGCCTCACCGGCTAACAAATGGCAGAGTGAATGGCTCACTCCTGTTTCTACCGATATCTTTGTATCGTTAAAAAGTCTGCATATTTCGCACACTTCCTGTCACAAAATTTACTTCCTATATTATGAATGTGAATCATGCTTTTTAATGTCAACATTTATCATTGAAAATTCCTATGTAAACATAGTGGAAATCTGTATGTATTACACATAATGGCGAAACTCCATCCAAACATGTAAACTTTTTGTTGTCACTGGTTGTTGATGAAACATAGAAAATAGGTGCAGGAGTAGGCCATTCAGACCTTCGAGCCTGCTCGCCATTCAATATGATCATGGCTGATCTTCTATCTCAATACCATATTCCCGCTCTCTCCCCATACGCCTTGATGCCTTTTGTGTCTAGAAATCTATCTATCTCCTTCTTAAATATATTCAGTGATTTGGCCTCCACAGCAGTCTGGTAGAGAAATCCACAGGTTCACCACCCTCTGAGAGAAGAAATTTCTCCTCATCTCAGTCCTAAATATCCTATCCCTTGTCCTGAGACTGTGACCCCTCGTTCTAGACCCTCCAGCCAGGGGAAACATCCTCCTTGCATCCAGTCTGTCTAGCCCTGTCAGAATTTTATACGTTTCCACGAGATCCCCTCTCATTCTTCTAAACTCTAGTGAATACAGGCCTAGTCGACCCAATCGCTCCTTATACGACAGTCCTGCCATCCCAGGAATCAGTCTGGTGAACCTTCGCTGCACTCCCTCTATGGCAAGTATATCCTTTCTTAGGTAAGGAGACCAAAACTGCACACAGTACTCCAGGTGTGGTCTCACCAAGGCCCTGTATAACTGTAGTAAGACATCCTTGCTTCTGTACTCAAATCCTCGTGCAATGAAGGCCAACATACCATTTGCCTTCCTAACTGCTTGCTGCACCTGCATGTTTGCTTTCAGTGACTGGTGTACAAGGACACCCAGGTCCCTTTGTACATGAACATTTCCCAATCTATCACCATTTAAATAATACTCTGCCTTTCTGTTTTTCCTACCGAAGTGGATAACTTCACATTTATCCACGTTATACTGCATCTGCCATGTATTTGCCCACTCACTCAACTTGTCTAAATCACCTTGAAGCCTCTTTGCAACCTCCTCACAACTTACAATCCCACCTAGTTTCGTGTCATCAGCAAACTTGGAAATATTACATTTGGTTCCCTCATCCAAATCATTGATATATATTCTGAATAGCTGGGGCCCAAGCACTGATCCCTGCGGTGTACCCCACTAGTCACCACCTGCCACCCCGAAAAGGACCCATTTATTCCTACTCTCTGTTTCCTGTCTGTTAACCAATCCATGCCAGTATATTACCCCTAATCCCATGTGCTTTAATTTTGCACACTAACCTCTTATGTGGGACTTTATCAAAGGCCTTCTGAAAATCCAAATACACCACATCCACGGGTTCTCCCTTGTCTATTATACCAGTTACATCCTCAAAAAACTCCAGTAGGTTTGTCAAACACGATTTCCCTTTAATAAATCCATGTTGACTTTGTCTAATCCCGTTGATATTTTCTAAGTGTCCTGTTATCACATCCTTTATAATAGACTCTCGCATTTTCCCTGCTACTGATGTTAGGCTAACCGGTCTGTAGTTCCCTGTTTTCTCTCTCCCTCCTTTTTTAAATAGTGTGGTTACATTTGCCACCCTCCAATCTGCAGGAACTGTTCCATAATCTCTAGAATTTTGGAAGATGACAACCAATGCATCCACTATTTCCATGACTACCTCTTTTAGCACTCTGGGATGCAGATTATCAGGCCCTGGGGATTTACCGGCTTTCAGTCCCATTAATTTCTCCAGCACTGTTTTTTTACTTATACTAATTTCCTTTAATTCCTCCTTCTCACTAGATCCTTGGTTCCCTAGCACTTCTGGGAAGTTATTTGTGTCCTCTTCCGTGAAGACAGAACCAAAGTATTTGTTTAATTGCTCTGCCATTTCCTTGTTCTCCATTATAAATTCTCCTGTTTCTGACTGTAAGGGACCTACATTTGTCTTCACTAATCTTTTTCTTTTTACATACTTGAATTAATTGAATTTCTCAAAATGCTTTTCAAAATAATTTCATCCTCCATTTTTTCGTCAGTATCTGAAAATATTAGAGGGGTGAAATTAGACTTTGGCGGGGTTTAAAACAGTGGAGTGGCCCATTATACACCCCGCCGGATTTTCTTTCAAATAGGTGCATAACGGGTTACTAATTTGCTACTGCCCATTTTGCAGTCGCCAAATTTGACTTTCACCTCGTTAATGTCCAAAATAAAGTTTTAAATAAAAAAAATTCATAATGGCATGATTAGTTTACCCATTGAAATGTTTATGTTTTTCGATACCTTCATTAAAGTTTTTACTTATTTGAAGGTCTCAGGGCTCGATTTTAATAGCCCTGAGGAGGCGGGTTTGGAGGCAGGTCAGCTGTGAAAATTGGAGAAAATGGCACCCAACCCGCCTCCATCCTGCCCCCACGCGATTTTCGTGAGTGTAGGGTCAGCTGCTCCCAAACTGACCCGACTCCAACCATTGGGACAGGTAGTTAAGGCAGTTAAGAGCCTGTTAACTGCCTTGATAATCCTATTTAGATAGTGGTTTCCCATTTTTGTGCCTCTGGCTCCTGTTTCCCGTCTTGTCAGAAACAGTCCAGCTGAAAGGAGACGAGTTGGTGGAGGACATGATCTGTAGTCATTATTGGTGCAGAACTTTAAAAGTGCTCCTGTCACATGGCTGGCATTCAAATGCAACAACTTTGTTGTTGGAGGTTTGGGATAAGATTTTGCAAACCTAATGACCATGTGACTGGTCAAGCTGACACACATCTGCTGTTTGAACTGATTAGGAATAATTTCAGGCCACTTTGAGTGTGCGCTTGCAAGCTTCTTGCCGCAACTGAAATCTATAACAACGGGATGGGAATCATTTACATCCTCTCATCCTGGTCGTCAGATTCGGAGAAAGAGCAGCGCGGCTTAGTGCTGCCGGATGAACAAGTGGCTCGGCACACAGCCTCCTTGGAGGAAGATGAAGAGGACGAGGAGGAGGATGAGTAGGAGGACGGGGAGTGATGCCTTGCGGGGCCGGATGTGGCCAATCCAGCAGCAGGCGACCACATTGATGGCCGTCAGGCAAGGGATGCACTCAGCCATGCCAGATTTGCATAAGCTAACGCTTCAACCACAGGTGGCTGGCACATGGAGATGAATATAAGTCCAACAGTCTCAAACCCCAGGCATCATCTGTCCAATAAATGGTGGTTTGCGCTCAGTGTCACCACCATCATTCTACATGGAACTCGCCCTGAGACCTCACTCTTGAACTTCCATGTCCCAGAACACAGAGGCCACACTTTAGGTGATCTCAGGAGATTATTAAACCTTTTTCGACACTAAACCCATGTGCGTCTGCACACAGACCTCAAGCTCACCTCCTCAGCAATTTTCAGCCAAGCTGCCTTGGTTTGCAGAGGAGGCATCCTTCCGTTTCCAGGGAAGAGGAGCTCCTGACGTCCTCTAACTCCCTCAACAAGAGCATGGAGAGAGCCCTCATTGAACCTGGGTGCAGCCTTAGTTTTTGGGGCTGGCATTCCTGCAACTTCCAGCACCTTTAAAAGAAAAAAGCATTAATATTACTAAGCAAATCATTGGAACACATCTGACATCTTTTTCATTTCATAGTCAGATAATAAAGTCATATATCAAAAAATAATGAATCTCTTTCTGGAATAATATGACAAGCAATATCATTCATAAAATTTTGCTCAGAACAGACGCTGTCAACTCCCCTTTCAAGATAATAAAGCACCAAGCCATCCCAATGACATTTTTTGCAAAGGGGACATGGCCCCTTTAAATTTTCAAACAAACAACGCGTCATCAGACACGAGAAACTGACATCTTGCAAGCAATTGCCCGGAGGGACCCGCACGTCGGCCGCAACGAGGCCAATGAAGCCAAAATCGAAAGTGCTGGGAAGCGGCAGCCGGGTGCGGGTCTGAAAGCTGCCGAGCAGTGGGCCCACTCTCAGCCCGCCTCCGTTATTAAAATCGAGCCCTCAGTGTCTCCAGAATGTCTGGACTTGCACCTGATACTTTTGCCTGGAGCAGTGACTCTGCCAGCTGAAGGCAGATTGGTAGTTTGAGTATGTACAGTTTTCCCATTCTCCCAGGACGTATCAGACGCATTTAAGCTAACCAAAGGATAGAATGTTTCACTCACAAAATATAATTGTTTGTTTTTTATAATTATTTGAAAAAAAAGGCTAGAGGACAATTTTCAAAAGCTCCATTCAGTTAAGATTTATATTTAGTATTTTTTTCAACAGAAAAGTGTGTGTGTTGGACAGAAAGAAAAATTACAAACTGTACTGTTTATACACCTGTCAATTTCTAATTATAAATACTTTTGAAACTAGAAAGTATAGTAAGCTGAGAGATTAAAACAGTGCCTTTGCTCATTCTAATTAGATTTCTTTAAAAAAAAATTACAATTTGAAAGCCAATGAAATGACTTTAGTTATCACCTGATTATCATTCACGTTAATTCATAGTTGCGTCTGCGCACACTCTGAGGTCGAACTCCAAACCATCGTCAACACCTTCACTGAAGCATATGAAAGCATGGGCCTTACACTAAACATTCGTAAGACAAAGGTCCTCTACCAACCTGCCCCCGCCACACAGTACTGCCCCCCGATTATCAAAATCCATGACGAGGCCTTGGACAACGTGGACCACTTTCCATACCTCGGGAGCCTACTGTCAACAAAGGCAGACGTCGATGACGAAGTCCAACACCGCCTTCAGTGTGCCACTGCAGCCTTCGGTCGCCTGAGGAAGAGAGTGTTTGAAGACCAAGACCTCAAACCCAGCCCCAAGCTCATGGTCTACAGAGCAGTAGTGATACCCGCCCTCCTGTATGCTTCAGAGACATGGACCATGTACAGCAGGCACCTCAAAGCACTGGAGAGGTACCACCAGTGCTGCCTCCGCAAGATCCTGCAAATCCATTGGCAGGATAGGCGCACCAATGTCAGTGTTCTCGCTCAGGCCAACATCCCCAGCATCGAAGCTTTGACCACGCTCGATCAGCTCCGATGGACGGGCCACATTGTCCGCATGCCCGATACGAGACTCCCAAAGCAAGCGCTCTACTCGGAGCTCCGACACAGCAAGAGAGCCCCAGGTAGGCAGAGGAAATGCTTCAGGGACACCCTCAAAGCCTCCTTGAAAAAGTGCAACATCCCCACCGACACCTGGGAATCCCTGGCCCAAGACCGCACAAAGTGGAGGAGAAGCATCCGGGAAGGCGCCGAACACCTCGAATCTCTTCACCGGGAGCAAGCGGAAGCCAAGCGCAAACAGCAGAAGGAGCGCACGTCAACCCAAGCACCCCACCCACCCGCCCCTTCAACCACCGTCTGCCCCACCTGTGACAGAGACTGTAGGTCCCGCATTGGACTCATCAGTCACCTGAGAACTCATTTTTAGTGTGGAAGCAAGTTATCCTCGATTCTGATGGACTGCCTAAGAAGAAGAAGAAGAGTTGCAAAATGAAAAATATCTAAATATTGACATCTAAGACAGAAAGAGAGAGAAAAACAGACAGACGGAGAGAAGGAGATACCGAAAAAAGAGACTCACGGGGTGATTTTAAGAATGAGAGGGGTTGGTGCAGGCCTGGGGTTAAGATTTCATTCAAGCCCTGATGTTGTATTTGGAGCCCAATCTGCATATTTAGAGCAGGATCCCGCTACCTTCTGGCAGGTCCTGATTGCCTGCTAAAAATATCGGGACCTTTGGGAAGGCAGTGGGATCAAGGGGGCAAGTTACATAGAGAATTTTAACTACCCACCACCCCCCCAGCCTGGTTTCTGCCGAAGTGGAAAGGCGGTTTAAAATTCTCCCCCACAGACAGAGAGAGGAGCACACAGACAGATAGACATAGAGATATACTTGCAGCAATCATGTTTGCAGAGATCTTTTAGAAAGTTACAAAACAGTGCTGCCAGAACTAGATGCCCCACCCCTCAAGACATTAGGCTCATACACTTCCTTCCCCAAACTTCTAACAGACACCAGTTCTGATGAACCTCAGAATCCGCCTCCACAGTTTTGTCAATCACAGATTTGCCCTCCACATTGATGCCAGACCAAAGGATACCCCACCAATGCTGCAAAGCCCCAGCAGCTCCACTGCAGTGATGCCAAACCCTAGGATTCCCACCTAGTTCTACCAGAGCCAGGACCATCCGCAGTGCTACCACAGTGCAGACCCACCCCACAGTGCAACTAAACAGTGTCAGCTGTGGCTCAGTTGGTAGCACTCTTGCCAAGGTTCAAGTCCCACTCCAGAGACTTGAGCACAAAATCCAGGCTGACATTGCAGTGCAGTACTGAGGGAATGCTGCACTGTCGGAGGTGCCGTCTTTCGGATGAGATGTTAAACCGAGGCCCTGTCTGCCCTCTCAGGTGGATGTAAAAGATCGCATGGTACTATTTCGAAGAAGAGCAGGGGAGTTCTCCCCGGTGTCCTGGGGACAATATTTATCCCTCAATCCACATAACAAAAACATTATCCGGTCATTATTCACATTGCTGTTTGTGGGAGCTTGCTGTGCGCAAATTGGCTGCCGCGCTTCATACATTACAACAGCAACTACACTTCAAAAGTACCTCATTGGCTGTAAAGTGCTTTGGGACATCCTGAGGTTGTGAAAGGCGCTATAGAAATGCAAGTCTATCTTTTTAAACCTAAGCTCCTAGCTAGGAATATAAACAGCAGTTATCTAACTCCAACAGTACATCTTGCAACACCACCTTGCTGTGTATTTTCATCTTCACAATTGGTAAGGAATACAAATTAAATATATAGGTGACGAAATATGGGGCTGAAAATCTGCGAGTCTTGACCCGAGAGGTTGCGGCAGGATTTCGCCTGCCGGTGTACTCCAGCGCTTACTTTATTGTACTGAATGAGGTGTGAGTGGGAGAATTCGGCATTATCATGGGACAGGCAGCCGCAAACAGCACATCAGGCGTATCTCTGGCACCCACCTGGCCACCCTTGGGGTGGTGGTTAGCGAAGAGTCACCCATGCCCCTCCCCTCTGACGCAGGTCATTATCCCCATGCCGTCTTTGATACGGGCCTTTAGTTCAGGGTCCAGGCTGCTTGTCTGCTCTGGATCCCAGTGATGGGGGCAACAACATGCGCCCTTGTCATAGAGTTATACAGCACAGAAAGAGGCCCTTCGGCCCATCGTGTCCGCGCCGGCCATTAAGCCCTGTCTATTCTAATCCCATTTTCCAGCACTTGGTCAATAGCCTTGTAGGCTATGGCATTTCAAGTGCTCATCTAAATGCTTCTTAAATGTTGTGAGGGTTCCTGCCTCTACCACCCTTTCAGGCAGTGAGTTCCAGATTCCAACCACCCTCTGGGTGAAAAAGTTTTTCCTCAAACCCCCTCTAAACCTCCTGCCCCTTACCTTGAAACTATACCCCTTGGTTATTGACCCCTCTAGTAAGGGGAAAAGTTCCTTTCTATCTGCCCTATCTATGCCCCTCATAATTTTGTACACCTCAATCAGGTCCCCCCTCAGCCTTCTCTGCTCTAAGGAAAACAACCCTAGCCTGTCCAGTCTCTCTTCATAGCTGAAGCGCTCCAGCCCAGGTAACATCCTGGTGAATCTCCTCTGCACCCTCTCCAATGCAATCACATCCTTCCTATAGTGTGGCGACCAGAACTGCGCACAGTATTCCAGCTGTGGCCTAACTAGCATTTTGTGCAGCTCCATCATAACCTCCCTGCTCTTATATTCTATGTCTCGGCTAATGAAGGCAAGTATCCCATATGCCTTTTTAACCACCTTATCTACCTGTCCTGCTGCCTTCAGGGATCTATGTACATGCACACCAAGGTCCCTCTGATTCTCTGTCCTTCCTAGGGTCCTACCATTCATTGTGTATTCCCTTGCCTTGCTAGTCCTCCCAAAATGCATCACCTCATACTTTTCAGGGTTAAATTCCATTTGCCACTGTTCTGCCCATCTAACCAACCCATCTATATCGTCCTGTAGCCTGAGGTTTCCCTCCTCGCTATTTACCACTCCACCAATTTTCGTGTCATCTGCGAACTTACTGATCATACCTCCTACGTTAATATCCATCACCCTCTGCCTCCTGCCACTAAGCCAATTTTGGATCCAATGTGCCAAATTGCCCTGGATCCCATGGGCTCTTACCTTCTTGACCAGTCTCCCATGCGGGACTTTGTCAAAAGCCTTACTGAAGTCCATGTAGACTACATCAACTGCACTACCCTCATCCACACACCTAGTCATCCCCTCGAAAAATTCAATCAAGTTGGTCAGACATGATCTCCCCCTGACAAAGCCATGCTGACTATCCTTGATTAATCCTTGCCTCTCCAAGTGGAGACTAATTCTGTCCCTCAGAATTTTTTCCAATAATTTCCCTACCACTGATGTTAGGCTCACTGGCCTGTAATTCCCTGGTTTATCCCGACTACCCTTCTTGAATAATGGTACTACGTTAGCTGTTCTCCAGTCCTCTGGCACCTCCCCTGTGGTCAGAGAGGTTCTGAAAATTTGTGTCAGAGCCCCTGCAATCTCCTCCCTTGCCTCACACAGTAGCCTGGGATACATCTCTTCTGGGCCTGGGGATTTATCCACTTTTAAGCCCGCTAAAACCGCTAGTAGCTCCTCCCTCTCAATACTAATTTGTTCAAATATATCACAAAATACCCCTGCCTGATTTGTATGCCTACATCGTCCTTCTCCATAGTGAATGCAGATGCAAAATATTCATTTAAAACCTCGCCTAGATCTGCCGGCTCTACACACAGATTGCCACTTTGGTCCCTAATGGGCCCTACTCTTTCCCTGGTTATCCTCTTGCCCTTAATATACTTAAAAAACACCTTGGAATTTTCCTTTATGTTGTCCGCCTTCCCCCAATTTAGAACCTTTATTTCCGGTCCATCTTTGTCCTTTTCCATGACTACCTTAAATCTCACGGAATTATGGTCACTGTCACCAAAATGCTCTCCGACTGACACTTCTACCACTTGCCCAACTACATTCCCTAGAATTAGGTCCAGTACCGCCCCCTCTCTTGTAGAAGCCAATAGGCTTCACCTCACTGGGCGAGACATCCTCCACTGCTAGGCCGAGTTCCGACTGAGCCTAAGGAGTAGGAATTCCGGATGTAGCCCTACATCCTTCCAGATGATTGCACCTCCTTCCCATCATTCACCATACAAAGGGTGGATGGAGGCTTCACCCCCGTTCAAAGCAAAGAAGAAGCGGCAGCGACTTGGAGGTTTTACTGGTCGCCAGCCAGAATGAAGAACTCCTGAGGAATTTCAGCCGTTATATATTCAGAATGAAGGCCACAGTGTTCACAGAATAATGGACAGAGTCAGGGAATTTGATGCCCAAAGCCACATCCAGTCGTGAATGGTGGTGGACCATTAAACAACTAACAGGAGGAGGAGGCTCCATGAATATCCCCATCCTCAATGATGGTGGAGCCCAGCGCGTGAGTGCAAAAGACAAGGCTGAAGCGTTTGCAACCATCTTCAGCCAGAAGTGTCGAGTGGATGATCCATATCGGCCTACTCCCGAGGTCCCCACCATCACAGAAGCCAGTCTTCAGCCAATTCGATTCACTCCATGTGATATTAAGAAACTGCTGAGCGCACCGGATACAGCAAAGGCTATGGGCCCTGACAACATCCCAGCTATCGTGCTGAAGACTTGTGCTCCAGAACTAGCTGTGCCTCTAGCCAAGCTGTTCCAGTACAGCTACAACACGGGCATCTCTCCGACAATGTGGAAAACTGCCCAGGTATGTCCTGTCCACAAAAAGCAGGACAAATCCAACCCAGCCAATCACTGCCCCATCAGTCTACTCTCAATCATCAGCAAAGTGATGGAAGGTGTCATCGAGTGTGCTATCAAGCGGCACTTACTCACCAATAACCTGCTCATGGATGCCCAGTTTGGGTTCCACCAAGACCACTCGGCTCCAGACCTCATTACATACAGCCTTGGTCCAAACATGGACAAAGGAGCTGAATTTCAGAGGTGAGGTGAGAGTGACTACTCTTAACATCAAGGCTGCATTTGACCAAGTGTGGCATCAAGGAGCCCTAGTAAAACTGAAGTCAATGGGAATCGGGGGGAAAACTCTCCACTGGCTGGAGTTATACATGGCACAAAGGAAAATGGTTGGGGTGGTTGAAGATCAATCATCACAGCCCCAGGACATCGCTGCAGGAGTTCATCAGGGCAGTGTCCTAGGACCAACCATCTTCAGCTGCTTCATCAATGACCTTCCCTCCAACATAAGGTCAAAAATGGGGATGTTCGCTGATGTGGCTGCACAGTGTTCAGCGCCATTCACAACTCCTCAGATAATGAAGCAGTCCATGCCCGCATGCAACAAGACGTGGACGACGTTCAGGCTTGGGCTGATAAGTAGCAGGTAAAATTCGCGCCACAGAAGTGCCAGGCAATGACAATCTCCAACAAGCGAGAGTCTAACCACCTCCCCTTGACATTCAACGGTATTACCATCGCCAAATCCCCCACCATCAACATCCTGGGGGTCACCATTGACCAGAAACTTAACTGGACCAGCCACATAAATACTGTGGCAACAAGAGCAGGTCAGAGGCTCGGTAATCTGCGGCAAGTGTCTCACCTCCTGCCTCCCCAAAGCCTTTCTACCATCTACAAGGCACAAGTAAGGAGTGTGATGGAATACTCTCCACTTGCCTGGATGAGTGCAGCTCCAACAACACTCAAGAAGCTCGACACCATCCAGGACAAAGCAGTCCACTTGATTGGCACCCCATCCACCACCTTAAACATTCATTCCCTCCACCACCGGCGTACCGTGGCTGCAGTGTGTACCATCTGCAAGATGCACTACAGCAATTCGCCGAGGCTTGTTCGGCAGCACCTCCCAAACCCACGACCTCTTCCACCTAGAAGGACAAGGGCAGCAGGTGCATGGGAACACCACCACCTCCAAGTTCCCCTCCAAGATATACACCATCCTGACTTGGAAATATATCGCCGATCTTTCATCATTGCTGGGTCAAAATCCTGGAACTCCTTCCCTAACAGCACTGTGGGAGTACCTTCACCACACGGACTGCTGCGGTTCAACAAGGCAGCTCACCGCCACCTTCTCAAGGGCAATTAGGGACGGGCAATAAATGCTGGCCTTGCCGGCGATGCCCACATCCCACAAATGAACAAAAAAAGGAACCAACAATACCATTTAATACAAGTGGAATTTGACTCACTAGACTCGACGTTGATCTAACCCGTCCAGGGGGAACGGAGTGGGCTCGGGTCAGACACTCGTTTTACACCCCGCCCAATTCAGCTGCTTTTTAGCTAACTATTATTTTATGAAAAGGATAACCAAAAGCATTATGAGACAAGTACAGCATTAAAAGACTTTGGATTTGAAATTACACCGTAGGATAGCATTTGTGTGACATTCACTTGTTTATTATTTTAACAGAGACATTCGTCCATTTATTTTAAGCATGTTGACACCTCCACTGAAACAGTGGTTGAAGGAAAGTTTTCGTATTGCACTTAGTAATTCTTTCTCAGTCGATACTCATGTCTGTCCCAGAATCTTATAACATAATGCAAAACAATGTTGAAGTTAAAGTTGCACGACTTATTTTGTTTGTTTGTTAAAGGTTAACATTTTGCAAGAGTTTTTCATAAGAACCAAATTAATCTTTGGCAAAGATTTCCCTTTTTCCCTAGCTCCCACCTCCAACTAAATATTGGGAAGACCGAAGCTACTGTCTTCGGTCCATGCCACAAACTCCGCTCCCTAGCCACCGACTCCATCCCTCTCCCTGGCAACTGTCTGAGACTGAACCAGACCGTTCGAAACCTTGGTGTCCTATTTGACCCTGAGCTGAGCTTCTGACCACATATTCGCTCCATCACCAAAACCGCCTACTTCCAACTCCAGAACATCGCCCGACCCCTGCCTCAGCTCATCTGCTGCTGAAATCCTCATCCGTGCCTTTGTTACCTCCAGACTCGACTATTCCAATGGTCTCCTGGTCGGCCTCCCATCTTCCACAATCCATAAACTTTAGCTCATCCAAAACTCGGCTGCCCGTGTCCTAACTCGCACCAAGTCCCGTTCACCCATCACCACTGTGCTCGCTGACCTACATTGACTCCCGGTCCGGCAATGCCTCAATTTTAAAACTCTCATCCTTGTTTTCAAATCCCTCCATGGACTCGCCCCTCTGTAACCTCCTCCAGCCCCACAACCAATGTTCCTTTTAAGCTGCACGGCTGCGTGGCTGCGCAGCGCTCTGGAGCACTCGCGCAGCCAGCTCACCGGCTCATAAATGGAAAAAACCACGCATGCGCAGAATTTGAATAGGCCGCGCAGCCCGTTCAAAGGGGCCGTGCGGTCCCAAAAAAGTTAAAGGGAACATTGCCTACAACCCTCCAAGATCTCTGCGCCTTCTGCCAATTCTGGCCTCATGCGCATCCTCAATTTTAATTGCTCCACCATTGGCAGCCGTGCCTTCAGCTGCCTGGGCCCCAAGCTCTGAAATTCCCTCCCTATCTCTCTACCTCCCTCTCCGCCTTTAAGATATAAAACTTACCTCTTTGACCAAGTTTTTGGTCACCTGTCCTAATGTCTCTTTATGTGGCTCGGTGTCAAATTTTGTTTGGTAATCGCTCCTGTGAAGCGCCTTGGGATGTTTTACTACGATAAAGGTGCTATATAAATACAAGTTGTGGTTGTTGTGGTTGTTAGAATTCAGTTCTATCAATATCCATTTGACTCAAAAATATCTACTTGCACCCTTTTAACACTTGTCCTTTGTTTAATTGCAGGATCATATATAGCATGAATATGACTGAAGTCTGGCGAACAATGACAGGAAACACTAATTCCTCAGACTTAATTGATGCATATTACAACTGGGAAGCTTTTAGTCCATGTCCAGAGGTCGATCCATTTAATATTAACTTTCATGTCATTGCTGCCATCTGTTCTATTATTTCCATCCTTGCTATCGTGGGGAACTCTGTTGTTGTGATGGTTATACTCTCTGCAAAATATGTCAGATCTTCCACAGACATCTACCTTCTGAATCTGACTCTGGCAGACCTCCTCTTTGCCCTCACTTTGCCCTTTTGGGCTGTGTACATGGTGAATGGTTGGATTTTTGGAAATTTCATGTGCAAAGCCATTTCAGTCCTACAAGAAGTCAACTTTTACAGTGGGATTTTGTTGTTAGTTTGCATCAGCGTGGATCGATACTTGGCAATCGTTTGTGCCACCCAATATAGTAGCAGCAAACGCTATCTGGTCAAGTACATTTGTGCTGCAGTGTGGACATTGGGAGTTGTACTTTCTTTGCCAATTCTGTTCTTCAGATCAGTCTTTGTTACACTTGACACAAATCAGACGGTTTGCTCCGATTACAGTTCCAAATCAAATGATAATTTGAAAATAGGTACCAGAATTATACGTCATTTTGCTGGCTTCATCATGCCATTACTTGTCATGCTCTTCTGCTATGGTTTCACTATGAAGACCCTCTTCCGAACAAGGAGCCATCAAAAACATAAAGCCATGAAAGTCATCATAGCAGTGGTGCTCACCTTTCTGATCTGCTGGCTTCCGTACAACATCACTCTTTGCACTGACACACTGTTGAGAGCCAGCCATATTGACGATGGGTGTAACTTCAGAACCCACCTTGACAGAGCTTTATCTGCAACCCAAAGTCTGGGATTCACACATTGTTTCATCAACCCCATTTTATATGCCTTCATTGGACAGAAATTCAGACACCACCTTATGAACTTATTATACAGCAAAAGACTCCATAATCAAGAGACCGTGGCAAGATACGGAAGGTCACAATCTCATGGATCAGTGAAAGAAACTATGTCTATAATGGTGGACTCACTCTGAAGATACTATAGGTACCTGAAATAGTAAACCAACCTCACAGGTATCTGCTGTAAATTGTTGGTGTAGGCACATACAAGGGAGGCATTCCCACTGTTAGGAAATTGTTTTGCTTGTAGAATCTGGCTAATATATGTCCATTTAATCCATATAAGGCACACCATGCATTGCTAAAAGGCAAACATAGTTGAACAGATATGTTAGTTGGTGTCAGGTCAGGCCAATTTTCCACTACAGTCGTGAAGCATCCCTGCAATGTCCAAGCCATTCCTTTCACACCATCCAGGACAAAGCAGCCCACTTGATTGGCACCCCATCCACCACCTTAAACATTCACTCCCTGCACCACCGGCGCACCGTGGCTGCAGTGTGTACCATCTACAAGATGCAGTGCAGCAACTCGCCAAGGCTTCTTCAGCAGCACCTCCCAAACCCGCAACCTCTTCCACCTAGAAGGACAAGGGCAGCAGGCGCATGGGAACACCACCACCTCCAAGTTCCCCTCCAAGTCACACACCATCGTGACTTAGAAGTATGTCACCGATCCTTCGTCGTCGCTGGGTCAAAATCCTGGAACTCCCTCTCTAACAGCACTGTGGGAGTACCTTCACCACACGGACTGCAGCGGTTCAAGAAGGCGGCTCACCACCACCTTCTCAAGGGCAATTAGGGATGGGCAATAAATGCTGGCCTTGTCAGCGATGACCATATCCCATGAACGAATAAAACAAAACACTTACCGCCATTGCGGGGGGTACCGTTATGTCTCACCATTTACTGCAACTCACTAAGCCACTTACAAAGGTGCACACAAATCTGTTGAAGACCGGAAAGTGTTGAAAATAAAGATTTTTCTGTTTGACAGTACATTAACGGAAACCTTACATAAACATTGGATAAAACACCCAAGTGGCTACCCTTGTGAATCAACTTGTGTCTCATCTTTGTCTTCCACGTGCTTCTACAAGGTGCTAGCCCTGTGGCTTCAGCAGAGCTAGAGGCAGCCTGCTCACTTCCCTGCTGCCAAGGAGCTAGAGAGCACCTTTCTGCACAACAGTGGGGCCATGAGGACCCACGTCTACACTGACATCCTTCCAAGACAGGAGATGTATGAGCCTCTGCCATCTATTTTCCACTGGTGCAAGGGTCAAGGACGTCTCGGAGCGGCTACAGAACACTTTGGAGGGGGAGGGCGAACAGCCAGTTGTCGTGGTGCACATAGGCATCAACGATATAGGTAAAAAACGGGATGAGGTCCTAAAAGCAGAATATAGGGAGTTAGGAGGTAAATTAAAAAAGAGGACCTCAAAGGTAGTAATCTCAGGATTGCTACCAGTGCCACGTGCTAGTCAGAGTAGAAATAGGAGGATATTTCAAATGAATACGTGGCTAGAGGAATGGTGCAAGGGGGAGGGATTCAAATTCCTTGGACATTGGAACCGGTTCTGGGGGAGGTGGGACCAGTACAAACGGGACGGTCTGCACCTGGGCAGGGCCGGGACCGATGTCCTAGGGGGAGTGTTTGCTAGTGCTGTTGGGGAGGGTTTAAACTAAAGTGGCAGGGGGTTGGGAACCTGAGTAGGAAGACAGAGGAAAGGGAAATAAGGATAAAAGCTAAAGACAGGAAGGAGAAAAACAAAAGTAGAAGGCAAAGAACTCAACGGTTTAAATCAAACATGGTCACAGTAAATAATAATTCATATAGGTCTGAGAGCGTTAAAAAAACAAGCCTGAAGGCTTTCTGTGTTATTGCAAGGAGCATTCGGAACAAGGTGGATGAATTAGCTGCGCAAATAGAGGTAAATGAATACGATTTGATTGGGATTACAGAAACATGGCTCCAGGGTGGCCAAGGCTGGGAACTCAACATCCAGGGTTATTCAATATTTAGGAAAGATAGGCAAAAAAGAAAGGGAGGTGGGGTAGCATTGCTGGTTAAAGAGGGGATTAACACAATTGAAAGGAAGGATATTAGCTCTGATGATGTGGAATCTGTATGGGTAGAACTGAGAAATAACAAGGGGCAGAAAACGTTAGTGGGAGTGGTATATAGACCTCCAAACAGTAATACGGAGGTTGGGGACGGCATTAAAAGGGAAATTAGAGAAGCATGCAGTAAGGGCACAGCAGTCATCATGGGTGACTTTAATTTACATATAGATTGGGCTAACCAAATTAGTAAAAATACTGTGGAGGAGGAATTCCTAGAATGTTTACGAGATGGTTTTCTGGAACAATATGTCGAGGAACCAACCAGAGATCAGGCCATCTTAGACTGGGTATTATGCAACGAGAAAGGATTAATTAGCAATCTTGTTGTACGAGGCCCCTTGGGTCAGAGTGATCATAATATGATAGAATTCTTCATTAGGATGGAGAGTGAAGTAGTTGAATCAGAGACTAGGGTCCTAAATTTAAATAAAGGAAACTATGATGGTATGAGGCGCAAATTGGGTAGGATTGATTGGGGAATGTCACTCAAGGGGTTGACGGTGGATAGGCAATGGCAAACATTCAAAGACTGCATGGATGAACTACAGAATTTGTACATCCCAGTGTGGCATAAGAATAAAACAAAAAGGGTGACTCAACCGTGGCTAACAAGGGAAATTAGGGATAGCATAAGATCCAAGAAGAGGGCATATAAATTGGCCAGAAAAAGCGGTAGCCCTGAGGATTGGGAGCAGTTTAGGATTCAACAAAGGAGGACAAAGGGATTAATTAAGAAGGGGAAAATAGAATATGAAAGTAAGCTTGCTGGGAACATAAAAACTGACTGTAAGAGCTTTTATAGATATGTGAAGAGAAAAAGATTAGTGAAATCAAGTGTAGGTCCCTTGCAGTCAGAAGCGGGGGAAGTTATAATGGTGAACAAAGAAATGGCAGCCCAATTAAATGCATATTTTGGTTCTGTCTTCACAAAGGAGGACACAAATAACCTCCCAGAGATGTTGGAGAACATACGGTCTGATGAAAGGGAGGAACTGAAAGAATTAAGTATTTGCAGGGAAATGGTGTTAGGGAAATTGACGGTATTGAAGGCCGATAAATCCCCAGGGCCTGATAATCTACATCCTAGGGTACTTAAGGAAGTGGCCCTAGAAATAGTAGATGCATTGCTGATTATCTTCCAACATTCGATGGAATCTGGAACTGTACCCATGGATTGGAGGGTAGCTAATGTTACCCCACTATTCAAAAAGGGTGGTAGAGAGAAAGTGGGGAATTACAGACCGGTAAGCCTGACATCGGTAGTGGGGAAAATGCTAGAGTCCATTATAAAGGATGTAATAGCTGAGCATTTGAAAAACAGTGACAGGATCGGACAAAGTCAACATGGATTTACAAAAGGTAAATCGTGCTTGACTAATCTACTGGAATTTTTTGAGGATGTAACTGGGAAAATAGATAAGGGAGAACCAGTAGATGTGGTGTATTTGGACTTTCAAAAGGCTTTCGATAAGGTCCCGCATAAGAGATTAGCGGGTAAAGTTAAGGCACATGGGATTGGGGGCAAGGTATTGACTTGGATAGAGAACTGGTTGGCGGACAGAAAGCAGAGAGTAGGAATTAATGGGTCTTTTTCCGAGTGGCAAGCAGTGACTAGTGGGGTACCGCAGGGATCGATCCTTGGACCCCAGCTATTCACAATATACATTAATGATCTAGATAAGGGAATTAAATGTAATATCTCCAAGTTTGCAGATGACATAAAGCTGGGTGGGAGTGTGTGCAGCGAGGAGGATAGCGAGAAACTCCAGGATGATCTGGACAAGTTGGGTGAGTGGGCAGAAGCGTGGCAGATGCAATATAACGTGGATAAGTGCGAGGTTATCCACTTTGGTGTCAAAAACAGAAAGGCAGACTATTATCTGAATGGCAATAGATTGGGAGAAGGGGAAGTGCAACGAGACCTGGGTGTCCTTGTGCACCAGTCGCTGAAAGTAAGCATGCAGGTGCAGCAGGCGGTGAAGAAGGCAAATGGTATGTTGGCCTTCATAGCGAAAGGGTTTGAGTATAGGAACAGGGATGTCCTGCTGCAGTTGTACAGGGCCTTGGTGAGACCACACCTTGAGTACTGTGTGCAGTTTTGGTCGCCTTATCTGAGGAAGGATGTTCTTGCCATGGAAGGAGTTCAGCGAAGATTCACAAGGCTGATACCTGGGATGGCAGGAATGACATATGAGGAGAGATTGGGTCGATTGGGCTTATACTCACTGGAGTATAGAAGAATGAGAGGGGATCTCATCGAAACATATAAAATTCTGACAGGTCTGGACAAACTAGATGCAGGAAGAATGTTCCCGATGGTCGGAGAGTCCAGAACCAGGGGTCATAATCTACGGATAACGGGTAAACCATTTAGGACAGAAATGAGGAAGAATTTCTTCACCCAGAGAGTGGTGAACCTGTGGAATTCTCTACCACAGAAGGTAGTTGAGGCGAAGTCATTAAATATATTCAAGGATGAGTTAGATATATTTCTTAAAGCTAAAGGTATCAAGGGATATGGGGAGAAGGCAGGTACAGGGTACTGAGTTTAGATGATCAGCCATGATCTCATCGAATGGCGGAGCAGGCTCGAGGGGCCGAATGGCCTACTCCTGCTCCAATCTTCTATGTTTCTATGTTTCTATCTATCCTCCATAGAGAGCCATCTATTCGCCATAGTAACCATGTGCTCCTGTGAGTGGCGCATTAGCTGCTCCATGCAGGTGGTCATCCTATCCATGGAAGAGCCTACAGTCGCCATCGCCTGCGACACGGTGGTGCTCATGTTGGAGATGGACTCCTCCATTTTCTGAACATTTACAGACATCGTGCTCGCAAAACCTGTGAGCCCCCGCACTTCTTCCTGCACCTCCAGGATCGCCCTCTTTCTGGATGATCCCGAGGCTCAGCCTCTGCATGCAGCTGAGCAGAGCTAGGAGTGTCCTGTGCCCTCCGGCGAGGACTCCCCACTGCTGTCCCTGTCTCCACCATCTGCTCTTGCTCACTTGTGAGTTGTGAGACACCAGGTGACAACACTACTCTATCTCGCGTGGCACCCACCCAGGTGTGCATATCTGCGCTGGTGCTGGGTATGCTTATGTCTGGTGACGGTGTGCCCTCAGAGGCTGGAGGCTGCTCTGAGGAGTTGTCTTCCTCTTCCTAATGGACAATGGTGGGCGGGCTCTTAATGAACCTGTGTGAGAGTAAAGAGATGAGTTAGATATGTCATATCAAGAATGGATACAGATACCATTATACACATGATGAACATTCACTGGCTGCTGACATCAGTCCCCATATGAGTGACTGATGTTTGCCATGTAGCTGCATGATATGTAATTTTGTCACCAGGTTACTGAGATGTCCCCCTCTCTCTGTCTCCCACCTCCAGCTGCTCGGCGACTCCAGATATTTCTAAAGCAGCCTCCTCTGCTGTTGTAAGGTTTGCAAATAATGGAGGGCCACCGCCGGTTCTCCCTCTCTCCCTCTTATTTTGGGCTCTCATTTCCTGCAAGGAGGGTAAAAAGAGAAGGTTGAGTGAGAGTGATGGAACGAGTGTAAGGAATGGATGGGTTAGATCTTTAGAGGGAGACTATGATAGATTGGGGTGCCAAAGCCAAGTGGCCTCCTTGTGTGTTGTTAGTTGGTATGATTGCACTAGGATGAGGGTGAGTGTGAGGGGTAGCTAGTGAGATGGGGATGTGATAATGTAGGTAGGGAGAGAGAGGGATGGGTGGATGTGCAAGGTATGTTGGTGTGAGTAAGGATGTGCAGGAGCAGGGTTGGGAAGGCAGAGTGATGGGTATGTGATGAGAGGCACAGCAGGACGAAGGTGAGTGTGGCTTTGTACTCACGTTTCCTGATCTAATGAGATCATTGAAATGTTTACGGCACTGCACCCAGGTCCTCCTGACCAGATCCCTGCTGGTGACCTCCTCTGCAATCTCCAACCAGGCTGTTTTGGTGTCCTGGGGAGGTCTCTTCCAACCATTGGAAGGGAAGAGGACCTCCCTGCGTGCTCGGAGAACCTGGGTACAGCCCTCTGCCTCTGTGCAGTCATTGTCAGTGTTTGCAGCACTCCAATGCTGTAGTGCACTGACAGCACTATGTTACATTGACAGTCAAATGTAATGTGGCCATGGCCCCTTTAAAGATCCCGGCTGAAAGCGCGTCATCGATGATGTCAGCAGACTCACACCATTTAATTGGGCTTGGCAATGCGCAGAGTGGGCTTAATAGGACCCATTAAGGTAAAGTCGTTTTCAGCAGTGGGATGGAGCCAGCAGCGGAGTCGCAACCCGCCATGGCCACCGCCTGAACTAGACCCCCCCCAGGTCGGCAAAATTCCGGCCGATATCCCTGTTTTCCCAGAGCAGGGTTGTGTGATCTGAAAGATTAAAACAGATAGGATGAAGCCGTAAAAGCGGTTGTATGACAGATGTCAGCTTAATAATACAAGTGGGAATCAGGCTGAATATAAAAAGTACAGAGGAGAAGTGAAAAAGAAAATAAGAGGGCCAAAGAGACAGTACGAGAATAAATTGGCGGCTAACATAAAAGGGAATCCAAAGGTCTTCTATAGACATATTAATAGTAAAAGGGTTGTCAGAAGAGTGGTGGGTCCGATTAGGGACCAAAATGGAGGCAGAAGATATGGCTTAGGTAGTAAATGAATATTTTGCATTGGTCTTTACCAAGTAAGAGGATTTTGCCAAAGCTATGGTAAACGAGGAGGTTAATGGGATACTGGATGAGATATAAATAGTTAAAGAGGAGGTACTAGAAAGGCTGGCAGTGCTTAAAGTGGATAAGTCACCCGGTCTGGATGGGAATGCATCCTAGGATGCTGAGGGAAGTAACGGTAGAAATTGCGGAGGTGCTGGCCACATTCTTTCAATCCTCTTTAGGTACAGGAGTGGTGCCAGAGAACTGGAGAATTGCAAATGTTACACCCTTGTTCAAAAAGTGGGTGAAGGATAAAACTGGCAATTACAGCCCAGTCAGTTTATTGTCGGTAGTGGGGAAGCTTTTAGAAACAATAATCCGGGAGAAAATTAACAGCCACTTGGACAAGCATGGACTAATATAGAAGAGCCAGCACAGATTTCTTAAGGGCAAATCATGTTTGACTAACTTGATTGAGTTTTTTTAATGAGGTAACAGAATTTATGAGGGCAATGCGGTTAATGTTGTGTATATGAACTTTCAAAACACGTTTGATAAAATACCACATATTAGGCTTGTTAGCATAATTGAATCCCATGGGATAAAAGGGGCATGAATACAAAATTGGCTAAGGATTACATAGGATTACATCGGATATATGGCACAGAAACAGGCCATTCGGCCCAACCAGTCCATGCCGGCGTTTATGCTCCACTCGAGCCGCCTCCCGTCTTTCAGCATCTCACCCTATCAGCATAACCCTCTATTCCCTTCTCCCTCATATGCTTGTCCAGCCTCCCCTTAAATGCATCTATACTATTCACCTCAACCACTCCCTGTGGTAGCGAGTTCCACATTCTCACCACTCTTTGGGTGAAGAAGTTTTTTCTGAATTCCCTATTGGATTTCTTGGTGACTATCTTATATTGATGGCCTCTAGTTATGCTCTTCCCCACAAGTGGAAACATTCTCTCTGTATCCACTCTATCAAAACCTTTCATAATTTTATAGACCTCTATTAGGTCACCCCTCAGCCTTCTTTTTTCAAGAGAAAAGAGACCCAGTCTGTTCATCCTTTCTTGATATGTAGACCCTCGCATTTCTGGTATCATCCTTGTAAATATTCTCTGCACCCTCTCCAGTGCCTCTGTTTCCTTTTTATAATATGGTGACCAGAACTGCACGCAGTGCTCCAAGTGTGGTTCGATACAGGTTTAGCATAGCTTCCCTACTTTTCAATTCAATCCCTCTAGAAATAAACCCTAGTGCTTGGTTTGCAATATTAATGGCTTTACTAACCTGTGGTGCAACTTTTAGTGATTTGTGTATTTGTACTCCGAGATCCCTTTGTTCCTCTACCCCACCTAGACTCGCAACCTCCAAGTAATAAGTGACCTCCCTACTCTTCCTACCAAAATGTAATACCTCACATTTGACTGTGTTGAACTTCATTTGCCAATTATTTGCCCATTCTGCAAGTTTATTAATGTCCTCCTGTAATTTGTTGCAGTCCTCCTCAGTATTGACTATCACCCCCAATTTGGTATCATCCGCAAATTTAGAAATTGTGTTTTTGATTCCAAAGTCTAAATCGTTAATGTAAATTGTGAACAACAGTGGTCCCAGCACTGATCCTTGTGGAACACCACTACCCAACTTCTGCCACTGTGAATAGCCACCCTTTACTCCCACTCTCTGCTTTCTGTCTTGAAGCCAGCCAGCAATCCATTCTGCTACTTGTCCCCTGACTCTGCATTCTCTGACCTTGTTCAGCAGTCTAATATGGGGTATCTTATCGAAGGCCTTTTGAAAATCTAGATTAATTACATCCACTGCATTACCATTGTCCACTCTCTCTGTTACCTCTTCAAAAAATTCAATAAGGTTGGTCAAGCAAGGCTTTCCCTTTTGAAATCCATGCTGACTATTCATTATTATACTTTTCGTTTCTAGATGTTCTTCTATTTTCTCCTTTAGTAGGGATTCCATTATTTTTCCTACCACCGATGTTAAGCTGACTGGTCTATAATTCCCTGGACATGTTCTATCCCCCTTCTTAAATATAGATATTACGTTAGCTGTCCGCCAGTCCTCTGGCACTACACCTTTTTCTAACGAATTATTAAATATGTGTAGTAATGCCTCTGCTATCTCTTCCCTAGATTCTTTTAAAATGCGTGGATGCAATCCATCCGGACCAGGGGTTTTATCCTCTTCGAGTTTGGTTAGTTTATTTAATAAATCCCCTTTTTTTATATTAAATGCACTTATCTCATTACTCATCTCATCATCCAATGTCTTGTCCACCTGTTCTATCTCCCTGGTAAATACCGAAGCAAAATAATGATTTAATATTTCTGCCATCTCCCTATCATTACCTGTGGTATTGCCCTGTCCATCCCTTAATGGCCCTATTCCCATCCCAACCTTTCTTTTTTTTATTAATGTGCCTGTAAAATATTTTACTATTTTGATTTATGTTCCTTGATAATTTAATTTCATAGTTCCTCTTTGCCTTCCTAATTGTTTTTTTGACTTCTCTCCTAATCCCTTCGTATTCTCTTTTATCATGCACTCCCCTGCTGTCTATGTACTTAATGTATGCCTCTTTCCTTACCCTCAATGGTTCCTTTATGTCTTTATTCATCCATGGAGTTTCATTAGTGTTTAGTTTGTTCTTTCCTTTTAGCAGAATATATTTTTCCTGGGCTCTGTTGAACACCATTTTAAATGTTTCCCATTGCTATTCTACATCGTTGTTTGCCAATATTGTTGCCCATTTTATCTTCCCAAGTTCTATTCTCAGCCCCTCAAAATCAGCTTTTCTCCAATCTATTAACTTGGTTTTTGTCAGTCTTATGTCCTTCTCTATTGTCATCTTAAAGCATATTATATTATGGTAACTATTACCTATATGTGCCCCTACTTTTACTTCTCTTATCTGCTCTGGCTGATTCCCCAGAATTAGATCCAATAGCGAATCCTCCCTTGTTGGGATTTTTACATATTGGATTAGAAAGGAGTCCTGTAGACATTGTAGGAACTCCATTCCTTTATCCCCTTTAGCTGCCTCTTCTGTCCAATTAATATCGGAGTAGTTGAAATCCCCCATGATTATTATTCTATATTTTTTACTCATTTATCTAATTTGTCTGTCACGTTCTTCCTCCACCTCCCTTCCACTATTAGGTGGTCTGTAGACTACGCCTATTAGTGTGATTGATCCTTTATTATCTTTTATCTCTATCCATATGGATTCTATTTTTGTCTTGCTGCTATCTATGTCTCTTTTTTCTACTGCCATTATGTTATCAGTAATAAGTACAGCTACTCCACCTCCCCTTTTTCCCTCCCTATCTTTTCTAAATATGTTATACCCTGCAATGTTTAATTCCCAGTCCTGATTTTTCTGTAGCTATGTCTCAGTAATCCCTACTAGACCTGGTTCCTCCCAACGCATGATTGCCTCCAGCTCCCCTGTTTTATTACGGACACTGTGTGCTTTGCTGTACAGACAGTTTAACTCATTTTTAATAGGATTTCCTCTCACTTTCTGTTTAACCATCATTTTAGTCTCCTGTTCTATAACTTTATTCTTTCCTGTGCTCTCTTTTCCTGTTTTGTTTATAGTTAGGCTGTTTACGTTTCTTGTAGATCCCGCCCCCCAGCTCACTAGTTTAAAGCCTTTGCCACCTCCCTATTTACCCTTTCTGCTAGTACACAGGTCCCACCCTGGTTCAGGTGGAGCCCGTCCCATCAGTACAGCTCCTTCCTGTTCCAGAACTGGTGCTGGTGTCCCATGAAAAGGAACCCCTCTTTCCCACACCAGCCCTTTAGCCACGTGTTAATTCTCCTGATCTGTCTGCTTCTATACCAATTTGCACGTAGCTCGGGCAATATCCCAGAGATTATTACCCTCGAGGTCCTGTTTTTTAATTTAGAGCCTATCTCCTGAAACTCGTTCAGCAAGACCATCTCCCTGTTCCTACCTATGTTGTTTTTTCCAACATGGACCACGACAACTGGATTTACCCCCTCCCTTTCCAAGTTCCTCTCCAGCCACCGTGAGATATCCTTTACCCTGGCACTGGGTAGGCCACACACCCTTCGGGATTCTCGTTCTTGGCTGCAGAGGACGCTATCTATCCCCCTAATTATAGAGACCCCTAACACTACCACATTTCTATTCTGCTCTTCCCCGTCTTGCACAGCCTTCTGAGCCACGGTGCCTTGGTCTGCATTGTGGCTGTCCTCCCTGCAGTCTTTCTCCTTGTCCTCACAGGTAGCGAGTAGGTCGTACCTGTTGGACAGGACCAGTGTCTGCGAGACCTCCTTCTCAACCTCTCCTAAATCCTCGCTACTCGGCTCCCTAGCAGTCACACCCTCTCCTTCCTGAACCTATATTTTCCTCTGGGGTGTGACTGCATTCTGGATAAAACTGTCGAGAAATCCTCCCCCTCCCTTATGTGTCAGAGTGTCTCCAACTCGCACTCCAGCCGGAGAGATTCGAGACGGAGACATCTCCTGCAGACGTGTTTGCTCGGGACAGTCTTGCTGTCCACAAACTCCCACATACTGCAGTCCAGACACACAACCTGCCCTGCCATATCTTAGTCCAGCCTTATTTTATTTATTTAATTAGTTAAAGTCTTTATTCAATGATTATTTATAGCTATATTAAATAGTTTAACTAGTTAAGCTATAAATTTAATACAGTTATAGTTTCCCGCACCTAGTTTAAACCACTATTCTAGGTTAGAGAGAAAAAAACCTTAATACTCACCAACCAATCACCTACCTGCTGTCCTGTGACATCACTTCGTTATTTTTTTTGGAAATGGAAAAGGGATAGAAAACAATGAGTTGTGGTGATGGTTGTTTTTCAGACTGGAGGGAGATATACAGTGACGTTCCCCAAGGTTCAGTACTAGGACCACTGCTGGTTTTTAAATACATAATGGTTACAGAACAGACAAGGCCATTTGGCCTGTCGAACCTGTGCCAGCTCTCTGCAAGAGCACTTCAGCTAGTCCCACTCCCCCGCCATTTCCCCGTAGCCCTGCACATTTTTTTCCTTCAGATACTTATCCAATTCCCTTTTGAAAGCCACGATTGAGTCTGCCTCCACCACCCTTTCAGGTAGTGCATTCCAGATCCTAACCACTCACTGCGTAAAAAAGTTTTCCCTCATGTCGCATTTGGTTCTTTTGCCAATCACCTTTAATCTGTGTCCTCTGGTTCTCAACCCTTCTGCCAATGGGAACAGTTTCTCTCTACTCTGTCCAGATCCCTCATGATTTTGAACACCTCTATCAGATCTTCTCTCAACCTTCTCTGCTCCAGGGAGAACAACCCCAGCTTGTCCAGTCCATCCACGTAACTGAAGTTCCTCATCCCTGGAACCATTCTTGTAAATCTTTTCTGCCCCTCTCTAAGGCCTTCACATTAATGACTTAGACTTGAGGTACAGGGCACAAATTCAAAATTTGCAGATGATACGAAACTTGGAAATGTAGTAAACAGTGAGGAAGATAGTAATAGACTTCAAGAGGACATAGACAGACTGGTGGAATGGACAGACACATGGCAGATGAAATTCAATGCAGCAAAGAGTGAGGTGATACATAGAAAAAAAGACTTGCATTTATATAGCGCCTTTCACGACCTCAGGACATCCCAAAGCACTTTATAGCCAATGAAGTACTTTTGAAGTGTAGTCTCTGTCGTAATGTAGGAAATGCGGCAGCCAATTTGCGCACAGCAAGCTCCCACAAACAGTAATGTGATAATGACCAGATAATCTATTTTAGTGATGTTGCTTGAGGGATAAATATTGGCCAGGACACCGGGGATAACTCCCCTGCTCTTCTTCAAAATAGAGCCAAGGGATCTTTTACATCCACCTGAGAGGGCAGACGGGGCCTCCAAAAGATGGCACTTCCGACTGTGCAGCACTCCCTCAGTACTGCACTGGAGTGTCAGTCTAGATTTTTGTGCTCAAGTCTCTGGAGTGGGACTTGAACCCACAACCTTCTGACTCAGAGGTGAGTGTAGTACCAACTGAGCCATGGCTGACATTTTGGTAGGAAGAATGAGGAGAGGCTGTACACACTAAATGGTACAATTTTAAAGGGGTTGTTTGTGCACAAATCTTTGAAGGTGGCAGGACAGGTTCATAGAATCATAGAATCGTAGAATGGTTACAGCATGGAAAAAGGCCATTCGGCCCATTGAGCCCGTGCCGGCTCTCTGCAAGAGCAATTCAGCTAGTCCCACTGCCCCGCCCTTTTCCAGTAGCCTTGCAAATTTTTTTCCTTCAGAAGTAGTGATAATTGGGGACTTCAACTATCCTAATATAGACTGGGATCGTAATAGTGTAAAGGGCAGAGAGGGGGAAGAATTTTTGAAGTGTGTTCAGGAGAACTTTCTTGATCAGTATGTTTCCGGCCCAACGAGGAAGGAGGCATTGTTGGATCTGGTTCTGGGGAATGAGGTAGCCAAGTGGAGTAAGTGTCAGTAGGTGAACATTTAGGGAACAGTGATCATAGTATCATAAGGTTTAGATTAGCTATGGAAAAGGACAGGGAACAATCTAAAGTAAAAATACTTAATTGGAGGAAGGCCAATTTCAGTGGGATGAGAACGGATCTGGCCCAGGTAAATTGGAATCAAAGATTGGCAGGCAAAACTGTAATGGAAAAATGGGCTGCCTTTAAAGAGGAAATAGTTTGGGTACAGTCGAGGTACATTTCCACTAGGGGGAAAGATAGGGCAACTAAAGTCAGAGCTCCCTGGATGACAAAAGAGATAGAGAATAAGATGAAGCAGAAAAAGAGCACGTATGACAGATGTCAGTGCGAGAATACATCTGAGAATCAGGCTAAATATAGAAAGTTCAGAGGAGAGGTGAAAAAGAAAATAAGAGGGGCAAAGAGAGGGTATGAGAATAGAATGGCAGCTAACATAAAAGGTAATCCAAAAGTCTTCTATAGGCATATAAATAGTAAATGGGTAGTAAGAGGAGGGGTGGGGCCGATTAGGGACCAAAAAGGAGACCTACACCTGGAGGCAGAGGGTATGGCTGAGGTGCTAAACATGTACTTTGCATCTGTCTTCACCAAGGAAGAAGATGCTGCCATCGACACAGGAGGAAGCAGCGGAGATACTGGATGGGATAAAAATTGATAAAGTGGAGGTACTAGAAAGACTGGCTGTATTTAAAGTAGATAAGTCACCAGGACCGGATGGGATGCATTCTAGGATGCTGGGGGAAGTGAAGGAAGAAATCACGGAGGTACTGGCCTGAAGGTTAACAAAGTAATTAATAAAGCATTTTTTTTTAAATTCGTTTTTATGCGATGTGGGAGTCGCTGGCAAAGCCAGCATTTATTGCCCATCCCTAATTGCCCTTGAGAAGGTGGTGGTGAGCTGCCTTCTTGAACCGCTGCAGTCCGTGTGGTGAAGGTACTCCCACAGTGCTGTTAGGGAGGGAGTTCCAGGATTTTGACCCAGCGATGATGAAGGATCGTCGATTTACTTCTAAGTCAGGATGCTGTGTGACTTGGAGGGGAACTTGGAGGTGGTGGTGTTCCCATGCGTCTGCTGCCCTTGTGCTTCTAGGTGGAAGAGGTTGCGGGATTGGGAGGTGCTGCCGAAGAAGCCTTGGCGCGTTGCTGCAGTGCATCTTGTAGATGGTACACACTGCAGCCACGGTACACGGGTGGTGGAGGGAATGGATGTTTAAGGTGGTAGAGGGGATGCCAATCAAGTGGGCTGCTTTGTCCTGGATGGTGTCGAGCTTCTTGACTGTTGTTGGAGCTGCACTCATCCAGGCAAGTGGAGAGTATTCCATCACACTCCTTACTTGTGCCTTGTAGATGGTGGAAAGGTTTTGGGGAGTCAGGAGGTGAGACACTCGCCATAGAATACCTAGCCTCTGACCTGCTCTTGTTGCCACAGTATTTATGTGGCTGGTCCAGTTAAGTTTCTGGTCAATGGTGACCCCCAGGATGTTGATGGTGCGGGATTCGGCGATGGTAATGCCGTTAAATGTCAAGGGGCCGTGGTTAGACTCCCGCTTGTTGGAGATAGTCATTGCCTGGCACTTGTGTGGCTTGTTGCATGTGCTAAATAAAGATTGGGTAATAAGGGAATAATAATAAAATAATAAAATAAAAATTTCAATGTTTGACAGCACATTAACAGAAACTTTACATGAACATTGCATAAAACACCCAAGTGCCTACCCTTGTGTGTTGTTAGTTGGTATGACTGCACTAGGATGAGGGTGCGTGTGAGGGGTGGCTAGTGAGATAGGGATGTGATAATATAGATAGAGTGGGATGGGTGGAGGGGCAAGGTAAGTTGGTGTGAGTAAGGATATGCAGGAGTAGGGTAGGGAAGGCAGAGTGATGAGAGGCACAGCAGGATGAAGTTGAGTGTGGCTTTGTACTAACGTTTTGTGATCTACTGAGATCATTGAAACATTTGCGGCACTGCACCCAGGTGCTCCTAACCACATCCCTGCTTGTGCCCTCCTCTGCAATGTGCAACCAGGCTGTGTTGATCTCCTGGGGCGGTCTCTTCCGCCCATGGGAAGGGAAGAGGACCTCCCTCCGTGCTGTGACTCCCTCCATAAGCATATGGAGGGAGTCAAGGGAGAGCCTGGGTGCAGCCCTGTGCCTTTGTGCAGTCATTGTCAGTGTTTGCCGCACCTCAATGCTGTAGGACACTGACAGCACAAATGTCAAAATAAATTTGGACATGGTCCCTTTAAGGAAACCAGCTGATGACGTGTCATCAAATGACATCACCAGACCCGCTGGGGGATTCGGTGATGGTAATGCCATTGAATGTCAAGTGGCGGCGTTTAGACTCTCGCTTGTTGGAGATAGTCATTGCCTGGCACTTCTGTGGCGCGAGTGTTACCTGCCACTTATCAGCCCAAGCCTGAATGTCGTCCAGGTCTTGCTGCATGCGGGCATGGACTGCTTTATTATCTGTGGAGTTGTGAATGGCGCTGAACACTGTGTAGTCATCAGCCAACATCCCCATTTCTGACCTTATGCTGGAGGGAAGGTCATTGATGAAGCAGCTGAAGATGGTTGGGCTGAGGACACTGGGATCCAGGGCTTTATAAATAGACCATCGTTCGCAGCAAATTACCCAGCTTTCAGGATAACAGCGACCACGACACCACACAACCCTGCCACGGCAAACTCTGCAAGACATGCCAGATCATCAACACAGATACCACCATCACATGTGAGGACACTACCCACCAGGTACATGGTACATACTCATGTGACTCGGCCAACGTTGTCTACCTCATACGTTGCAGGAAAGAATGCACTGCGGCATGGTACATCGGCGAGACCATGCAGACACTGAGACAACGTATGAACGAGCACCACGCAACAATTGCCAGGCAGGATTGTTACCTCCCAGTCGGGGAACACTTCAGCAGTCAAGGACATTCAGCCTCGGATCTGCGGGTAAGCGTTCTCCAAGGCGACCTTAGGAACACACGACAACGCAAAATCATCGAGCAGAAACTGATAGCCAAGTTCCGCACTCATGAAGACGGTCTCAACCGGGATCTTGGGTTTATGTCACGATACATGACGTGATCCGGACTCGAGTCGTCGTTGGCTTGTTCACAGATGTGATTCCCAGTAAAAAAGTAAAAATTTTAAAGCTTATCGTTTTACATACATACGGCAGCTTTTGACACGTTAGACCCCCTGCGACTCCACCTCATTGTCTCAGTTGTATCTTGCTATGTCTTTGATGTGGTACCTTCCTGGCTGACCTGATTAACTTTATCACACCTCGGCAGATAAACAGTCAGGATGATTTAATTTTGTCTGCAATTGTAAGGTACACATGCATTGTTCTCTATCTATATATGCTTTGGCGATTCTGTATCTCTTTACTTCACCCGACGAAGGAGTAGTAACTCCGAAAGCTTGTGATTTCAAATAAAACTGTTGGACTATAACCTGGTGTTGTGCGACCTCTCAATTTTATAAATAGAGGCAGAGAGTACAAAAGCCAGGATGTTATGCTAAACCTGTATAAATACTAGTTCGGCCCCACCTGGAGTACTGTGTCCAATTCTGGGCACCGCACTTTAGGAAGAACGTGAAGACTTTGGAGAGGGTGCAGAAGAGATTTACAAGAATGGTTCCAGGGATGAGGGATTACAGTTATGTGGATAGACTGGAGAAGCTGGGGTTGTTCACCTTAGAGCAGAGAAGGCTAAGAGGAGATTTCATAGAGGTGTTCAAAATCATGAAGGGTTTAGATAGAGTAAATAAAGAGAAACTGTTTCCAATGGCTGAAGGGTCGATAACCAAAGGGCACAGATTCAACGCGATTGGCAAAAGAACCAGAGGCGACATGAGGAAACGAATGGTTAGAATTTGGAATGCACTGCCTGATAGGGTGGTGGATACAGATTCAATAGTAGCCTTCAAAAGGAAATTGGTTAAATACTGTTGATATAGAGACTATACTGATAGTGGGATGAGAAGACCAAACCACTGAAATAACTCGTCAGTAATCTCAAACTTTGCCTTTCAAAACCCAAAGGACACTTTCTTCTGGAGGAATGTTGCTAACTGTGCTCTCCCTATACATGTTTGTGGTGGTATTATTTACACATGTACTCTCCAGAATTTGTTGAATGTTTTTATGCTTCGTATTTTTGTTTAATTTGTTAATAAATGCATTAATTATTTTATCCTGAATAAAGCAGGTTGGTCTAATCTGTGGGTACAGTAGTGTAGTGGTTATGTTACCGGACTAGTAATCCAGAGATCGTGAGTTCATAATCCCATCATTGATAGTGTTAGAATTTGTCATAAAAACCCAACTGGTTCACTAAAGTCCTTTAGGGAAGGAAACCTGCCGTCCTTACACAGTCTGACTTATATGTTACTCCAGACCCACAGCAATGTGGCTGACTCTGAAGTGGCCTAGCAAGCCACTCAGTTGTATCAAACTGCTACAAAGAATGGACTGCGGCGGTTCAAGGTGGCTCACCACCACCTTCTCAGGGCAACCAGGGATGGGGAATAACTGCCAGCCTTGCCAGCGACACCCACATCCCCAGAATGAATTATTTTTTAAAGAATTAATAGTTCACCAAATTGAAGAAAGTGATATTATAGCACAAGACTACGCTTAATCTCAGGTCATTACCCACGGCAAGTGCAGATATCTGAAAATCCATTGCTGCTGCTGAATCTGTTGGTAGGAAATAAAGTTATACAAAAACCCATCAGTTCGAATACAAACCTAGAATTTGCTGCTGATGTGGGGGTTAATCAAGGGTATTAAAACATTTAGGCCATTCTTGCTTCCCTGTTAACCCCTGATATCATTGATTTTCGCTGCATGTATAAACTTCCAAGCTGCCCAGTGGCCTGACCAATGAGTGTTGCAGGTCATTAGGCCCTCTAGTGACTGCACTTCAAAAAAATAGTTCATTGGCTGTAAAGCACTTTGGGATGTCTGTAGAATGTGAAAGGTACTGTAAAAATACAAGTTCTTTCTTTCCTTCCTTGTAAATAAAGCAAAACACTTGATGTTGTGAAGCGTGAGCAATTAGTTTGTGCCTGTGTATCACTGAGTGCTGAAAACCTTACATTGTGTCAGAAGCGGGATATCACACAATGAAAGCAAAAAGGAGATTGATAATCTGAGCTGGTGACATATTCTCAGTGAGCAAAAAAGAGAGAGCGAGAGAGAGAAAAAGATCAGTGCAAGGTTCAAGCAGGAAAGGCAAAATGACATCAGACATGGGTGAAACACTGTTCGCTATTTCTAAAATGGGAGTTAAGTGTCGAGCAAAACAAAATATGTCAGAAGTTGATATAGGAACAGAGGAACAGAGGATATATAGCAATTGCCGGAAAAAGGAAAGACTTGAAAGATTTGCATTTCTGTAGCGCCTTTCACAACGTCAGAACATCCCAAAGCGCTTTACAGACAATGAAGTACTTTTTTGAAGTGTAGTCACTGTTGTAATGTAGGAAACACAGCAGCCAATTTTGCGCACAGCAAGCTCCCACAAACAGCAATGTGATAATGACCAGATCATCTGTTTATGTTATGTTGATTGGGGGTTAGCTATTGGCCCAGGACACCGGGGTTAACTCCCCTGCTCTTCTTCAAAATCGTGCCGTGGGATCTTTTACATCCACCTTAGAAAGCAGATGGAGATTCGGTTTAACGTCTCATCCAAAGGACAGCACATCCAACAGTGCTGTGTTCCCTCAGTACTGTATTGGAGTGTCAGCCTTGCTTTTTATGCTCAAGTCTCTGGAGTGGGACTTGAAAACCATAACCTTGTAACTCAGAGGCAAGAGTGCTACCAACTGAGCCACGGCTGACACAGCTTTTGGAAGTCTATTGTACTGCATCATGTTTAGCATTTAGGGCAGAAATTAAACAAGTTAGCACACTGAAGCCTCTCTGAGATATTGGCCCGTATTTTCCGATAGGAGGCTTCCTGCGTGTGGAGGCCTCCGATCTGGAAAAAATCTACGCCCTTACCTGAGGGCTCGAGAGGTCCGGCCATTTCCGATCCTGGGCCTCTCCATGACGAAATGCGCAGGGCCCAGGTATCCCAGGGGCGCAGGCAGTTCGCAAGCGTCCCTGGGATCACATTGGCCATGGGGAACCAATGGGAGAAGGGAATCTCCCTTCATACTTTTGACAGCTTAGACCTGTCAAAAGTATGAATGGGGATCACTGAAAAAAGACATCAAAACATTAAATAAATTTTTAAAAAACCATCATGTTTTTAAAATGAGTTAAAATTACATTAAATTAAATATTTTAAACAAAAATTTAATTTTTTGAAAAAAATAATTAAAGTTTTTTACGGGGCTAAAAATAAACTTACCTTTTTTTAAAGTATTTTTAAATTATAATGGAGTGACATTTTTTTAATTTTTTTAAACTCTTATGCTGGTAAAAGCAAGCCTTACTCCTGCTTTTACCAGGCGTAAGATTTTTAAGGGATTTCAGCGGGCGAAGGTTCTGCAGAAAGCTGAACTCTCCACCCGCGGAGGCCCTTCTCCCAGGGCAGGCGCCCAATCTGTCAAGAGGATTCTTGACAGATCGGAAATGCCGGTTTTCAGCACATGTGCTTCGCATGCCTGAAACTGGCACTTGCGAGGTCCCTACGGGTGTGTACACAGCTCATACACACCCGTAGGCATCAGAAATTATGGGCCACAATCTTATGCATGTCTCCACATCAATTAGCTTTGTCTTGTAAGTAACGTTAGACATTTCCTCTTGTACTGCCCAATAGAATTTGTGTGGATCACTGATGAGTGCTAATTTGTTTGGTTCATGGTTAATGGGAAGAATTTTACCAGAACTTTTCTTCAGAACAAAAATGCCTTTTTTCAAACAATCCATAAGGATTACGCTAGGTTGCCCCAGTGTCACCAACAGACAAAACAAATTTACACCTGCCCCCTTTATAAGCGGCATAACTAAAAGAATCATAGAATCATAGGATAATGTGAAGTTATCCACTTCGGTAGGAAAAACAGAAAGGTAGAGTATTATTTAAATGGTGATAGATTGGGAAATGTTGATGTACAAAGGGACCTGGGTGTCCTTGTACACCAGTCACTGAAAGCAAACATGCAGGTACAGCAAGCAGTTAGGAAGGCAAATGGTATGTTGGCCTTCATTGCAAGAGGATTGGAGTACAGGAGCAAGGATGTCTTACTACAGTTATACAGGGCCTTGGTGAGACCACACCTGGAGTACTGTGTGCAGTTTTGGTCTCCTTACCTAAGAAAGGATATACTTGCCATAGAGGGAGTGCAGCGAAGGTTCACCAGACTGATTCCTGGGATGGCAGGACTGTCGTATGAGGAGAGATTGGGTCAATTAGGCTTGTATTCACTAGAGTTTAGAAGAATGAGAGGGGATCTCATTGAAACATTTAAAATTCTGACGGGGCTAGACAGACTGGATGCAGGGAGGATGTTTCCCCTGGCTGGGGGGTCTAGAACGAGGGGTCACAGTCTCAGGATACGGGGTAGGACATTTAGGACTGAGATGAGGAGAAATTTCTTCACTCAGAGGGTGGTGAACCTGTGGAATTCTCTACCACAGAAGGCTGTGGAGGCCAAGTTACTGAATATATTTAAGAAGGAGCTAGATAGATTTCTAGACACAAAAGGCATCAAGGGGTATGGGGAGAGAGCGGGAATATGGTATTGGGATAGAGGATCAGTCATGATCATATTGAATGATGGAGCAGGCTCGAAGGGCCGAATGGCCTATTCCTGCTCCTATTTTTCTATGTTTCTATGTCTATGTTTCTATCTTACAGCACAGAAGGAGGCCATTCGGCCCGTCGTGCCTGTGCCGACTCTTTGAAAGATTTAGTCCCACACCCCAGCTCTTTCCCCATAGCCCTGCAAATGAGTCCTCCTCAAATACATGTCCTGTTGCCTTTTGAAAGTTCCTCTGGAATCTGATTCCACCGCCCTTTCAGGCAGAGCGTTCCAGAACTTAACAACCCTCTGTGTGAATTCGATTTCCTGTTTTCCCCTCTGGTTCTTTTGCTAATTATTTTAAATATATGACCTCTGGTTACCGACTCACTTGCCAGAGGAACTAGGTTCTCCCTACTTGCTCTAATAAAGGAACACAAATATAAAAATGTTCTTTCAACAAAACAAAAGAAAGACGGACGAAAGAAAGAACTTGCATTTCAATAGCATCGTTCACGACCTCAGGACGTCTCACAGCGCTTTGCAGTCAATGAAGTACTTTTGAAGTGTAGTCACTGTTGTAATGTAAGAAACTTACAAAGCTAAATCATAATATCATTGCTTGTGTCAATAAGACACTCCAGTCCCTGCGGTGCACACCGATCACGGAAGGCCTCAAGCGTACCAGCAGGCACCACTCACTCCCTCTCCAGGGTCACCCGGGCATGGGCATGATGGCGGAACAGAGGCAGGAAGCCAGAGTGACTGCCCCATCCAGGGTCAACCCATCCTGAACCTATGGATGGCCACCTTGGCCAGGTCCAGGACCAGACACACGAGAAGGTCCTCCGACTTGCCCGGCCCGCCCCTTTGAACTAGGTGGCCAAAGATCAGGAGCGTGGGGCTAACTTGGAGCCAGAAATTGAGGAGCAGCCCCTTTATGTAATCGAATAGTGGCTGCAACCTCTCCCATTCAGCAACTATGTGGATTTTGAGGATTTTGAGCAGGAACCTTCTCCGGAACTGAAAACTGAAAGATAAGCAAGTATTTTAAATTAATCAGCAAATGAAGGGGGAGGAATGGAGGAAAGCAGCAGATTTTCCAGTCACTGAGAGGAAGTTACGAGGTTGAATGACCTGCAAATTGCCTAAAATAACTGACAGCAGATCACTTTACCCAATAACTTCCTCCCTGTGATGGGAATATCTGATCTGCTGCTTTTCCCCATTCCTCTCCCTTTATTTTCTGATTCAATTAAAATACTTGTTTATCTTTCAGTTTTCAGTTCTGAAGAAAGTTTCTGCCTGAAACGTTAGCCCATCTGTTCTTTTGACAATATGAAGCCCCCCTGTGTTGAAGCTGCTATATCAGTGCAAGTCTTGGTGGTTGTCTCAATCACATCGACAGAAAGAACTTAGGTTTTATTCATTCTCGGGATGTGAGCGTCTCTGACAAGGCCAGCATTTATTGCCCATCCCTAACTGCCCTTGAGAAGGTGGTGGTGAGCTGCCTTCTTGAACCGCTGCAGTCCATGTGGTGAAGGTACTCCCACAGTGCTGTTAGGGAGGGAGTTCCAGGATTTTGGCCCAACAATGATGCAGGAATGGCCAATATATTTCCAAGTCAGGATGTTGTGTGACTTGGAGGGGAACTTGGAGGTGGTGGTGTTCCCATGCGTCTGCTGCCCTTGTCCTTCTAGGTGGTAGAGGTCGCGGGTTTGGGAGGTGCTGCCGAAGAAGCCTTGGCGAGTTGCCGCAGTGCATCCTGCAGATGGTACACACTGCAGCCACGGTACGCCGGTGGTGGAGGGAGTAAATGTTTAAGATGGCGAATGGGGTGCCCATCAAGTGGACTGCTTTGTCCTGGATGGTGTCGAGCATCTTGAGTGTTGTTGGAGCTGCACTCATCCAGGCAAGTGGAGAGTATTCCATCACACTCCTGACTTGTGCCTTGTAGGTGGTGAAGAGGCTTTGGAAAGTCAGGAGGTGAGACACTCGCCACAGAAAACCCAGTCTCAGACCTGCTCTAGTAGCAACGGTGTTTATGTGGCTGGTCCAGTTAAGTTTCTGGTCAAGTGTGTCCCCCAGGATGTTGATGGTAGGGCAGTCAGCAATGGTAATACCATGTGCGCAAATTGGCTGCCATGTTTCCTACATTACAACAGTAACTACACTTCATAAGTGCTTCATTGGCTGTAAAGTGCTTTGGGATGTCCTGAGATCATGAAAGGTGCTATAGAAATGCAAGTCTTTCTTTTTTCTCCCATTGGGCAATCAGTAGCCGACATAAATACGCAGAAATACAGAAACACGGAAACAGGCCGTTCAGCTGAACCAGTCCATGCTGGAGTTTACCCTCCATGCAAGCAAATATTCCCAATCGCATTCACCCGCCCTGTTCCCATATCCCGACAGCCCCCTTTTTCTTCATCTACCTTTCCAATCTAATCTTGAATGTTGACAGTTTCTGCCTCGACCACTAACCCCGGGAGTGAATTCCACAGCCTGACAACTCTGTTTGTGAAGAGGTTTCTCCTGCCCTCTGTTCTAAATCTCTTACATTTAATCCTCTGTCTAAGGCCCCTTGACTACTGGAAGCAGTCACTTTTATCTACCCTGTCCCATCCTTGCACCAACGCTGTGGAGTATGGTATGGTATTGTAGGAATAAGCATGCATAGTTTGCATAAAATAATGACATGGACCGTTCAAGGTTCAGTTGCGCTATGGTTGTAGCCGACTTGCGGTTATTTTGTGTTAAAGTTACAAAATAAAGTGTTTTTGTTTTTCAGCATTGTTGGATTACGCCAGCTGTACGAACACACCACAACTTCTATCATATCGCCCCTTAATCTGCGTTGTTCGAATGAAGAAAGACCCAACCCTTCAGATCGTTCTTTGTATTTGTATTTCCTCATACCAGAGAGCTTCCTTGTGACTTTGCACTGTACTCACTCTAAAGCCTCATATCCTTCCTATCGTGTGGAGCCCAATACTGTACACAGTCCTCCAACACAGATCTTATTAAGGTTTGATATAGGCTCATCATCAACCTATAGTACATAGATAGTACATAGAACAGTACAGCACAGTACAGGCCCTTCAGCCCTCGATGTTGTGCCGAGCATTGTCCGAAACCAAGATCAAGCTATCCCACTCCCTATCACTCTGGTGTGCTCCATGTGCTTATCCAATAACCGCTTGAAAGTTTCTAAAGTGTCCGACTCCACTATCACAGCAGGCAGTCCATTCCACACCCCAACCACTCTCTGAGTAAAGAATCTACCTCGGACATCCCTTCTATATCTCCCCCCATGCACCTTATAGTTATGCCCCCTCGTAACAGCTACCTCCACCCGAGGAAATAGTCTCTGAACATCCACTCTATCTATCCCCCTCATCATCTTATAAACCTCTATTAAGTCGCCTCTCATCCTCCTCCGCTCCAAAGAGAAAAGCCCCAACTCCCTCAATCTCTCCTCATAAGACCTCCCCCCCAAACCAGGCAGCATCCTGGTAAATCTCCTTTGCACTCTTTCCAATGCTTCCACGTCCTTCCTATAGTGAGGTGACCAGAACTGCACACAATATTCCAAATGTGGTCTCACCAAGGTCCTGTACAGTTGTAGCATAACCTCACGGTTCTTAAACTCAAACCCCTTGTTAATAAACGCTAACACACCATAGGCCTTCTTTACTGCTCTATCCACTTGAGTGGCAACCTTCAGAGATCTGTGGATATGAACCCCCAGATCCCTCTGTTCCTCCACGTTCCTCAGAACCCTGCCGTTGACCCTGTAATCCTTATTCAAATTTGCCCTACCAAAATGAATCACCTCGCACTTATCAGGGTTAAATTCCATCTGCCATTTTTCGGCCCAGCTCTGCATCCTATCAATGTCTCTTTGCAGCTTACAACAGCCCTCCACCTCATCCACTACTCCACCAATCTTGGTGTCATCAGCAAATTTACTGATCCACCCTTCAGTCCCCTCCTCCAAGTCATTGATAAAAATCACAAACAGCAGAGGACCCAGCACCGACCCCTGTGGCACACCGCTGGTAACTGGTCTCCAGTCCGAAAATTTTCCATCCACCACCACCCTCTGCCTTCTATGAGATACGGAGATGCCAGTGTTGGACTGGGGTGGACAAAATTCAGAGGTCGCACAACACCAGGTTATAGTCCAACAGTTTTATTTGAAATCACAAGCTTTCGGAGCTATCGATTGCTCCTTCCTCAGGTGAAGTAAATTAGATACAGAATCGCCAAAGCATATATAGATAGAAAACAAAGCATGTGTACCTTACAATTGCAGACCACTAAATTAAATCATCCTGACTATCTGCCGAGGTGTGATAAAGTTAATTAAGTCAGCCAGGAAGGTACCACATCAAAGACATAGCAAGATACAACTGAGACAATGAGGTGTAGTCGCAGGGGTTCTAACGTGTCAAAAGCTGCCGTCTGTATGTAAAACGAAAAGCTTTAAAATTTTTACTTTTTTACTGGGAAAATTTTTACTTTTTTACTGGGAATCACATCTGTGAACAAGCTAACGACGACTCGAGTCCGGATCACGTCATGTATCGTGACATAAACCCAAGATCCCGATTGAGACCGTCTTCATGAGTGCGGAACTTGGCTATCAGTTTCTGCTCGATGATTTTGCGTTGTCGTGTGTTTCTAAGGTTGCCTTGGAGAACGCTTACCCGCAGATCCGAGGCTGAATGTCCTTGACTGCTGAAGTGTTCCCCGACTGGGAGGTAACAATCCTGCCTGGCGATTGTTGCGCGGTGCTCGTTCATACGTTGTCTCAGTGTCTGCATGGTCTCGCCGATGTACCATGCCGCGGTGCATTCTTTCCTGCAACGTATGAGGTAGACAACGTTGGCCGAGTCACATGAGTATGTACCATGTACCTGGTGGGTAGTGTCCTCACGTGTGATGGTGGTATCTGTGTTGATGATCTGGCATGTCTTGCAGAGTTTGCCATGGCAGGGTTGTGTGGTGTCGTGGTCGCTGTTATCCTGAAAGCTGGGTAATTTGCTGCGAACGATGGTACTTCTGAGGTTAGGCGGCTGTTTGAAGGCAAGTAGTGGAGGCGTGGGGATGGCCTTAGCGAGGTGTTTGTCGTCATCGATGACATGTTGAAGGCTGCGAAGAACATGGCGTAGTTTCTCCGCTCCGGGGAAGTACTGGACGACGTAGGGTACCCTGTTGGTTGTGTCCCGTGTTTGCCTTCTGAGGAGGTCTATGCGATTTTTCGCTGTGGCCCGTCGGAACTGTCGATCGATGAGTCGAGCGTCATATCCGTTCTTACGAGGGCGTTTTTCAGCGTCCGTAGGTGTCCATCGCGTTCCTCCTCGTCTGAGCAGATCCTGTGTATTCGCAGGGCTTGTCCATAGGGGATGGCTTCTTTAACATGGTTAGGGTGGAAGCTGGAGAAGTGGAGCATCGTGAGGTTGTCCGTGGGCTTGCGGTAGAGTGAAGTGCTGAGGTGTCCGTCATTGATGGAGATTCGTGTGTCCAGGAATGAGACCGATTCTGAGGAGTAGTCCATGGTGAGTTTGATGGTGGGATGGAACTTGTTTATGTTATCGTGTAGTCTTTTCAGTGATCCTTCACCATGGGTCCAAAGGAAGAAAATGTCATCGATGTATCTGGTGTACAGCGTTGGCTGGAGGTCCTGTGCAGCGAAGAAGTCTTGCTCGAACCTGTGCATGAAGATGTTGGCGTATTGGGGTGCGAATTTTGTCCCCATGGCTGTTCCGTGTGTTTGGGTAAAAAAATGGTTGTCGAAGGTGAAGACATTGTGGTCAAGGATGAAGCGGATGAGTTGTAGGATGGCGTCTGGAGATTGGCTGTTGTTGATGTTGAGTACTGAGGCTGTTGCAGCGATGCCGTCATCGTGGGGGATACTGGTGTAGAGTGCCGATACGTCCATCGTGGCAAGGAGTGTTCCTGGTTCAACTGGTCCGTGGGTGCTGAGTTTCTGTAAGAAGTCTGTAGTGTCGCGACAGAAGCTGGGGGTTCCCTGTACGATGGGTTTCAGAATGCCCTCGACGTATCCAGAGAGGTTCTCACACAGGGTTCCATTGCCTGATACGATAGGACGTCCGGGTGTGTTGGCTTTGTGTATCTTTGGGAGGCAGTAGAAGTCTCCCACGCGGGGAGTACGTGGGATGAGAGCGCGTAGGATGTTTTGAAGGTCTGGATCGAAGGTCTTGATCAGTCTATTGAGTTGGCGGGTGTGTTCTTTGGTCGGAGCCATCGTCATACAGAACAGAACGGACTATTGTAAAGAAGCATACCGACAACTGGACAACCAGGAACACTACAGACAGCTACCCGCAGATCCCACAGACTTCTTACAGAAACTCAGCACCCACGGACCAGTTGAACCAGGAACACTCCTTGCCACGATGGACGTATCGGCACTCTACACCAGTATCCCCCACGATGACGGCATCGCTGCAACAGCCTCAGTACTCAACATCAACAACAGCCAATCTCCAGACGCCATCCTACAACTCATCCGCTTCATCCTTGACCACAATGTCTTCACCTTCGACAACCATTTTTTTACCCAAACACACGGAACAGCCATGGGGACCAAATTCGCACCCCAATACGCCAACATCTTCATGCACAGGTTCGAGCAAGACTTCTTCGCTGCACAGGACCTCCAGCCAACGCTGTACACCAGATACATCGATGACATTTTCTTCCTTTGGACCCATGGCGAAGGATCACTGAAAAGACTACACGATAACATAAACAAGTTCCATCCCACCATCAAACTCACCATGGACTACTCCTCAGAATCGGTCTCATTCCTGGACACACGAATCTCCATCAAAGACGGACACCTCAGCACTTCACTCTACCGCAAGCCCACGGACAACCTCACGATGCTCCACTTCTCCAGCTTCCACCCTAACCATGTTAAAGAAGCCATCCCCTATGGACAAGCCCTGCGAATACACAGGATCTGCTCAGACGAGGAGGAACGCGATGGACACCTACGGACGCTGAAAAACGCCCTCGTAAGAACGGGATATGACGCTCGACTCATTGATCGACAGTTCCGACGGGCCACAGCGAAAAATCGCATAGACCTCCTCAGAAGGCAAACACGGGACACAACCAACAGGGTACCCTACGTCGTCCAGTACTTCCCCGAAGCGGAGAAACTACGCCATGTTCTTCGCAGCCTTCAACATGTCATCGATGACGACAAACACCTCGCTAAGGCCATCCCCACGCCTCCACTACTTGCCTTCAAACAGCCGCCTAACCTCAGAAGTACCATCGTTCGCAGCAAATTACCCAGCTTTCAGGATAACAGCGACCACGACACCACACAACCCTGCCATGGCAAACTCTGCAAGACATGCCAGATCATCAACACAGATACCACCATCACACGTGAGGACACTACCCACCAGGTACATGGTACATACTCATGTGACTCGGCCAACGTTGTCTACCTCATACGTTGCAGGAAAGAATGCACCGCGGCATGGTACATCGGCGAGACCATGCAGACACTGAGACAACGTATGAACGAGCACCGCGCAACAATCGCCAGGCAGGATTGTTACCTCCCAGTTGGGGAACACTTCAGCAGTCAAGGACATTCAGCCTCGGATCTGCGGGTAAGCGTTCTCCAAGGCAACCTTAGAAACACACGACAACGCAAAATCATCGAGCAGAAACTGATAGCCAAGTTCCGCACTCATGAAGACGGTCTCAATCGGGATCTTGGGTTTATGTCACGATACATGACGTGATCCGGACTCGAGTCGTCGTTAGCTTGTTCACAGATGTGATTCCCAGTAAAAAAGTAAAAATTTTCCCAGTAAAAAAGTAAAAATTTTAAAGCTTTTCGTTTTACATACAGACGGCAGCTTTTGACACGTTAGAACCCCTGCGACTACACCTCATTGTCTCAGTTGTATCTTGCTATGTCTTTGATGTGGTACCTTCCTGGCTGACTTAATTAACTTTATCACACCTCGGCAGATAGTCAGGATGATTTAATTTAGTGGTCTGCAATTGTAAGGTACACATGCTTTGTTTTCTATCTATATATGCTTTGGCGATTCTGTATCTAATTTACTTCACCTGAGGAAGGAGCAATCGATAGCTCCGAAAGCTTGTGATTTCAAATAAAACTGTTGGACTATAACCTGGTGTTGTGCGACCTCTCAATTCTATGAGATAGCCAGTTACTTATCCAATCGGCCAAATTTCCCTCTATCCCACAACTCCTTACTTTCTTCATGAGCCGACCATGGGGAACCTTATCAAACGCCTTACTAAAATCCATGCATACGACATCAACTGCTCTACCTTCATCCACACACTTAGTTACCTCCTCAAAGAATTCAATCAAATTTGTTAGGCAAGACTTACCCTTCACGAATCCGTGTTGACTATCCCTGATTAAGTTGCCTCTTTCCAAATGGTCATAAATCCTATCCCTCAGGACCTTTTCCATTATCTTACCAACCACCGAAGTAAGACTAGCCGGCCTATAATTACCAGGGTCATTCCTATTTCCTTTCTTGAAGAGAGGAACAACATTCGCCACTCTCCAGTCCTCTGGCACCATCCCCGTGGACAGTGAGGACCCAAAGATCAAAGCCAAAGGCTCTGCAATCTCCTCCCTTGCCTCCCAAAGAATCCTAGGATATATCCCATCTGGCCCAGGGGACTTATCAACCCTCAGGTTCTTCAAAATTGCTAAAACATCTTCCCTCAGAACGTCTACCTCCTCCAGCCTATCCACCTTAATCACACTCTCATCCTCAAAAACATGGCCCCTCTCCTCGGTGAACACTGACGAAAAGTATTCATTCATCACCTCTCCTATCTCTTCTGACTCCATGCACAAGTTCCCACTACTGTCCTTGACCGGCCCTACCCTCACCCTGGTCATTCTTTTATTTCTCACATAAGAGTAAAAAGCCTTGGGGTTTTTCTTGATCCGACCCACCAAGGACTTCTCATGCCCCCTCCTAGCTCTCCTAAGCTCTTTTTTTTAGCTCATTCCTTGCTACCTTGTACCCCTCAATCGACCCAACTGAACCTTGTTTTCTCATCCTTACATACGCTTCCTTTTTCCTCTTGACTAGACATTCAACCTCTTTTGTGAACCATGGTTCTCTCACTCGGCCATTTCCTCCCTGCCTGACAGGGACATACCTATCAAGGACACACAGTAATTGCTCCATGAAAAAGCTCCACTTTTCGTTTGTGCCTTTCCCTGATAGTTTCTGTTCCCATCTTATGCTCCCTAATTCTTGCCTAATCGCATCATAATTACCCCTCCCCCAATTATAAACCCTGCCCTGCCGTATGGCCCTATCCCTCTCCATTGCAATAGTGAAAGTCACCGAATTGTGGTCGCTATCTCCAAAGTGCTCTCCCACATACAAATCAAACACTTGGCCCGGTTCATTACCCAATACCAAATCCAATGTGGCCCCACCTCTTGTCGGCCTATCCACATATTGTGTCAGGAAACCCTCCTGCACACACTGTGCAAAAACTATCCCATCCGAACTGTTTGACCTATAAAGGTTCCAATCAATATTTGGAAAGTTGAAGTCACCCATGACAACTATTCTGTGACCTCCACACCTATTCATAATCTGCTTTGCAATTTCTTCCTCCACATCTCTATTACTATTTGGGGGCCTGTAGAAAACTCCTAACAACGTGACCGCTCCTTTCCTATTTCTAACTTCAGCCCATATTACCTCAGACGGCAGATCCCCCTCGAACTGCCTTTCTGCCGCTGTTAAACTATCCTTGATTAACAATGCTACTCCTCCACCTTTCTTACCACCTTCCCTACTCTTACTGAAACATCTATACCCCGGAACTTCCAACAACCATTCCTGTCCCTGTTCTAACCATGTCTCCGTAATGGCCACCACATCGTAGTCCCAAGTACCAATCCACGCTCCAAGTTCTCCTACCTTATTCCGGATGCTCCTTGCATTGAAGTAGACACACTTCAACCTCTTGGCTTTTATATTCTATACCTCTGGAATTCCATTAGCATTTCTTTTTTACAACCTTATCAACCTGAGGTGTTGCTTTAATGTCCAGAACCCGACCCTCCAAATCCCTCTGCTCTTCCCCAGCACCGACCGAGCCGACTTCTATTTCGAACATAATTACTGCTGTTATTTTTTCACCAAAATGTATCATCCCACACTTACTGATATTGAATTTCATCTCCCAGTTTTTAGCCCATTCCCCCATCTTATCAATATCCCCAGGTAGCTTCCTTTGGTCTTCTAAAGAATGAATACCTCCTATTCTGGTATCATCAGCAAATTTCACCACCACTCCCTCTAGGTCTATATCCAAATCACTGATGGGCACAGTGAACAGAGGTGATCCAGAATGGAACCCTGTGGGACACCACTACCCACTTCCAACCACTCTGGAAAAACTGCCCTTAACTCCTCTCGGCTGATTTAGGCTTTGGGTGAACATTTGAACATTTGGGTGAGGTGGTTGATACTGAGAAGTGCAGAGGAACAGAGGGACCTCTTGAGTATCCCTGATTATAATCGCTCAACCATTGGCAGCCGTGCCTTCTGTTGCCTAGGCCCTAAGCTCTGGAATTCCCTCCCTAAACCTCTAAGACGCTCCTTAAAACCTACCTCTTTGACCAAGCTTTTGGTCACCTGCCCTAATGTCTCCTTATGTGGCTGGGTGTCAAATTTTTTGTCTTATAATACTCCTGTGAAGCGCCTTGAGATGTTTTACTACGTTAAAGGTGCTATATAAATACACGTTGGTGGTGTCGATGACCTTGGAGTGCATATCTACAGATCCCTGAAGGTAGCAGGACAGATTGATAAGGTGATTAAGAAGGCATACGGGATACTTTCCTTTATTAGCCGAGGCATAGAATATAAGAGCAGGGGGGTTATGCTTGAAGTGTATAAAACACTAGTTAGGCCGCAGCTAGAATACAGCGTACAATTCTGGTCACCACATTACAGGAAAGATGCGACTGCACTAGAGAGGGTACAGAGGAGATTTATGAGAATATTGTCAGGACTGGAAAATTTTAGCTATGAGGAAAGATTGGATAGGCTGGGGTTGTTTTCTTTGGAACAGAGGAGGTTGAGGAGAGATTTAATTATAAGGGGCCCAGATAGAGTGGATAGGAAGGACCTATTTCCCTTAGCAGGGAAGTCAATAATCAAGAGGCATAGATTTAAAGTAATTGGTCGAAGGATTAGAGGGGAGTTGAGGAGAATTTTTTCATGCAGAGGGTGGTGGGGGTCTGGAACTCACTGCCTGAAAGGGTGGTAGAGGCAGAAACCCTCATCACATTTAAAAAGTGCTTGGATATGCACTTGAAGTGCTGTAACCTACAGGGCTACGGACCAAGAGCTGGAAAGTGGGATTAGGCTGGATAGCTCTTTGTCGGCCGGCACAGGCACAATGGGCCGAATTACCTCCTTCTATGCTGTAAATTTCTATGATTCTATGAGTGTTCATATTTCTGTCGAGGTGTAATAAATAAATATTGGTAAGACTTGCAGTGAATTATTTGGAGAGAGAAGCTGTGCTCCTGTCTTTCCTTCTTGTCCCCCTGGTCTTCTATTGAATAGCCCAGGCTGAACAGGCCATTTAAAAGGCCAATATTTATCCCTCAAACATCACCAAAAAAACAGATTACACGGCCATTTACCTCATTGCTGTTTGTGGGATCTTGCTGTACGCAAATTGGCTACCGCGTTTCCTACATTACAACACTGACTGCACTACAAAAAGTACTTCATAGGCTGTAAAGAGCTTTGGGATGTCCTGAGGTCATGAAAGGCGCTGGAGGAATGAAAGTTCTTTCTTACTCCTGTCCCGATGTTCTTGCAGTGCTTTGCTTTTCAGGTTTATTTACAATTCTTTAACGCATGCTACAGGATACCGAAAAGAAATAAACTTAAGGATTAAGAGTAGAGTTGTTTGTGCAATGCCTGCAGAAGTTTCCAAGAGATAAACACAGATCAGCATATTTCACAATAGTCGCTGCCAGCTCGCAGCGCAGTTGGAAAGTGCTTATCTCTATTTCACAACGGAACAGGGAGGGCACTTCCCGCTCGTAGTTATCTCATCCACCCAGAGCATGTCGAGTCCCATCAACTATGATACGATCGATGCCTTCTGTTCATACGTGTTGCTGTAATTCAGTTTGTAATACAAATGCATCAACGCAACGTTTTGTGACAAAATTTGCATTTTATTGACCGGGCGTCTCAAAACCCAAACATAAGGTCAATGCCTGACCTCAGACCCTGCGGCAGCCTGCTCTCTCTGCCTTGGCAGCAACAGTGTGTGACCAGAGCTACTGTACATTTCTGGTATTTCAAACAAAATATGTCAGAAGTTGATATAGCAATTGCTTCTCCGGTGAAATTCCATTACTGCACGCCTCAGAAATCACCGAGCTGGGAAAAAGAAAGACTTGAAAGACTTGCATTTCTGCAGCGCCTTTCACAACGTCAGGAACGTCCCAAAGCGCTTTACAGACAATGAAATACGTTTGAAGTGTGGTCACTGTTGTAATGTGGGAAACGCAGCAGCCAATTTGTGCACAGCAAGCTCCCACAAACAGTAATGTGATAATGACGGATCATCTGTATTGTAATGTTGAGTGAGGGTTAAAAAATGTTGGTCAGGACACCGGGGATAACTCCCCTGCTCTTCTTCAAAATAAGTACATAAGAACATAAGAAATAGGAGCAGGAGTGGGCCATTTGGCCCTTCAAGCCATTCAATAAGATCATGGCTGATCTTCTACCTCAGTTCCACTTTCCTGCACTATCCCCATATCCCTTGATTCCTTTAATATTCAAAAATCTATCGATCTCTGTCTTGAATATACTCAACGACTGAGCCTCCACAGCCCTCTGGGGTAGAGAATTCCAAAGATTCACCACCCTCTGAGTGAAGAAATTTCTCCTCATCTCAGACCTAAATGGCCGACCCCTTATTCTGAGACTGTGACCCCTGGTTCTAGACTCCCCAAAATTGAGAGGTCGCACAACACCAGGTTATAGTCCAACAGTTTTATTTGAAATCACAAGCTTTCGGAGCTATCGATTGCCCCTTCCTCAGGTGAAGTAAATAGATACAGGATCGCCAAAGCGATACTTCACCTGAGGAAGGGGCAATCGATAGCTCCGAAAGCTTGTGATTTCAAATAAAACTGTTGGACTATAACCTGGTGTTGTGCGACCTCTCAATTTTGTCCACCCCAGTCCAACACCGGCATCTCCGCATCTAGACTCCCCAGCCAGGGGAAACATCCTCCCTGCATCTACCCTGTCAAGCCCTGTAAGAATCTTGTATGTTTCAATGAGATCACCTCTCATTCTTATAAACTCTAGAGAATATAGGCCTAGTCTACTCAATCTCTCCTCATAGGACAATCCCCCCATCCCAGGAACCAGTCTGGTGAACCTTCGTTGCACTCCCTCTATGGCAAGTATATCCTTCCTTAGGTAAGGAGACCAAAACTGTACACAATACTCCAGGTGTGGTCTCACCAGGGCCCAATATAATTGCAGTAAGACGTCTTTACTCTTATACTCAAATCCTCTTGTAATAAAGGCCAACATACCATTTGCTTTCCTAATTGCTTGCTGTACCTGCATGTTAACTTTCAGTGATTCATGTACAAGTGTCAGTTGTGGCTCAGTGGGTAGCACACACACCTCTGAGTCAGAAGGTTGTGGGTTAAAGTCCCACTCCAGGGACTTGAGCACATAAAGCTAGGGTGACACTCCACTCCAATATTTATCCTCAACCAACATAACAGCAACAGGTTATCTGGTCATTATCATATTGCTGTTTGTGGAACCTTGCTGTGCGCAAATTGGCTGCTGCGTTTCTCACACTACAACAGTGACTCCACTTCAAACGTACGGTGAGACATCTGGTGGTTGTGAAAGGCGCTATATCAATGCAAGTCTTTCTTTCTTTACAAGGACACCCAGGTCCCTCTGGACACCAACATTTCCCAATCTCTCACCATTTAAAAAATATTCTGCTTTTCTATTTTTCCTACCAAAGTGGATAACTTCACATTTCTCCACATTATATTCTATTTGCCATGCTCTTGCCCACTCACTTAGCCTGTCTATATCCCATTGAAGCCTCCTTGCATCCTCCTCACAACTTACATTCCCACCCAGCTTTGTATCATCAGCAAACTTGGATATATTACATTTGGTCCCCTCATCCAAATCATTGATGTAGATTGTGAATAGCTGAGGCCCAAGCACTGATCACTGTGGTACCCCACTAGTTACAGCCTGCCAACCTGAAAATGACCAGTTTATTCCTACTATCTGTTTTCTGTCCGTTAACCAATCCTCAATCCATGCTAGTATATTACCCCCAATCCCATGGACCCTAATTTTGTTTAATAACCTCTTGTGTGGCACCTGATCGAATGCCTTCTGAAAATCCAAATACACCACATCCATTGGTTCCCCCTTATCTATTCTGCTAGTTATAACCTCAAAAAACTCTAAGAGATTCATCAAACACGATTTCCCTTTCATAAATCCGTGTTGACTTTGCCCAATCCTATTATTATTTTCTAAGTGCCCTGTTACCACATCCTTAATAATAGATTCTAGCATTTTCCCTACTACTGATATCAGGCTAACTGGTTTGTAGTTCCCCGTTTTCTCTCTCCCTCCTTTCTTAAATAGTGGGGTTACATTGGCTGTTTTCCAATCCACGGGAACCGTTCTAGATTCTATGGAATTTTGAAAAATGAGAACCAATACATCCACTATCTCCATAGCCACCTCTTTCAAAACCCGAGGATGTGGGCCATCAGGTCCAGGAGATTTATTGGCTTTCAGTCCCGTTAATTTCTCCAGTACTATTTTTTTACTAATACTAATTTCTTTCAGTTCCTCATTCTCGCTGGAGCCTTGGTTCTCCACTATTTCCGGGAAGTTTTTTGTATCTTCTTCCGTGAAGACAGACACAAAGGGCTCGATTTTGCCATTGGGGCGGGCTGGGGGCGTGTCAACTGGTTTTCGTGTTAGCCACCCGACTCCAATGAGATGTGGCAAAAAATTGCGATTTTCCCCTAATTGGACACCTAATTTCCAGCGTGTGGGAACCCCTGGCCCAATTAGTCTTTCCATCCTGAAAGTCGCCTCCGATGACATCATCAATGCTGCTAGATTTAAGGCCTGCAAGCAGCCTTGCTTCCTCTGGAGACTACAAACTTCATGCCCATTGCTGTAAGCCCTTATTTCAGCAACAATGTCCAGCAGTAGGCCAAAGTCTGCTCCACGCTTTGATGAAGCCGCCCTGCAAGCTCTGGTGGAGGGAGCCAGATCCAATAAGGAGGTGCTCTTCCCTTCCTCAGGGAGGAAAAAGCCTCCTCAGCAGACTAAAGCTGTGTGGATGCAAGTGGCCCAGGAGGTCAATTCTCTGTCTATGTGCCGCAGAACCTGGCTGCAGTGCAGGAAGAGGTTTCATGACCTTCTGCGCACTGGAAAAGTGAGTATGACTTTCCCATCACCCTCAATCTGATCCCCATTGCCTCTCCTCACCAGCATTCTGCTTTGCCAACCTCTTCCTCCACATCCCACTTGACACTTGACATCCCTGCACCCTTACCCATTCCCTCTCTCTGCATGAAGTCGCACAACACCAGGTTACAGTCCAACAGTTTTATTTGAAATCACAAGCTTTCGGAGCTGCTGCCCCTTCGTCAGGTGAAGTCCACCTGGAACTCCAGGAACAGGTGCAGGAGTCTCTGGCAGATTTTGTCTCTAGGGTAGCTGCGAGTGTGGAGCGAATGGAGGAGTCCCTCGCTAACATGAGCAGAGTCTTTGTGGAGGCGTTGGCGCATGAACGCAGCACCACGGAAAGGATGGCAACCTCTGTGGAATGGAAAGGCTGGCAGTAAGTCGCCGGAGTGAGGAAAACATGGTGAGTGTTCAGAATAGACTGACATCTCTGGAGGAGCGATGGTCAGCTATTGAACAGAGAAACCAGAGCTTCATGGAAGTCCTTCTGAGTAGGACTGCCAGTGCAGAGACGGGTCCCCGTGGCCCCCCTGATGTGCAGCAAGGTGCTCTCAAGCCACTTGCAAGCGCTGAGGTGGACCTGACCCATGAGAGGGAAGTTGGTGGCAGACATCAAGGAAGTGGGGGCTCCTCTCCAAGCGCTCACACTTCCATGCCACTGCAGAGCCCTCGGTCAGAGCCCCACCAGAGTCCCCACCCAACTGAGATCGGTGTCTCAACCCCTGCACAGCCGCAGGAGCAGCAGACTGTTGCCGAGCCCTCACAGGCTCGCAACCCCAGAGGACGCCCGCCAAAGGTGTCGAGGCAGGAGCAGCAAGAAAGTTAGCAAGGGGCCTCCACATCTGCTGAAGCCACAGGGGAAGTACCATGTAGGAGCACGCGTAAAAGAAAAATAATGCACAAGTAGTCACATGGGTAGTCACTTGGGTGTAATGTTGTGTTTAATCTTGAAATGCCAGCACTTGCTTGGTGTGTTAAAAAATTCTGCTGGCAAACTGCTGAAGTTGTGGCGTCTGTCATTTTGCAAATGGGACTTCCACATTGAGGGCTTAGGATGACTTGCAATTGTCAGTATGGTGGTCAGAGTGATAGGAATCCGCAGGATCTTGGCCATTGTCGATGGTCTGATAAGAAGGTGCGAGGCAAAAGTGTTTGATTGTGCAGGCTAAGCAAATCTGGTCAAGTGCGTCCCTTGCATCCCGGGCAGCAATGTGGTCTCGCGCTGGTGCCTTCTGGCCTGTGCAGCTTCAGGTGGGTGAGCAGCAGCTTGGCACGCCTGTTGATGCTGCTGCTGTTGGTGCTGCTGTTGTTCATGGTTCTGCTGCTGCCACGGCTGGTCTTCGTCCGAATCTGATGTCCAGGAGGAAAGGAAATAAATGGTTCCCATGCTTCTGGTATATGCCTCAGTTGAGGAAGCGCTCAGTCAAGGTGGCAAGAAGAGTTTCCCAGGAGGTCACACTGGAGATGGGTGTCAGGCTCCAAACTTCCACAACAATGGGTATGCCTGCTAAAAGTTCCCCTAGACCTGAGACAACAAAGTTCTGCCACCTGCAAATGAAGATTGCTGAAAACTCCTTTTTAATGGTGGAGCTGCAGCTGTTAGTAAGCAATCCACTTGTGTTGCCACCAGGTTTCACTGGCGTGTTTCAGAGGAGGCGTGAAGCACATGGGGAAAGTGTTAAAATCAGAAAGGCCTCTCAAAATGGGATTATAGAGGCACTTAACTGGTTGTTAAGGGCCTTAAGGGGCGGGATGGAGACGGGGTCAGAAAACTCGCACGTGGGAAAATTGCTCGGAGGCGGGATGAAGGCGGGATCGGGCCCGCTCGCCAGTTTTTGCGATTTTAACACCTCACACACCTCCAATCCTGCCTCATCGGGCCTGGCAAAATCGAGCGCAGAGTATTTGTTTAATTTCTCTGCCGTTTCCTTCTTCCCCATTATAATTTCTCCTGTATCAGCCTGTAAGGGACCCACATTTACTTTTGCTAATCTTTTCCTTTTTACATACCTACAGAAGCTTTTACAGTCTGTTTTTATGTCTCTCGCTAGTTTACTGTCATATTCTATTTTCCCTTTCTTTATCAATTTCTTGGTCCTCCTTTGCTGAATTCTAAAATCCTTCCAATCCTCAGGCTTACTACTCTTTTTGGCAACATTATAAGCCTCTTCCTTTGATCTAATACTATCTTTAACTTTTCTTGTTAGCCACGGTTGGACCACTTTTCCTGTGGGGTTTTTGTGCCTTGAAGGAATGTATATTTGTTGTAAATTATGTATTAATTCTTTAAATGCTAGCCATTGCTTCTCTACCGTCATACCTTTTAATGTACTGAGAAGTGTAGAGGAACAGAGGGACTTCTTGAGTTTCCCTGCCTATAATCGCTCAAACATTGTCGGCCGTGCCTTCAGCTGTCTAGGTCCTAAGCTCTGGAATTCCCTCCATAAACTTCTCCATCTCTCTACCACTCTTTCCTCCTTTAAGATGCTTAAGGATGACATAAGGACAGTAGCGAGAAGGGATCTCGGCTCGGAAGATCAGGAAGTAGAATCAGAATGGGTTGAGATAAGGAATAACAAGGGGCAGAAAACATTGGTAGTAGCTGTACCATTGGACAGAATATTAATCAAGAAATAGTAGGAACTTGCAACAAAGGTAATGCAATAATCTTGGGGGACTTTAATCTTCATATAGACTGGACAAATCAAATTGGCAAAGGTAGTCTGGAGGTCGAGTTCATGGAATGCATTCGAGACAGTTTCCTGGAACAATATGTCATGGAACCAACCAGGGAACAGGCTATTTTAGATCTTGTATTGTCTAATGAGACAGGGATAATTAGCAATCTCATAGTAAAAGATCCTCTGGGGCAGAGTGATCATAATATGATAGAATTTCACATTAATTTTGAGAGTGACTTGCCTAAGTCCGAAACTAGAGTCTTAAGCTTAAATAAAGCCAATTACATAGGTATGAGGGGCGAGTTGGCTAAGGCAGATTGGAAAAATAGATTAAAAGGTATGGTGGTAGATAAGCAGTGGCTAGCATTTAAAGAAATATTTCATAATTCTCAACAAAAATACATTCCATTGAGAAACAAAAACTCCACAGGAAAAATAATCCAACCATGGCTAAGTAAAGAAGGTAAGGATAGCATTAGATTGAAGGAAGAAGCTTATACTGTTGCAAAGAATAATAGTAAGCCTGAGGATTGGGAGAGTTTCAGAAACCAGCAAAGGTTGACCAAAAAATTGATAAAAAGGGAAAAAATAGAATGAGAGAAAACTAGCAAGAAATATAAAAGCAGATTGTAAGAGTTTCTACAAGTATGTAAAAAGGAAAAGAGTAGCAAAAGTAAATGTTGGTCCCTTAGAGGCTGAGACAGGAGAAATTATTATGGGGAATAAGGAAATGGCAGAAATGTTAAACAAATATTTTGTATCTGTCTTCACAGTAGAAGACACAAAAAGCATACCAACAATGGTGGGGAACCAAGGGTCTACTGAGGGTGAGGAACTTAACGTAATTAATATAAGTAGAGAAAAAGTACCAGAGAAACTAATGGGACTAAAAGCCGACAAATCCCCTGGACCTGGTGGCCTATATCCTAGGGTTCCAAAAGAGGTGGCTGAAGAGATAGTGGATTCATTGGTTTTGATCTTCCAAAACCCCTAGATGCTGGAATGGTCCCAGCGGATTGGAAGGTCACAAATGTAACACCGCTATTCAAGAAAGGAGGGAGAGAAAAAACAGAACTACAGGCCAGTTAGCCTGACATCAGTCGTCAGGAAAATGTTGGAATCCATTGTTAAGGAAATGGTATCAAGTCACTTAGAAAATCATAACATGATTAGACAGTGTCAATATGGTTTTATGAAAGGGAAATCTTGTTTGACAAATTTATTAGAGTTTTATGAGGATGTAACTAGCAGGGTAGATAAAGGGGAACCAGTGGATGTAGTATATTTGGATTTCCAAAAGGCATTCAATAAGGTGCCACATAAAAGGTTATTACACAAGATTAGGACTCATGGGGTTGGGGGTAATATAATAGCATGGATAGAGGATTGGTTAACAGACAGAAAACAGAGAGCAGGGTTAAATGGATCTTTTTCAGGTTGGCAGGCTGTAACTAGTGGGGTGCCGCAAGGATCAGTGTTGGGGCCTCAGTTATTTACAATCTATATTAATGACCTAGATGAAGGGACCGAGTATAATGCATCTAAGTTTGCTGATGATACAAAGCTAGGTGGGACAGTAAGCTGTGAGAAGAACACAAAGAGTCTGCAAAGGGATATAGATAGACTAAGTGAGTGGGCAGTAAGGTGGCAGATGGAGTATAATGTAGGGAAATGTGAGGTTATTCACTTTGGTAGGAAGAATATAAAAACAGAATATTTTTTAAATGGTGAGAAACTTTCAAATGTTAGTGTTCAGAGAGATTTGGGTGTCCTCATGCAAGAAACCCAGAAAACTAGCATGCAGGTACAACAAGCAATAAGGAAGGCAAATGGCATGTTGGCCTTTATTGCAAGGGGGTTGGAGTATAAGAGTAAGGAAGTCTTGCTACAATTGTACTGGACCTTGGTGAGACCACACCTGGAGTACTGTGCACAGTTTTGGTCTCCTTATCTAAGGAAGGATATACTTGCCTTGGAGGCGGTGCAACAAAGGTTCACTAGATTGATTCCTGCAATGAGAGGGCTGTCCTTTGATGAGAGATTGTGTAGAATGGGCCTATACTCTCAGGTGTTTAGAAGAATGAGAGGTGATCTCATTGAAACATATAAGATTCTGAGGGGGATTGACAGGGTAGATGCTGAGAGGTTGTTTGCCCTGGCTGGAGTGTCTAGAACTAGGGGGCATAGTCTCAGGATAAGGGGTAGGCCATTTAAGACAGAGATAAGGAGGAACTTCTTCACTCAGAGGGTTGTGAATCTTTGGAATTCTCTGCCCCAGAGGGCTGTGGATGCTGAGTCTGAGTATATTCAAGGCTGAGATTGATAGATTTTTGGGCTCTAGGGGAATCAAGGGATATGGAGATCGGGCGGGAAAGTGCAGTTGAGGTCGATGATTAGCCATGATCTTATTGAATGGCGGAGCAGGCTCGAGGGGCCATATGGCCTACTCCTGCTCTTATTTCTTATGTTCTTATGTTCTTAAATCCTACCTCTTTGACCAAGCTTTTGGTCACCTGCCCTAATTTCCCCTTATGTGGCTCGGTGTCAAATTTTTTGTCTTATAATACCCCTGTGAAGCACCTTGGGACGTTTTACGACGTTAAAGGCGCTATATAAATACAAGTTGTTGTTGTTGATGACCTTGGTGTGAATGTCCACAAATCCCTGAATGTAGCAGGACAGGTAGATAAGGTGGTTAAGAAGGCATACGGGATACTTTCCTTTATTAGCCGAGGCATAGAATATAAGAGCAGGGAGGTTATGCTTGAACTTTACATAAAACACAGGTTAGGCCACAGCTTGAATACTGTGTGCAATTCTGCTCACTATATTACAGGAAAGATGTGATTGCACGAGAGAGGGTACAGAGGAGATTTACGAGGACGTTGCCAGGACTGGAGAATTTTAGCTATGAGGAAAGATTGGATAGGCTGGGGTTGTTTTCTTTGGAACAGAGGAGGCTGAGGGGAGATTTAATTATAAGGGGCCCAGATAGAGTGGATAGGAAGGACCTATTTCCCTTAGCAGAGAGGTCAATAACCAGGGGGGCATAGATTTAAAGTAATTGGGAGAAGGATTAGAGGGGAGTTGAGGAGAACCTTTTTCACGCAGAGGGTGGTGGGGGTCTGGAACTCACTGCCTGAAAGGGTGGTAGAGGCAGAAACCCTCATCACATTTAAAAAGTACTTGGATATGCTCTTGAAGTGTCGTAACCTGCAAGGCTACGGACCAAGAGCTGGAAAGTGCGATTAGGCTGGGTAGCTCTTTTTTGACCGCCGCAGACATGATGGGCCAAATGGCCTCCTTCTGTGCTGTAAATTTCTATGATTCTATGAGTGTTCATATTTCTGTCGCGGTGTAATAAATAAATATTGGTAAGACTTGCAGTGAATTATTTGGAGAGAGAAGCTGTGCTCCTGTCTTTCCTTCTTGTCCCCCTGGTCTTCTATTGAATAGCCCAGGCTGAACAGGCCATTTAAAAGGCCAATATTTATCCCTCAAACAACATCATCAAAAAAACAGATTACACGGCCATTTACCTCATTGCTGTTTGTGGGATCTTGCTGTACGCAAATTGGCTGCCGCGTTTCCTACATTACAACACTGACTGCACTTCAAAAAGTACTTCATTGGCTGTAAAGAGCTTTGGGATGTCCTGAGGTCATGAAAGGCGCTGGAGAAATGAAAGTTCTTTCTTACTCCTGTCCCGATGTTCTTGCAGTGCTTTGCTTTTCAGGTTTATTTACAATTCTTTAACGCATGCTACAGGATACCGAAAAGAAATAAACTTAAGAATTAAGAGTAGAGTTGTTTGTGCAATGCTTGCAGAAGTTTCCAAGAGATAAACACAGATCAGCATATTTCACAATAGTCGCTGCCAGCTCGCAGTGCAGTTGGAAAGTGCTTATCTCTATTTCACAACGGAACAGGGAGGGTGTATTTTTACACACGGAGGTAATAGTTATCTCATCCACCCAGAGGATGTCAACAACAACCACTTGTATTTATCTAGCACCTTTAACGTAGTAAAACGTCCCAAGGCACTTCACAGGAATATTAAAAGACAAAAATTTTGACACCGAGCCACATAAGGAGAAATTAGGGCAGGTGACCAAAAGCTTGGTCAAAGAGGTAGGTTTTAAGAAGCGTCTTAAAGGAGGAAAGAGAGGTAGCGAGGTGGACAGGTTTAGGCAGGGAATTCCAGAGCTTAGGACCTAGGCAACAGAAGGTTGAGTGATTATAATCAGGGATGCTCACGAGGGCAGAATTAGAGGAGCGCAGCTATCTAGGGGGTTGTCGAGTCCCATCAACTATTATGCGATCGATGCGTTCTGTTCATATGTGTTGCTGTAATTCAGTTTATAATACAAATGCATCAACGAAACGTTTTGTGACAAAATTGGCATTTTATTGACCGGGCGTCTCAAAACCCAAACATAAGGACAATGCCGCACTGTCCTGACCTCAGACCCTGCGGCAGCCTGCTCTCTCTGCCTTGGCAGCAACAGTGTGTGACTAGAGCTACTGTACATTCTGGCATTCCTTGCATAAAGGTTTCCATTAGCACAACACCTATCTTAAATCATTGACCTCACATGCTACAACCGAAATTCTGTAAAAAATTATTATCTCTGAACCCCCCGAACCCTCGTTTAGAATCCAGCCTGTAACTCACTCCCGGGTATCTGTTATTCGATTTTTAAACCCCCGAACCCCTCGAATAGATTCCAGCCTGTAACTCACTCCCGGGATCCATTAGAAACATAGAAACATAGAAAATAGGTGCAGGAGTAGACCATTCGGTCCTTCGAGCCTGCACCGCCATTCAATGCGTTCATGGCTGAACATGCTACCTCAGTACCCCATTCCTGCTTTCTCGCCATACCCCTTGATCCCCCTAGTTGTGAGTATTATATCTAACTCCCTTTTGAATATATTTAGCGAACTGGCCTCAACAACCTTCTGTGGTAGAGAATTCCACAGATTCACCAGAAGAAGTTCCTCCTCATCTCAGTCTTAAATGGCTTCCCCTTTATCCTTAGACTGTGACCCCTGGTTTTAGTTTTCCCTAACTTTGGAAACATTCTGCCCGCATCTAATTTGTCTAAACCAGTCAGGATTTTAAACGTCTCTATAAGATCCCCCCTCATTCTTCTGAACTCCAGAGGATACAAGTTCAGTTGATCCAGTCTTTCTTGATATGTCAGTCTGGCCATCCCAGGAATCAATCTAGTGAACCTTCGTTGCACTCCCTCAATAGCAAGAATGTCCTTCCTCAAGTTAGGAGACCAAAACTGCACACAATACTCCAGGTGTGGCCTCACCAAGGCCCTGTACAACTGTAGCATCACCTCCCTACTCCTGTACTCAAATCCCCTTGCTATGAAGGCCATCATGCCATTTGCTTTCTTGACTGCCTGCTGCACTTGCCTTCCCACCTTCAGTGACTGATGTACCATGACGCCCAGGTCTCGTTGCACCTCCCCTTTCCCTAATCTGCCACCATTCAGGTAATAGTCTGCCTCCCTATTTTTACCACCAAAGTGGATAACCTCACATTTATCCACATTGTACTTCATCTGCCATACATTTGCCCATTCACCCAACCTGTCCAAGTCACTCTGTAGCCTCCTAGCATCCTCCTCATTGTTCACACTGCCTCCCAATTTAGTGTCATCCGCAAATTTGGAGATATTACAATTAATCCCTTCGTCCAAATCATTAATATATAATGTAAACAGCTGGGGCCCCAGCACCGAACCCTGCGGTACCCCGCTGGTCACTGCCTGCCATTCTGAAAAGTACCCATTTACTCCTACTCTTTGTTTCCTGTGTGCCAACCAGTTCTCAATCCACGTCAAAACATTTCCCCCAATCCCATGTGCTTTAACTTTGCACACCAATCTCTTGTGTGGGACCTTGTCGAAGGCCTTCTACATTATTCTACATATAAACCCCCAGAACCCCTTGATTAGATTCCAGCTTGTAACTCACTCCCGGGTATCCGTTATTCTATATATAAACCCCCCAGAACCCCTCGATTAGATTCCAGCGTGTAACTCACTCCCGGGTATCTGTTATTCTATATATAAACCCGCCAAACCCCTCGATTAGATTCCAGCCTGTAACTCACTCCCGGGTATCTGTTATTCTATATATAAACCCCCCCGAACCCCTCGATTAGATTCCAGCCTGTAGCTCACTCCCGGGTATCTGTTATTCTATACATAAACCCCCCGAACCCCCCGATTAGATTCCAGCCGGTAACTCACTCCCGGGTATCTGTTATTCTATATATAAATCCTGAGGTCATGAAAGGCACTATATATGCATGCCTTTCTGGAATGGACTGCCTGAAAGGGCGGTGGAATCAGATTCAATAATAACTTTCAAAAGCGAATTGGATAAATAGTTGAAGAGGAAAATTCTGCAGGGCAATGGGGAAAGAGAGGGGGTGTGGGACGAATGGGACAACTCTTTCAAAGAGCTGGCACATCCCGATGGGTCGAATGGTCTCCTTCTGTGCTGTATCTTTCATTTTTATCATGGGCCTCTCTTACCTTGGGACGTTGCTGAAATGCCATAGCTGGGCAATAGGCCATTGTGCTGCCGAAAGAATAGCGCAAAGTCAGGCAGCGTACAAGTGGGCATTAAGGGAGAGAAGGTTTCCTGGGCAGGGGAAATGTGTGCCGTGCCTGAATGTGATAGGCCTTTGCTAGTGTTCGTTGGATCCACGGTTTATGAATATAAGGAAGCATCCATCCATCGGCATGACAACCCAGGCAATCTCAGTAAAGGCAATGTACAAGCAGTGTGTAAATTAGAGCTTTGGAAAACCCAGGATGGACTCCTCTGTGCAATACACGGCACTACAAGTGTTCGATCCACTGAAATCGCCCCCCAAAATATTACAGCTTCTAAATAGCAATTCCAGACGTGATAGGATATCTACTGCGGTTAATAGAAAGGTCCTCTGGTAGTTAGCTTTACCCACAAGCGAGGCGTTCTACTGACCTGGTAGTGTTTGCAGGGACAGTGTAGAGGGAGCTTTACTCTGAATCGAACCCGTGCTGTACCTGCCCTGGGAGTGTTTGATGGGACTGTGTAGAGGGAGCTTTACTCTGTATCTAACCCGTGCTTTACCTGACCTGGGAGTGTTTGATGGGACAGTGTAGAGGGAGCTTTACTCTGTATTTAACCCGTGCTGTACTTGCCCTGGGAGCGTTTGATGGGACAGTGTAGACGAAGTTTTACTCTGTATCTAACCCGTGCTGTACCTCTCCTGGGAGTGTTTGATGGGACAGTGTAGAGGGAACTTTACTCTGTATCTATCCCGTGCTGTACCTGACCTGGGAGTGTTTGATGGGACTGTGTAGAGGGAACTTTATTCTGTATCTAACCCGTGCTTTACCTGACCTGGGAGCATTTGATGGGACAGTGTAGAGGGAGCTTTACTCTGTATCCAACCCGTGCCGTACCTGAACTGGGAGTGTTTGATGGGACAGTGTAGAGGGAGCTTTACTCTGTATCTAACCCATGCTGTCGCTGCCCTGGGAGTGTTTGATGGGACAGTGTAGACGGAGTTTTACTCTGTATCTAACCCGTGCTGTACCTCTCCTGGGAGTGTTTGATGGGACAGTGTAGAGGGAGCTTTACTCTGTATCTAACCCCTGCTGTCCCTGCCCTGGGAGTGTTTGATGGGATAGTGTCGAGGGAGCTTTACTCTGAATAACCCTGGCTGTACCTGTCCTGGGAGTGTTCGATGGGACAGTGTAGAAGGAGCTTTACTCTGTATCTAATCCGTGCTGTACCTGCCCTGGGAGTGTTTGATGGGATAATGTAGAGGGAGCTTTACTCTGTATCTATCCCATGCTGTACCTGCCCTGGGAGTGTTTGATGGGACAGTGTAGAGGGAGTTTTACTCTGTATCTAACCCGTGCTGTACCTGCCGTGGGAGTGTTTGATGGGACAGTGTAGAGGGAGCTTTACTCTGTATTTAACCCGTGCTGTACTTGCCCTGGGAGCGTTTGATGGGACAGTGTAGACGAAGTTTTACTCTGTATCTAACCCGTGCTGTACCTCTCCTGGGAGTGTTTGATGGGACAGTGTAGAGGGAACTTTACTCTGTATCTATCCCGTGCTGTACCTGACCTGGGAGTGTTTGATGGGACTGTGTAGAGGGAACTTTATTCTGTATCTAACCCGTGCTTTACCTGACCTGGGAGTATTTGATGGGACAGTGTAGAGGGAGCTTTACTCTGTATCCAACCCGTGCCGTACCTGAACTGGGAGTGTTTGATGGGACAGTGTAGAGGGAGCTTTACTCTGTATCTAACCCATGCTGTCGCTGCCCTGGGAGTGTTTGATGGGACAGTGTAGACGGAGTTTTACTCTGTATCTAACCCGTGCTGTACCTCTCCTGGGAGTGTTTGATGGGACAGTGTAGAGGGAGCTTTACTCTGTATCTAACCCCTGCTGTCCCTGCCCTGGGAGTGTTTGATGGGATAGTGTCGAGGGAGCTTTACTCTGAATAACCCTGGCTGTACCTGTCCTGGGAGTGTTCGATGGGACAGTGTAGAAGGAGCTTTACTCTGTATCTAATCCGTGCTGTACCTGCCCTGGGAGTGTTTGATGGGATAATGTAGAGGGAGCTTTACTCTGTATCTATCCCATGCTGTACCTGCCCTGGGAGTGTTTGATGGGACAGTGTAGAGGGAGTTTTACTCTGTATCTAACCCGTGCTGTACCTGCCGTGGGAGTGTTTGATGGGACAGTGTAGAGGGAGCTTCACTCTCTAACCCATGCTGTACCTTTCCTGGGAGTGTTTGATGGGACAGTGTAGAGGGAGCTTTGCACAGGTCACCACCGTACACAACTGTTTTTGTAATAGTGAGGTTTACCGCGGAGTTGTGGAACAGGACAGAGCGATGAAACAACAGTTTGTGCAAGGTTTTGTACTATTGACGTTGATTTTCAGGACTGTGGTCAGTTATTAGGCAACCATCGCAGGACTACAGAATCACACGAGAAGCAAGGCTTTCGAAATAGGTCTGGTGGTGGGGCTTGTTAGTCCTGGCAGAACCGCAATCAAAACAAATCAACTGAATGTTTCCTCTTTTTTCTGACTGTTCCCCCTTCCCTCCACTCCCGTTCTCTCCACTCGCTACCTCTCCTCTCTGCTCCCCCCCTTCTCTCCTCATCTATTCTCTGCTCGCCCCTTCTCTCCTCTCCCCTTGTCTTTTAATCTATTCTCTTTCCTCCTCTCCTCTTCTCTCTTCCCTCCTGTCCTCTACTATCCTCTCCTTTCCGGAAGGTTCTGACTCTTGCTATAAATGGAGCCCTAGACATTGCTGTGAAATATGTAATCATGGGCACTGGCAATCCACTGGACTATGGCACCATGAGCACTGGTAATCAACTGGGGTATGGAAACATTGACACTGGCAATCCACTGGAGTATGGAACCAATGGCACTGGCAATCCACTGGAGTATGGAACCATGGGCACTGGCAATCAACTGGGGTATGGAACTATGGGCACTGGTAATCCACTGGGGTATGGAACCATGAGCAATGGCAACCCAATGGGCTATGCAACTATTGGCACCGGCAATCTACTGGAGTATGGAACCATGGGCACTGGCAATCCACTGGAGTATGGAACCATGGGCACTGGCAATCCACTGGGGTATGGAACCATGGGCACTGGCAGTCCACTGCGGTATGTAACCAAGGGCACTGGCAGTCCACTGGGGTATGGAACCATGGCCACTGGCAATCTACTGGGGTATGGAACCATGGGCACTGGCAATCCACTGCGGTATGTAACCAAGGGCACTGGCAAACCACTAGCATTTGGAACCATGGGCACTGGCAATCTACTGGGGTACGGAACCATGGCCACTGGCAATCCACTAGGGTTTGGAACCATGGGCACTGGCAATCCACTGGGGTATGGAACCATGGGCACTGGCAATCCACTGGGGTATGGAACCATGGGCACTGGCAATCCACTGGTTTATGGAACCATGGGCACTGGCAATCCACTGGGCTATGGAACCATGGGCACTGGCAATCCACTGGGGTATGGAACCATGGCCACTGGCAATCCACTATGGTTTGGAACCATGGGCACTGGCAATCCACTGGGGTATGGAACCATGTACACTGGCAGTCCACTGGGGTAGGAACCATGGGCACTGGCAATCGACTGGGGTATGGAACCATGGGCACTGGCAATCCACTGGGGTATGGAACCATGTACACTGGCAGTCCACTGGGGTAGGAACCATGGGCACTGGCCATCTACTGGGGTATGGAACCAATGGCACTGGCAATCCACTGGAGTATGGAACCATGGGCACTGGCAATCCACTGGAGTATGGAACCATGGGCACTGGCAATCGACTGGGGTATGGAACCATGGGCACTGGCAATCCACTGGGGTATGGAACAATTGGCACTGGCAATCCACTGGGGTATGGAACCAAGGGCGGTGGCAATCCACTGGGGTATATAACCATGGGCACTGGCAATCCACTGGGGAATGGAACCATGGGCACTGGCAATCCACTGATTTATGGAACTATGGGCACTGGCGATCTACTGGGGTATGGAACCATGGGTACTGGCAATCCACTGGGGTATGGAACCATGTACACTGGCAGTCCACTGGGGTAGGAACCATGGGCACTGGCCATCTACTGGGGTATGGAACCAATGGCACTGGCAATCCACTGGAGTATGGAACCATGGGCACTGGCAATCCACTGGAGTATGGAACCATGGGCACTGGCAATCGACTGGGGTATGGAACCATGGGCACTGGCAATCCACTGGGGTATGGAACCATAGGCACTGGCAATCCACTGGGGCATGAAACCAAGGACACTGGCAATCGACTGGGGTATGGAACCATGGGCATTGGCAATCCACTGGAGTATGAACAATTGGCACTGGCAATCCACTGGGGTATGGAACCAAGGGCGGTGGCAATCCACTGGGGTATGGAACCATGGGCACTGGCAATCCACTGGGGTATGGAACCATGGGCACTGGCAATCCACTGGGTTTATGAACCATGGGCACTGGCAATCCACTGGGCTATGGAACCATGGGCACTGGCAATCCACTGGGGTATGGAACCATGGGCACTGGCAATCCACTGGGTTTGGAACCATGGCACTGGCAATCCACTGGAGTATGGAACCATGGCACTGGCAATCCACTGGAGTATGGAACCATGGGCACTGGCAATCCACTGGGGTATGGAACCATGGGCACTGGCAATCCACTGGGTATGGAACCATGGGCACTGGCAATCCACTGGGGTATGGAACCATGGGCACTGGCAATCCACTGGGGTATGGAACCATGGGCACTGGCAATCCACTGGGGTATGGAACCATGGGCACTGGCAATCCACTGGGGTATGGAACCAATGGCACTGGCAATCCACTGGAGTATGGAACCATGGGCACTGGCAATCCACTGGAGTATGGAACCATGGGCACTGCAATCGACTGGGCTATGGAACCATGGGCACTGGCAATCCACTGGGCTATGGAACCATGGGCACTGGCAATCCACTGGGGTATGGAATCATGGGCACTGGCAATCCACTGATTTATGGAACTATGGGCACTGGCAATCTACTGGGGTTTGGAACCAATGGCACTGGCAATCCACAGGAGTATGGAACCAAGGGCACTGGCAATCCACTGATTTATGGAACTATGGGCACTGGCAATCTACTGGGGTATGGAACCATGGGTACTGACAGTCCACTGGGGTATGGAACCATGGGCACTGGCAATCTACTGGGGTATGGAACCATGGGCACTGGCAATCCACTGGGCTATGGAACCATGGGCACTGGCAATCCACTGGGGTATGGAATCATGGGCACTGGCAATCCACTGGTGTATGGAACCATGGTAACTGGAACTCCACTGGGCTATGGAAACATGGGCACTGGCAATCTACTGGGGTATGGAACCATGTGCACTGGCAGTCCACTGGGGTATGGGACCATGGGCACTGACCATCTACTGGGGTATGGAACCATGGGCACTGGCAATCCACTGGGGTATGGAACCATTGGCGCTGGCAATCCACAGGGGTATGGAACCAATGGCACTGGCAATTCACTGGGGTATGGAACCATAGGCACTGGCAATCCACTGGGGCATGGAACCAAGGGCACTGGCAATCGACTGGGGTATGGAACCATGAACACTAGCAATCCACAGGGGTTTGGAACCATGGGCATTGGCAATCCACTGGGGTATGGAACAATTGGCACTGGCAATCCACTGCAGTATGGAACCATGGGCACTGGCAATCAATTGGGCTATTGAACCAATCGCACTGGCAATCCACTGGGGTATGTAACCATGGGCACTGGCAATCCACTGGGGAATGGAACCATGGGCACTGGCAATCCACTGGGGTATGGAACTATGGGCAGTGGCAATCCACTGGGGTATGGAACCATGGGCACCAGCAATCCACTGGAGTATGGAACCATGGGCACTGGCAATTGCGGAAGTGCAGTTTTTGTCTCGGACAAAATGGCTTCCTTGAATTTAAACTGATACAAAATGGCCGACTCTGGCTTGTTTGGAAAGCAAAAAAAATCCATTTTGTTATGTTTCTCATTGAAACTGTTTTGCATTGTACAGAACATAACAGGCTCCTTCTAATCAACTCGAGATTTAACCAAGGGCTAGTAAAGTAAACAAACCAGGTGCCTTGGCCTTGGTGAGAGAAGAACAGATAGACTCCATTTTATAGAGATTAGCTAGTCTCATTATAAGGCATTTCTTATGTTTTTTTTTAACTCGTAACTTAGCTTACCTTAAACAACATGTCATGTGATATAGGAAGCTTGTTTTCAATGTATAAGATCTTCCATTTTCTGTGATTCTTCAGTCTGTAGTCGTAGCTAATTGGGCTATGGTTGCATTCTCCTTGCAAGTAAAATATAATAAAAAGCCTTCTTTGACGATATTGTTTTAAGAGTCTTACTCGGAAGTCGAAACTTCGACAGTATTTCTTGGAGGTTCCACCGAGATCACTTGCTACCTTTCGGTAAGTCACGGACAAAAAACATCATGGGGGAAAAATTCAGTTGGTTGCGCCTCCCGTTAGCGCCTTAAGAGGGCGCTAATGGGGCGTTAAGGCGCTAACGCCCGGGCGCAGCGCTGTTTGCGCCGCTCGAGAACTTAACTTGAGATTGTGCGGCGGCGCTAAAACTTACCGCTGCGACCACCTGCGCGCGCAGATTGTGACGTCATTCCATGGTGCAACGCCCTTGGGGCGCCCCGGAGCGGAAATTGAGTGGCGCCCCCTGCCTTACCGCCTGGCGCTTCCAATGACCGGAAGACTGGAACGTTATCAATCGGTGTGGGGTTGGGGGGGGCGCTATTTAAAGGGGGCCTCTTCCTGTCTTTTTCTGTGGTCGACATTTATGCACCACTCGTTCTGAGAGAGAGAGAGAGATTCGGAGAGAGAGAGAGAGACTTCTACATTGACTCAACGCTTTGTGAGGTAGTTTGGCCTAGTTCATCCTAACTTTGCTGCTACTTTAGTTGCTGTACCTCATTACTTTTCTGGCAAAGAGAATATGGGGGCTGCAATGATTGGGGGCGTCGTCCTGCTCCAGCTCAATCGGAGGATAGTGAGACGCAGACAGAGAGTGGCAATGATGGCCAGACGGAGGAGGGCCATCAGGCGCATGTACAGGAGAGCTTACCCTCCCAGGGTATATCGTGAACAGCTCTCCTACATCCATATGTCCGAGGAGCTGTGTTTGCGAAGGCTGCGATTCAGCAAGGAGGTGGTCACTGAGCTCTGCCACCTGCTGCAGCCAGATCTGCAGCCTCAGCTGAGGTCCAGGACGTCTCTGTCGGTGGCAGTGAAGGTCAGAGTGGCTTTGAACTTCTACGCCACTGGCTCATTCCAAGCTGCTGTTGGGGACCTCGCCAATATCTCCCAGTTTGCGGTGCATCGCTGCATCCGGCAGGTCACCAATGCCCTCTTCAGAAGGAGACGAGACTTCATCTCTTTCCCTATGACCCCAGACAAGCAGCATGACCGTGCTATGGGCTTTGCGAGGGTAGCGGGCTTCCCCATGGTGCAGGGCGCCATTGACTGCACGCATGTGGCTTTGCGTGCTCCGCGAGAGAATGCAGAGGAGTTCCGGAACAGAAAGGGGTTCCATTCCTTGAATGTGCAGTTGGTCTGTGACCACAGACAGGTGATTCTCGCTGTCAATGCCCACTATCCGGGCAGCTGCCACGATGCTTTCATCCTGCGCCAGAGTACTGTGGCAGAAATTTTCGAGGCACCGCATCAGCCAGTTGGTTGGCTTCTGGGGGACAAGGGGTACGCATTGAGCACCTGGCTGATGACACCGCTCCGTGCGCCAAACACCCCTGCTGAGCTGCGGTACCAGGAAAGCCAACAAGCAACCAGGAACATTATTGAGCGCACAATCGGCGTGCTGAAACAACGATTCCGCTGTCTGGACCATTCCGGAGGAGCCCTGCAGTACTCGCCTGAGCAAGTTTCGAACTTCGTAGTCGTGTGCTGCATGTTGCACAACATGGCAATCCTCAGGACGCAGCCAATGCCACCAGGCCTTGCAGCACCACAAGAGGAGGAGGAGGAAGAGGAGGAACAGGACGAGGACGATGATCAGCAGCAGCACCAAGGCAGGAGGGCGGCCCACAATGGTCAAACTGCAAGGGCCGTCCGTCAACGACTAATAGCAAGCCGCTTCTAGGGCCCCTGCCATTGCTACAAACACGAATCAACCCAGCACGCAACCCCTAAGCCGGCCAAGGCACCAATAATTCCAACCACCAGCCATGTATATTTTGAATACAGAAACTTATTTATTGTACAAACTCTGTGTGTGTCAATTCCTCATGACAAACTCATAGAAATAAACACAAAAAAACAGTCAATAACATAACTGGTTCTCACAACCTGGAGATAATGTCCAAAACACTGAACAAAAGTTGGGCCATGAACCTCGGCCTTTAATAAAAAAATGACCAGCATTTTGGCACACCTCCTACATTTTGCCCTTCGAGGGTGATCTCCTTCCCTTGCGCACTTCCCCCCTTCTAACCCTACTGCTCCTCCGTAATGGGACCTCAGTGGCTGCAGCAAGGCTGGTGGAAGGCTGCTGCTCGTCAGACCCTGACACTGCAGATGCCCCTGAAGGACGGCCTCGACCACTTCTGGGCCTGGAGGGCCCGGCTGCAGACTGCACCAACTCTGCATGGGCGGCAGCAGTCTGTCCTACAGGCGGTGGCAAGTGCAGTGGAGAAGTGACAGTGTTGGCAGCAGGAATGCTGTCATCGTGAGAGAGGACAGCAACTCCCTGCTCGCCCGACACACTGGCACTCCCACGGGGCAGCACTTCAGCATCCGGAGCAATTTGCCGGAGAACAGATTGCTGGCCTGCTGCGGCGCGGTGACAGCCCCGGGGACATGTGCACGAACCATCGAGGATGGCAGCAGTCAGTGCTCGCGTGGCCTCAATCTGAGTCTGCATGAGAGCAGTCTCAGATGGGTTCCTGGCAGCCAGTGACTGAATTGCAGCACTAAGCTTTAGTGTGGCATCCGCCTGTGCTACAGCGAAGTGCTCCACACTCCTTGCCAGTGCCTCAATGCATTCGGGCACCCTTCCCACTGCACCCATGAGCTCAGTGTGCATGCCCACCGCCTGGCTGTTCATTTCTGCAATCAGCCGCTCCTCCTCTGCGTCCATTGCAGTAGGAGTGTCTGGCATACTCTCCCTCTGGGGAGAAGGCTCCCGTTCTTCCCTCCCCCCCCCATGGCGTTGCTGCAGCCCGCTGGGTCCTGGAGCTTCACCATCATCAGCCCCTTCCCCCCTGCTCCCCTCCGGGGAAGGCGTGTTCCCAGTGTGGCCATGGGCTTCCTCGGGAGAGGGTGGCACTGGTGCTCCGGCTTCCTCTTCCTCCTCAGCTGCAGCATCACTCCCAGTGGCAGCTTCAGGGACCATCTCCTCAGCTGGTGAATCACCATCTGAAAGCAGGGAGGTACAAGAGTGGCTTTAGCGTGAGGACAGGGTGGCAGTAAGGGAGGAATAAGTGCAGCGAGTTAGCAAGTTGGATTGAAAGTGTCAAAGGCTGGTATTGTGAGGGACAAGTGGAAGGACAGAGGACAAAAAGGTGATGACCTTACCATTGCTGTCCACAACGGGGTCGGCGTCCCCAGTGGCGACGGGACCGATCACCCGGCTTGCCACAATCCTGTGGACGCGCTCCTCCAGATCGCTGAGGGGTTGCAGCTGAAGCCGCCCTCCACCCGTCCGTTGCTGCTGTCTCCGATTATGAGCCAGCTTAGCCTGCAAGAAAAAGGACAGCATCTGAGTAAATATACAGCCATGGTCTTGCCTGATGTGCCTCCCATAGGTGAATAGCCCTTACAATATGCAGCCATGGTCTTGCCTGATGTGCCTCCCATAGGTGAATAGCCCTTACAATATGCAGCCATGGTCTTGCCTGATGTGCCTCCCATAGGTGAATAGCCCTTACTGTATGCAAAGTGTGGAATGTGTGTGTGTGTTTGATGAAAGGGCCATAGGTGTTGCATGAGTGTTGTGCATTGGGGTTTTAAGACCCTCTGGCCATATAGTGAGGTTGAGATGGAGGGATGGAGAGGTATTGAGAAAAAGCCACTCACCCTGACGACCCGAGTGAGGTCGTTGAATTTTTTGCGGCACTGAACATGGGTCCTGGGCACCATGCTCCTGGAGGAGACGCTCTGAGCCACCTCCCTCCACACTCTTCTGAACTCGCGTGGCAAAGGCCTCCTGCCACTCTCCGGGAACAGCATGCATCGTCTGCGCTCCACTGCGCCAACCAGAGCATCCAAGGCCCGCTCGGTGAAGCGATGAGCGCGTTCTCTCACCCTCTCCATGCTTGGCAGCAAAATGGATTACAGGTCTCTCCAGGCTGAGATTCAAGGCTGCAATGAGCAGGGTGTGGCTGGGGAGCAAGTGGCCCCCCCCCGCTTTAAGAAGTGTCCGGCGCCAGTGTGTCTGTGTTCCCTCGCTAACTGGCAGCAGCTGCGCTGCGCTCGTGCGCTGAGGTAGCGCCTCACTCCTAGGCCTTTGCGCCTTAAGAGAGGTGTGCAGCGCCTAATTTAGCGCTCCACTCACCTCCCGGGGCGGTAAAAGTGAAGTTTCCTGTCAGTGCCGATAATTAGCGCCAGGCGCTAATATTTGCGCGCGGACGATATTTGCGCCCCAAATGGGGCGCGACCTAATTTCTACCCCCATGAATTTCTAGTGACAAATCCTGAAATGGCCACAGTGATGTTTTATCACAAAAAAAAGGGATTTCTCATTAGATACTGAATGGTGTGGGTCTGTTTCTTCCGACGGGTGCACTGCGATTGTTAAGACTTGTGTTTAGATTTGAGTTGAATCTTGTAGCTTTTGATTTAAAAAAAAGGGAGGAAGTTTCAAAACTATCGGGCAAAGAAGGCAAGGGAAAAGTCGACAGGGTTGTATCCTGGACTGATAAAAGGTACCAGGTTATGTTAGCGCTAAGAGATTAAAACTGCAGTCTCAAGGGTGGGTCCCTTGAGCTGCGAAAACTGCAGTCTCAAGGGTGGGTCCCTTGAGCCGTGAAAGAAAAAAAAAGAATCTCGCGGCAGAGTATAGAGTATAAGTTAAATGTTAAGAACTCAGTTTGTAGTGAAGAACAATGCAAAACTGAGAATAGACTATTTGTTTAGTTTAAAGTATAAGGTTAAATGTTTAATTATTTGATTTGTTTTTGCATTACTTATAATTGTCTTGATTGTTGTTAGTTTTTGTTATTGTTCATCGCTTGTAGAACTTCGGATGGTCAAATATAATAATATAATCGTAAGGGGGTAAAGGGTAAAACTTGCGATTTAGAAGAAGAGTGCCTAGTATAACTTTATCAGCAAAAAAAAAAGATTTAGAAAGCTGCTGAGACACCAATGTAACGGAAAAAAAAAAGAAATTTAAAGTTTTACCGGCATGGAAGTTGTTAATGTCTGTGCCGAGATAAAAGCTAATATACAAGATTTGTTGAGTGAAAGGAATCTTAAAAGGAATACTGGGATCTCAGTTGTGTGAAAGTGTGAGTGAAAAGAGTGAAAGAATCCTGACTGTGAAGGTTTAAGTTTGTTAAGTTACGGTATTATTTTGTCCCGGGAAAAAAAAAAATCTGCCTAAAAAAAAGGGTGTCTGTCATTTTGTTTATGTTTTAGCTCCACCCACTCTTTTGTACAGAGAGCTAAAAGTTGTTTAACTCTTTGAAGACTGGTTTAAGTTTGTTAATTGTTTTACAAAAGATAAGCTTTAGCCTAAAATTTTACTAAGATGGGAACTTCACAAAGCAAGATCCCAGAAAAAGGAATCCTCCCGCCCCCAGAGCAAAATTATTCAGCGTGACGCAAAGACACAGCCCCAAACGTTACCCACATACTTCAATTACCTTCAGTATCAGTAAATTCTAAAGATGAGCCATATTTATCCATAGAAATGCAGGGCAAGAGAATTCCTTTTCTCGTTGTCACAGGTGCCACAAACTCACTATTAACAAAGCAATATGCTAGAGGAACCTCATGTACAGAAAAGAATGTCACATGTGTAGGACTTTCCAGCGTCTCACAGACTATGATATGGTCACAGCCATTAGCAATACAAGCAGACAATTTCTCTGGCCAACATGCCTTTCTCCTATCAGACGATGCCCCTATGAACCTTTTAGGGAGAGATTTGCTATGCAAAATGCAAGCAACAATAATTTGTTCAGAAAAGGGACTACAGGTGTATGTCCCTATTGATAGATGCACTATGTGTCCTTTACAAGAATGTTTCCCTTCAATTATCTCACGGGAAATGGAGCAACTGCTCGATCAAATTCCACCACAAATATGGTCTAGTCATTCGAACGAGGTTGGCAAAATGCTAACTGCTCAGCCATATAAAGTTACATTAAGACCATCCGGCCGATTGCCCCAAAGATCTCAGTACCCGCTTTCAGTAGCAGCTGAACAAGGAATTCAGCCTGTCATTAACTCTTTGCTAAAGCAAGGAATAATCGTTCCAACTTGGAGCCCATGTAACACTCCAATTTTACCAGTTGAAAAGAAGGAAAGTGGGAAATGGAGACTAGTGCAAGATCTCAGGGCGATTAATGAATTAGTACTACCAGTCTACCCAATTGTGCCAAATCCGGCTACCATTTTAACCAGCATTCCCTCTGGATCAAAGTATTACACCGTCATCGATTTATGTTCAGCCTTCTTCAGTATCCCTATCCACCAAGATTCACAGTTCCTATTTGCTTTCACATTTAAAGGAACACAGTACACTTGGACAAGGCTGCCACAAGGTTACACAGAGAGTTCCACAATCTTTTCTCAAAGCCTCAAGCGTGATTTAGAGGACATTCTCTTCACTGGAGGGTCCACACTTATCCAATATGTTGATGATTTGCTGATAGCTTCGCCTGATAAACAGTCATGCCAAATTGATTCGCTTATTATGCTTCATGCCTTGGCAGCAAAGGGACATAAAGTATCATGTTCTAAGATGCAGTTCGTGTCAGAGAAAGTACAGTATTTGGGACATGAACTCCGTGGGGATAGCCGCTGCCTATCACAGAGAAGAATCAAAGTAATTTGTGAAGCACCATTACCTACCACTAAATGGCAATTAAAACATTGTCTTGGCATGTCAGGATACTGTAGACAATGGATCCTGGGGTATTCAGACCTGGTGCGCCCATTACTTGATATCTCCATGCCCACCAAGGAAGATCCTCTTGCTTGGGATCAGAAGGCAACGGACGCCTTTGAAAATATTAAGCAAGCCCTTATATCTGCTCCAGCATTAGGACTGCCAGACTATCAGAAACAGTTCAATCTTTTTGTCCACTATAAATCGGGCTTTGCTCAATCCGTTTTGACTCAAACCCATGGTGATAAACAGAGGCCTTTAGCTTATTTTAGTACCCAATTGGATCCCGTTGCATGCGGCCTGCCCGGATGTCTGCCAATTCTAGCCGCTGCCTATTATGCTGTGCAACAAGCTCAAGGCATCACGCTCAATCACCGGACTATTTTATTGGTGCCACATTCAGTTGAGATACTGTTAACAAAATGCGCCACTCAACACCTGACATCAGCCCGTAGCAGTAAATATGAGGTTGAATTACTGTCTAACCCCAATCTCCTAATTCAAAGATGTTCGGTTTTAAATCCAGCCACACTGCTGCCCATGGAAGAAGATGGAATTCCACACTGCTGTGAGACGATCACCCAGTTGGTGACCAAGCCTCGAACAGATCTATCTGAAACTCCTATTTCTAATAGTGACTTAATATACTATGTAGACGGGTCAGCCCTTAGGGATAATAAGGGATCACCTAGAGCTGGGTATGCCATATCAGATGATCATTCAGTTGTGGAAGCACTCTCATTACCTCAATCTTTTTCAGCACAACAAGCAGAACTTTTCACCCTTACAAGGGCCTGCATACTGGCTACTGATCAATCTGTTAACGTCTATACTGACTCCAGGTACGCTTTTGGAGTTGCCCATGATTACGGACAAATCTGGAAATTAAGGGGATTTCTAACTTCTTCAGGATCGACTATTAAAAATGCCGAACAAATTAACAACCTTTTAAAGGCCCTATTGTGTCCTGCTAAAATCTCAGTGATTAAATGTCAGGCTCATACAGCTAGTCAGGATCAGATATCACTGGGTAACGAACGATCAGATAGAGCTGCTAAAGCAGCCGCTCTGTCTGACATAGGGCCACAAGTCACAGCTTTTGTTTTGCGTCAACAACAATCAGACAATGACCCACCTTCTATTAATGATGTTTTAGCCTTTCAGTCACAGGCTAACTCAGACGAAGTGTTAAGTTGGGCAAGGGATTCGTGCTTTAAAACGCCTGAAGGGATATGGGTTCACCATGACGGCCGCATGGTAGCCCCGAAATCTCTACTCCCGTGGATTGCCTGCTGCGTTCATGTTTTCATGCATGCGGGCAAAGGGAGGATGGCAGACTATATTAACCAAACATGGTATGCACCAGGTATTTCGGCAATTGCAAAACAAATTAGTGAAAGGTGCACCATTTGCCAGGAAATGAATCCAGGCAAGACAGAGAAAGTACAGTCTGCCTCCCACCCAAATCCATCAGGCCCTTTTGTAAATTTGCAAATGGATTTTATTGAATTGCCTGTATGTTTAGGATTCAAATACGTGTTGGTAATCATAGATATGTTTTCAAGATGGGTTGAAGCTTTTCCATGTAAAAAGAATGATGCTGTAACAGTTGCAAAGTGTTTGTTAAAAGAAATCATACCAAGGTTTGGAATACCTATGCAACTTTCATGCGACAACGGATCACATTTTACTGGAATGATCATAAACGAACTATGTAAGGCTTTGCAGATTAATCAGCATTTCCACTGCAGTTATCATCCGCAATCCGCGGGACTAGTAGAAAGATATAACGGAATGCTGAAGAATAAACTTTCTAAACTTTGCAATGAAACTGGACTAAAATGGGTTGAACTGTTACCCTTAGCATTGATGGTAATGCGAGCAGCAACTAACAGGACAACTGGACTGTCGCCACATGAGATTGTTATGGGACGACCCCAAAGGCTGCCATTCTCAGCACCCTTTACGGTTAAACAAATGGACATTCATAAAATGGATGAAAATATGCTAAACTATTGCATTGCATTAACTAGATGTATTTCCAGCTTTCACCAACAGGTAAAGGAAGCTCAAACGGAACCGGCCGAAGGAAAGTGCCATAATTTGGAACCAGGAGATGACGTCTACATAAAGGTCTTTAAGAGAAAGAACAGTCTGCAGCCACGCTTTGAAGGGCCATATCAAGTACTCTTGACAACAAATACAGCTGTAAAGGTCAAGGAAAGACCTACTTGGATCCACGCATCCCATTGCAAGAAAGTATCAGATAAGGACAGTTGAATTTGAATTTGAAAAGACTTAAACAATGAAGCTGTTATTTACGTTTTACCTACTAATCGGACTGATATGTATAGCCTGCCAAGGGAGAAGAAAAGAACCCCGAAAGAAACGAGAATTACATATGAACACCTTTTTGTATATGTCATATAAGTATGCCAAAAAAAGTGGGATAAACGCCTGTTGGGTATGTAGCCATATTCCTACCCATGTGAAAAGAGGAATACCTCTGCGACCGATACCCTTGAACCTCACAGATATGGCAGAATGGATAATTAATAAAAATCATACGAAATAGAAAGATACCACCCTATCCACCTTCGGGAAAGAATGGGAACAAAAGTGGTCTAGCCTAAGAAACGAGTTTAAGGGGGGAGGATATTCGTTAGAAAATTTTAAGAGATGGTACAAGCCGACGTATGATTATACGAAAGAACCTCCTTTTCTAGCCCTTACCAATACATCGGGAAAGGGCCGACCGATCGGGGATATATGCTGGGAACACGATCTAGGACAGACTAAAGGGAATAGAGTTAATATGGGGAAAAGTCATTGCATACAAAAGTTTATTACGTATGAGGCAGGAAGTTCCATGGAAAGCTGGTGGTTCAATACTACCAGTTTGATGAATTTGACTAATAACAGACCATGGAATGGGACTAAACGATTGAATACTGACAATCAGATGGGTTTTACCGTTTTCCGCGCCAACGTGAACCCTGATCAACTGGGACAGATAGTGACAGCCTATAACGGGACGTACTTCATATGCGATCACAGAGCATACCCTTGGCTACCAGAGAATTGGGCAGGATCATGCTATTTGGGGTATGTAGTACCATACATACACCACATAAAGGAATTGAAAGACCACCATAAGCATAGCTGTAAGAAAAGAGAACTCCCCACATGGAAGATGTTAGTTGGAGCTATGTTTCCCCCTGCTGGAATAGTGTTTACTTCCCAAGAAATACTGTTACTGTCAGCATTAATCGAGGGGGTAGCTAATGACACGGTTAAATCCCTGAGGGAGGTGAGCGCCGAAATGGTAGCCCTGAGAACCGTCGCCCTACAAAATAGAATGGCACTAGATTACCTACTAGCTGCACAGGGAGGTACATGTGCCATGATCGGAGCAGAATGCTGCACATATATCCCAGATAGCTCTGAAAATATAACCAACTTAGCGGACCATATTCAGAAACAGGTTGCCCTGCTCCATCAATCCAGGACCAAAGGCGGCTGGGCTGATTGGATATTAGGGAGATGGTTGGGATCAATGGGACAAGTATAAATGCATGGATTAGTAGTAGTAGTAGCTGCGATTGCATGTATCATTTTGGTTGTCACAATGATTAAGTGTTGTTGTAATAGGTTAGGCAAGGTAGTCATACCTGAAGTAAGTATGATGATACAGAAAGAAATAAATGACGAAGAAGAAAAGTATGGTCCCTTCGGGGAGGAACTGAGGCGATTGAATAAAATACAATTTTGAGGATTAGACAACCTAGACAAAATATACATGTATATATATACACATTTTTGCATGCTCCCCACTTTCGGTAAACATATTCTTCCACCCAAATGGGATCTGCAGGCTAGGGAAAGAGAGAGGACTAATTTCAACTGCCGGTGACGCCGACCTTGTATACCACTTGGTCCGCACTCTGGAGGCTCACGTAGAAGCACTTGTGCTTAGGAGAACCCCACAGGTTAGGTATAAACTGTGTGGGTCATGAATCAGTTCTCCTCCATAAGCTGTAGTTCCCTAGGAGAACCCCACAGGTTAGGCATAAACTGTGTGGGCCATGACTTAGAACTCCTCTATGAGCTGCTGTACCCTATCTCCTTAGAGGGTGTATAGCGACACCCGAACTGCAGGCTAGTATAAGCTGCAGGAAAAGTTAGAGAACAGCAGACTAATAAACCACAAAAGTACGCCACAGTCACCAAAATACAACTAAAACCCCTACAAGAACATACGCCCAAACACCGAAAATAGACAGAGAAGGAGAGACGATCTTAAATAAGGTCAGCCATCAATACAGGTATAATCCCGAGGATGGTTAAAACAGAAAAGAAGTTGGCATCCCTGGTCAAAATCCAAATTTGGTACAGGAACCGACAAGAAAGACCGAAAGGATTAAATTGAGCTATTTTGTCCTAGAAGGACAAAAAAAGGGGGGAATGTGGAAGTGCAGTTTTTATCTTGGACAAAATGGCTTCCTTGAATTTAAACTGATACAAAATGGCCGACTCTGGCTTGTTTGGAAAGCAAAAAAAATCCATTTTGTTATGTTTCTCATTTAAACTGTTTTGCATTGTACAGAACATAACAGGCTCCTTCTAATCAACTCGAGATTTAACCAAGGGCTAGTAAAGTAAACAAACCAGGCGCCTTGGCCTTGGTGAGAGAAGAACAGATAGACTCCATTTTATAGAGATTAGCTAGTCTCATTGTAAGGCATTTCTTATGTTTTTTTTAAACTCGTAACTTAGCTTACCTTAAACAACATGTCATGTGATATAGGAAGCTTGTTTTCAATGTATAAGATCTTCCATTTTCTGTGATTCTTCAGTCTGTAGTCATAGCTAATTGGGCTATGGTTGCATTCTCCTTGCAAGTAAAATATAATAAAAAGCCTTCTTTGACGATATTGTTTTAAGAGTCTTACTCGGAAGTCAAAACTTCGACACAATCCAATGGGCTATGGAACCATGGGCACCTGCAATCTACTGCGGTTTGGAACCAATGGCACTGGCGATCCACTGGAGTATGGAACCAAGGGCACTGGCAATCCACTGGGCTATGGAACCATGGACCCTGGCAATCCACTGGCGTATGGAACCATGGGCACTTGCAATTCACTGGGGTATGGAACTATGGGCAGTGGTAATCCACTGGGGTATGGAACCATGAGCAATAGCAACCCAATGGGCTATGCAACCAATGGCACTGTCAATCTACAGGGTATGGAAGCATGGGCACTTGCTATCCACTGGAGTATGGAACCATGGGCACTGGCAATCCACTGGGCTATGGAACCATGGGCACTGGCAATCCACTGGGGTATGGAACCATGGGCACTGGCAATCCACTGGTTTATGGAACTATGGGCACAGGCAATCTACTTGAGTATTGAACCATGGGGACCGGCAATCCACTGTGGTATAGAACCATAGGCACTTTAATCCACTGGGGTATGGAACCATGGGCACTGGCAATCCGCTCGTGTATGGTACGATGGGCACTGGCACTCCACTGGGCTATGGAACCATGGGCACTGGCAATCCACTGGGATATGGAACCATGCGCAGTGGCAATCCACTGGGGTATGGAACCATGGGCACTGGCAATCCACTGGGGTATGGAACCTTGGGCACTGGCAACCTATTGGGGTTTGGAACCATGGGCATTGGCAATCTACTGTGGTATGGAACCAATGGCACTGTCAATCCACTGGAGCATGGAAACAAGGGCTCTGGAAATCCACTGGGCTATGGAACCATCGGCACTGGCAATCCACTGGCGTATGGAACCATGGACACTGGCAATCAACTGGGGTATGGAACCATGGGCACTGGTAATCCACTGGGGTATGGAAGCATGAGCGATGGCAACCCAATGGGCTATGTAACCATCGGCACTGGCAATCTACTGGGGTATGGAACCATGGGCAATGGCAATCCACTGGAGTATGGAACTATGGGCACTGGCAATCCACTAGGGTTTGGAACCATGGGCACTGGCAATCCACTGGGGTATGGAACCATCGGCACTGGCAATCCACTGGGGTATGGAACCATCGGCAATGGCAATCCACTGGGGTATGGAACCATCGGTACTGGCAATCCACTGGGGTATGGAACCATCGGCACTGGCAATCCACTGGGGTATGGAACCATGGGCACTGGCAAGCCACTGGGGTATGTAACCACAGGCACTGGCAATCCACTGGGGAATGGAACCATGGGCACTGGCAATCCACTGGGGTATGGAACCATGGGCACTGGCAATCCACTGGGGCATGGAACCATGGGCACTGGCAATCGACTGGAGTATGGAACCATGAACACTGGCAATCCACATGGGTATGGAACCATGGGCATTGGCAATCGACTGGGGTATGGAACCATCGGCACTGGCAATCCACTGGGGTATGAAACCATCGGCAATGGCAATCCACTGGGGTATGGAACCATCGGCACTGGCAATCCACTGGGCTATGGGACCATGGGCACTGGCAATCCACTGGGGTATGGAACCATGGGCACTGGCAATCCACTGGGCTATGGAACCATGGGCACTGGCAATCTACTGGGGTATGAACCATGGGCACTGGCAAGCCACTGGAGTATGGAACCATGGACACTGGCAAACCACTGGGCTATGGAACCATGGGCACTGGCAATCCACTGGGGTATGAACCATGGGCACTGGCAATTCCATTGCAGTATGGAACCATGGGCACTGGCAATTCACTGGCGTATGGAACCATGGGCACTGGCAATCCACTGGGGTCTGGAACCATGGGCACTGGCAATCCACTGGGGCATGGAACCAAGGACACTGGCAATCCACTGGGGTCTGGAACCATGGGCACTGGCAACCACTGGGGTATGGAACCATGGGCACTGGCAATTCACTGGCGTATGGAACCATGGGAACTGGCAATCCACTGTGGTCTGGAACCATGGGCACTGGCAATCCACTGGGGTATGGAACCATGGGCACTGGCAATCCACTGGAGTATGGAACCATAGGAACTGGCAATCCACTGGGGTATGGAACCATGGGCATTGGCAGTGTTCAGGTTATGGAATCCCTGCTACCTTGATCATCAAGAAAGACAGGAGCACCAATGTCGTCGGAATGCCATCACCTCAAAGTTCCTCTCCAGCTCTCACACCATCCTGACTTGGATATAAAGATAACGAGTGCTACCATCGCCGCTGGGTCAAAATTCTGGAACTCCCTCACTAACAGCACTGTGGGAGCACCTTCACCACACGGACTGCAGCAAATTAAGAAGAAGGCGCCTCACCACCACCTTTTCGCGGGCTTCTAGGACGGGCAATAAATGCTGGTCTTGCCAACAATGCCCACATCCTGAGAATTAATAAAATAATTTCAGGCATTGGCAGTAATCTGTGCTGTGGAATCTCATGCACCGTGTCAGCCGTGGCTCAGTGGAAAGCACACTCGCCACTGAGTCAGAAGGTGGTGGGTTCAAGATCTACTCCTGAGACTTGTGCACAAAATCGGAGGGGCAGTACTGAGGGAGTGCTGCACTGTCGGAAGGGCAGTACTGAGGGAGTGCTGCACTGTCGGAGGGGCAGTACTGAGGGAGTGCTGCACTGTCGGAGGGGCAGTACTGAGGGAGCTCTGCACTGTCGGAGGGGCAGTACTGAGGGAGTGCTGCACTGTCGGAGGGGCAGTAATGAGGGAGTGCTGCACTGTCACAGGGGCAGTACTGAGGGAGCACCGCACTGTCGGAGGGGCAGTACTGAGCAAATGCTGCACTGTCGGAGGGCCAGTACTGAGCGAATGCTGCACTGTCGGAGGCGCAATACTGAGGGGGCGCTGCACTATCGGAGGGGCAGTACTGAGGTAGCTCTGCACTTTTAGAGAGGCAGTTCTGAGGGAGCGCTGTACCGTCGGAGGGTCAATACTGAGGGAGCGCTGCACTGTCAGTGGGGCAGTACTGAGGGAGCGCTGCACTGTCAGAGTGCAGTACTGAGGGAGTGCTGCACTGTCAGAGGAGCAGTACTGAGAGAGCGCTGCACTATCTGAGAGGCAGTACTGAGGGAGTGCTGCACTGTCGGATGGTCAGTACTAAGGGAGCGCTGTACTGTCAGAGGGCAGTACTGAGGGAGCACTGCACTGTCGGAGGGGCAGTACTGAGGGAGTGCTGCACTGTCAGAGGGGCAGTACTGAGGGAGTGCTGCACTGTCAGAGGGGCAGTACTGAGGGATCGCTGCACTGTCAGAGGGGCAGTACTGAGGGATCGCTGCACTGTCAGAGGGGCAGTACTGAGGGAGTGCTGCACTGTCGGAGGGGAATACTGTGGGAGCGCTGCAGTGTCAGAGGGGCAGTAATGAGGGATCGCTGCACTGTCAGAGAGGCAGTGCTGAGGGAGTGCTGCACTGTTGGAGGTGCCGTCCTTCGGATGAGACGTTAAACCGAGGCCCCGTCTGCTCTCTCAGGCGGATGTTAAAGATCCCACGGAACTATTCAAAGAGGAACAGGGGAATTTTCATTGGTGTCCTGGCCGCTATTTATCCCTCAACCTACATCGATTAACTGTTCATTCATTTGTATTATGTGGGATCTTGCTGTGCGCAAATTGGCAGTCATGTTTGCTTGCGTAACAACAGTGATTACACTTCAAAAGTAACTTATTCATTCTGAAGTGCATTGGGAGAGTATTATAGAGAGAGAGAGCGAAAACAGAGAGAGATAAACAGCAGCAAAAAGTGAAGGTACACGTGACAGATAGTGGGAGAGAGAGAGAGAATACGAGAAGCAGCCATAACACAGAGAGAGGTAAAGAGTTGTAGAATCAGAGAGACAGACCTAGACACACAGATATTGAGACAGAGACTGGGAGAGACAGCGGGAGAGGTGAAAGCAGAGACAGACAGAAAGGTAAGGGTAGAATTCCCAAACATGAATCAGGAGGTTGGGCCGAGTCGGACTTGAACCTGTTTCTCACCTGATCGCTTCTCCCCATGATTTTCTGTCTGCCCGCACTTTTTGCTAATATGTGCAAGAGTCTTAATAAGGGGACTATGAAAATAACTAAATAGTAATTGCTGGGCTAATTCCTGAGATTGTGCTGTTTGCCTCTTAAGCCCATTTCGACTGTGCTGAGGAAAGATCCAAGTACACTGAAGTTCTTAAAGGTTGGATGTTTTTTTATGGTATCTTATCCCAATTTTCCAGTTCACTTTTACTGCTGCGCTGTCTTCTGGTTTTTTGAATGGGCCAAAAATTCATCCCGCGACGCGAGAGTACGCACTGCGTACTCTCGCGTATTCCCACTCCAATTGCCGGTTTTCTGCATGCCCTGCGCATGCGCTGAAAACCGGCAATTGGTCTTTTGAAAAGGGGGCGGTTCCTCGGTGCATCGCGTGCGCACTACAGGCTGCGCGCACGCTGTGCACTTCATGCTTTGGACGCGCAGGTAAGTACGGAAGATTTTAGAAATGGAAAAAGGAGGAGTAAGACCCACTTTTAACAAGGTAAGTAGTGAATTAAGTATTTTTTTGAATTTTTTTTAACAGGTATATCTTTTTTAGAGACTTTAAAGACAGGTAAGTTTATTTTTATAACTTTTTAAAAGATTTTAAATTTTTTCAAAAATTTAATTTTTTATTTAAAATGGTTAATTTATTTAACTATACTTATTTTATTAATGTGATGGTTTTTTTTAAATGTAATTGAGGTTTAGCTGTTATTTTGGGGGGGTGTAAGATTCATAGATTTCACAGCACGTAGGTGAAACTTATGAATGGAAGATGGTGTGCTGCCATTGGCTCTAACTGAGTCACGTGATCCCACAGCTCGCAGGAATTCACTACGCCGGTGGGATACGCAAGCACTGCCCAGCTGATGTCTGGAACATCAAGTTCGTGGGAGCTGGATCTGAAAAAGCACAAGCGGAGTGAGAGATCGCGGGGAAGCCATACCCCCGCGGGAACAGAGCGAGATCAATTTCTGGGCCATTATCTTTTTGGGGCAATTTTTATTGAATCGTTATGATTGATCCTGAATCGGTGTCCTGAAAAACAAATCCATTATTGTTGTCTTGGCCACCAAAACACTGACTGTAATTGAAAGCATTAACAAGAGAAACTGTTTGTCTACACCTACCTGCCAATGACCAAGGACAACTGCCTCCGTGAACCATCCTGCAAGAACAATGGCAGCCAATGTTCAAAACAGACCAGGTACTGCCAGTGGTAGTCAGGGTAACCATCCCTCTCAACTTTTATGCCTCCTGCACATTCCAAGCTAGCACTGCTGTATCAGTCAATCTTCTATCCACACACTTATCAAATTGATGACTGATACTGGTGAATGCCTGCGTCAGCGTGAATGAGGAGGATGAGATATAAGAGCTGGAAGATACAAGCCTGCGCTTGGGAGAGATCTCTGGGCCTACTTCTTGAACTGCCGCAGTCCGTGTGGTGAAGGTACTGCCACAGTGCTGTTCGGGAGGGAGTTCCCGCATTTTGACCCAGCGACGATGAAGGAACGGCCGATATATTTCTAAGTCAGGATGATGTGTGACTTGGAGGGGAACTTGGAGGTGGTGGTGTTCCCATGCGCCTGCTGCCCTTGTCCTTCTAGGTGGTGGAGGTCACGGATTTGGGAGGTGCCGCCGAAGGAGCCTTGGCGAGTTGTAAGTTTAAGGAGGGCATGTACCCAAGCTACAGCCCATTCTGTGTGTCCATATGGGACCATTCAGCTAGGCTGTGTCACAATGCTTCCATGTGTGAAGTCTTTGAAAAAAGCTTTCAATTGTAAGTTGCAGTGTGAACGTGTTCCCTGCTGGTGTGTGGACATACATGGTCAACAATGAAAGAGCTGGTCGGTTGTGTGAAGGCCTGGCAAGGACCAGGAGTAAACAGGCAACAAGTTGTGGAATTCATACAGAACCATCTACCAGGTTCATCAGAGGAGAGACAGAGAGAACAGGAGAGAGAGCAAGAGAGAGAGTGAGACAGAGTGAGGGAGAGCGAGAGAGAGTAAGAGAGGGAGTGAGACAGAGTGAGAGATAGTGAGAGAGCGAGAGAGAGCAAGAGAGTGAGAGAGAGCAAGAGAGAGCGAAAGCGAGAGAGAGCGAGAGAGAGCGAGTCAGAGTGAGAGAGAGCGAGACAGAGTGAGAGAGAGTGAGACAGAGCAAGAGAGACAGAGCGAGAGATAGTGAGAGAGCAAGACAGAGCGAGAGAGAGCAAGAGAGAGAGCGAGGCAGAGTGAGAGAGCGAGAGAGAGCGAGACAGAGTGAGAGAGAGCGAGACAGTGACAGTTTGGGTGGAGATAAGGAATAATAAGGGGAAAAAAACATTAGTGGGCGTAGTCTATAGGCCTCCGAACAGTTGCAACTCTATTGGACGGAGTATCAATCAGGAAATAGTTGAGGCATGTAATAAGGGAACATCTATAATTATGGGGGATTTTAACTATCATATTAATTGGACAAATCAAATGGGGCAGGGCTGCCTTGAGGATGAGATCATTGAGTGTATTAGGGATGGGTTTCTTGAGCAGTATGTAACTGAACCGACCAGGGGGCAAGCAACCTTAGATCTGGTCCTGTGTAACGAGACAGGATTAATTAAAAATGTCCTAGTAAAGGATCCCCTTGGAATGAGTGACCATAACATGGTTGAATTCCATATTCAATTAGAGGGTGAGAAGGTTGGATCTCAAACAAGCGTGCTAAGCTTGAATAAAGGAGACTATGAAGGTATGCGAGCGGAATTGAGTAGAGTGGATTGGGAAAATAGATTAAAGGGTAAGACGACACATGATCAGTGGTGTACATTCAAGGAGTTATTTTACAACTTCCAAAAAAAATATATTCCACTGAAAAGAAAAGGGTGTAAAAGAAAGGACAGTCATCCGTGGCTAAGTAAAGAAATTAAGGATAGTATTCGACTAAAAACAAGGGCATATAAGGTAGCGAAATCTAGTGGGAGGACAGAGGATTGGGAAAACTTTAAAAGGCAGCAAAAAATAACAAAAAGATTGATTAAGAAAGGGAAGATAGATTATGAAAGTAAATTAGCAAAAAATATAAAAACAGATAGTAAGAGTTTTTATAGTTATATAAAAAGAAAAAGGGTGGCTAAAGTAAATGTTGGTCCCTTAGAGGATGAGACCGGGAAATTAATGGTGGGAAATATGGAGATGGCAAAAACACTGAATGAATATTTTGTATCAGTCTTTACAGTAGAGGACACTAAGAATATCCCAACACTGGACAAACAGGGGGCTATAGGGGGAGAGGAGCTAAACACGATCAAAATCACTAAGGAAGTGGTACTCGGTAAAATAATGGGACTCAAGGCGGATAAATCACCTGGACCTGATGGCTTACATCCTAGAGTCTTGAAGGAAGTGGCGGTAGGGATTGTAGATGCATTGGTAATAATTTTTCAAAACTCCCTGGATTCCGCTAAGGTCCCGGCAGACTGGAAAACTGCTAATGTAACACCCTTATTTAAAAAGGGCAGTAGACAGAAGGCTGGTAACTATAGACCGGTTAGCCTAACATCTGTGGTAGGTAAAATTTTGGAGTCCATTATTAAGGAAACAGTAACAGGACATTTGGATAATCATAATTTAATAGGACAAAGTCAGCATGGTTTTACGAAGGGGAAGTCATGTTTGACAAATTTGCTGGAGTTCTTTGAGGAAGTAACATATAGAGTGGATAAAGGGGAACCAGTGGACGTAGTGTATTTAGACTTCCAAAAGGCATTTGACAAGGTGCCACACAAAAGATTATTGCTTAAGGTAAAAAATCACGGGATTGGGGGTAATATTCTGGCATGGATAGAGGATTGGCTATCTAACAGAAAGCAAAGAGTTGGGATAAATGGTTCATTCTCAGACTGGCAATCAGTAACTAGTGGTGTTCCACAGGGGTCAGTGCTGGGTCCCCAACTCTTCACAATCTATATTAACGATTTGGAGGAAGGGACCAAGTGTAACATATCAAAATTTGCAGATGATACAAAGATGGGAGGGAAAGTAGTGAGTGAGGAGGACATAAAAAACCTGCAAGGGGACATAGACAGGCTAAGTAAGTGGGCAGAGATTTGGCAGATGGAATACAACACTGGAAAGTGTGAGGTGATGCACTTTGGCAGGAAAAATCCTAGAGCAATTTATTATCTTAATGGCAAGAAACTGGAGAGTACTGAAGTGCAAAGGGATCTGGGGGTCCTGGTGCACGAAACGCAAAAGGTTAGTATGCAGGTGCAGCAAGTGATTAAGAAGGCAAATGGAATGTTGGCTTTCATTGCTAGGGGGATAGAATATAAAAATAGGGAGGTATTGCTTCAGTTGTACAAGGTATTGGTGAGACCGCACCTGGAATACTGCATACAGTTTTGGTGTCCTTACTTAAGGAAAGACATCCTTGCTCTCGAGGCAGTGCAAAAAAGGTTCACTCGGTTAATCCCGGGGATGAGGGGGTGGTCATATGAGGAGAGGTTGGGTAGATTGGGACTCTACTCATTGGAGTTCAGAAGAATGAGAGGCGATCTTATTGAAACATATAAGATTGTGAAGGGGTTGGATCGGGTGGATGCGGGGAGGATGTTCCCGATGACGGGTGAGACGAGAACTAGGGGACATAGTCTTAGAATAAGGGGCTGCTCTTTCAAAACTGAGATGAGGAGGAACTACTTCACTCAGAGGGTGGTAGGTCCATGGAATATGCTGCCACAAAAAGCTGTAGAAGCTACAACATTAATTAAATTTAAAACAGAAATAGACAGTTTCCTAGAAGTAAAGGGCATTAAGGGTTACGGGGAGCGGGCAGGAATTTGGACATGAGTCTAGGTTCGGATCGGTCATGGCCCTGTGGGTAGTGGAGCGGGCCCAGGGACTGTGTAGCCTGATTCTGCTCCTATTTCGTGTGTGCAATTCTGTTAGATGCAGGAGATGGTTCTGTGATAGATAGTAGATTGGCGGTTAGGATCAGATCAGCCATGATCTTATTGAATGGCGGAGCAGGCTCGAGGGGCCGATTGGCCTACTCCTGCTCCTATTTCTTATGTTCTTATGTTAAAGAGAGCAAGCGAGACAGTGAGAGATAGTGAGAGAGCGAGAGAGAGCGAGTCAGAGTGAGAGAGTGCGAGACAGAGTGAGAGAGAGTGAGAGAGACAGAGCGAGAGAGACAGAAAGACTGAGCGAGAGATAGTGAGAGAGCGAGACAGAGCGAGAGCAAGAGAGAGCAAGGCAGAATGAGAGCGAGACAGAGTGAGAGCGAGCGAGACAGTGAGAGAAAGCAAGAGGGAGCGAGAGCAAGAGAGAGCAAGACAGTGAAAGAGTGCGAGAGAGCAAGAGAGTGAGAGAGCGATACCCCATACTGAAATGACTGCTGGAACTAAAAAATTTCATTGGCTCAGTCAGAAGTGCAATTATTTCAATAAAATAATACTGTATTTAAAATATTGTTCTAATTACAGAGCTATTACATGTTATAGAACTGAGAATGTGTACTATACAGTGATTACACATTGACTATGCATTATATAGAGATTATACAATGATCAGAGATTACATACTGTGGGTTATGCAGAGATTTATACAATGTGATATAGAGAGATTATTCAGTCACTGTATTAGGCTGAGATTATACGTGGCTGTGTGTTATAAGTGGATTATACTGTCACCATGTTATACAGAGATTACACAGTGATCGTGTAATTAAAAAAAAGTGGTTGAATTCTTTGTAGGATTTACACCAACAGCGCTGAGGCGACCGACCACGTTTCACTGAGGGGACCTCCGAGGCAGCACCTCCCAAATCTGCAACCTCTACCACCTAGAAGGACAAGGGCAGCAGGCGCACGGGAACACCACCACCTCCAAATTCCCCTCCAAGTCACACACCATCCTAACTTGGAAATATATCAGTCGTTCCTTCATCGTCGCTGGGTCAAAATCCTGGAACTCCCTCCCTAACAGCACTGTGGGAGCACCTTCACCACACGGACTGCAGCGATTCAAGAAGGAGGCTCACCACCACCTTCTCAAGGGCAATTAGGGATGGGCAATAAATGCCGGCCTTGCCAGCGATGCCCACATCCCAGGAACTAATAAAAAACACAGCCAAGTCCACGGGGCCGTCGGATGGCCATTTTATCCGGTTGGTGACTGAATCCCTGAGATGGTCACCCCAACCCACCTGGATTGTCCTGGACTCTCCAGGGATTAATCTCCCGGACTCTACTTCGAGCAACCCAGGAGAAAAATCAATGGGGCATCAAAAACATTGTGTTAATTTTTTTAAAACAGTTTATTAGTTACAACAAATATCGGACATGCGCGAAAGGCTGGTTGATTGACAATCAAGAATCCTCGAATCAACAACAGCAACAACTTGTATTGATATAGCGCCTGTAACGTAGCAAAACGTCCCAAGGAGTTTTATAAGACAAAAAATTTGACACCAAGCCACATAAAGAGAAATTAGGGCAGATGACCAAAAGTTTGGTCAATGAGGTAGATTTTAAGGGGCTTTTCAGACTATAACCCCTGCCCCTATTTTTTCAGGCGGCAGCTGTTGATGATTCTACCATCCCCATTTGCAACATTAACCACTCCTGCCTTCCAGCCTAGCAGACCGTCCTTTTTGTTCTTTCCTCCCCTCTCCCCTTTCCCTGCCTCTGCCCCTGCTTAAAACCTGTTACATCTCTAAATTTTTCCAGTACTGACGAAGGGTCATAGACCTGAAACGTTAACTCTGTTTCTCTCTCCATGGATGCTGCCTGACCTGCTGAGTGTTTCCAGCATTTTCTGTTGTTATTTTAGGTATTAAGGGGCGTCTTAAAGGAGGAGTGAGAGGCAGAGAGATTTAGGCAGGGAATTCCAGAGCTTAGGGCCCAGGCAGCTGAAGGCACGGCCGCCGATGGTTGAGTGATTAAAATCGGGGATGCTCAAGAGGCCAGAATTAGAGGAGCGCAGAGATCTCGGGGGGTTGTGGGGCTGGAGGAGATTACAGAGATAGGGAGGGGCGAGGCCATGGAGGGATTTGAAATCAAGGATGAGAATTTTTAAATGGAGTCATTGCTTAACCGGGAGCCAATGTAGGTCAGCGAGCACAGGGGAGATGCGTGAACGGGACTTGGTGCGAGTTAGGACACGGGCAGCAGAGTTTAGGATGGCCAGGAGTGCGTTGGAATAGTCAAGTCTAGAGGTAACAAAGGCATGGATGAGGATTTCAGCAGCGGACGAGCTGAGGTGGGGCGGAGATGGGCGATGTTGCGCAGGTGGAGTTAGGCGGTCTTAGTTATGTCGCGGATATGTGGTCGGAAGCTCATTTCAGGGCAGGGGTGACCATATGACCCCTCGTTTTCTGGGGACAGTCCCTGTATCCTCCGGGCAAACAACGTCCCCGGAACAATCTCCGGCTCAGGAAGCTCGTCTCCAAATGCGTGCGGTTCAAATCAGCAGCCACGTGACCCCGAGCTGCCCCGTCGTCGGTCAACAAAGTGGGCGGGGCTGTGTGGCGCGGCGAGGCAGGGCGGGTTCCGATTGCCGGGGTGGGGGGATGTCAATCTCCTGCTTTCAACCAGTAGAAAGGGGTGGGCTCGCCGCAGGACTTTAATGGGCGGGGGGGGGGGGGGGGCCTGGAAACCGCTGAGGGTGCGAGCCAGGGGTATTGCGGGGGGTGTCTGGAAACCTCTGAGGGCGGGAGAAAGGAGCGGGAGGAGCGGCGACCGAGGGGAAGGGGCTGCAGTGTGAGCGAGCAAGGGGAGGAGAGTGGGTAACGGGACAAGGGAGCAGAGAAACCAGCAAAGATTCATTGTTTAGTAGTTCCAGGGTGAACGCAATGTATTTAAGCTGACAGAATAAAAGAAAGGAAGACCGCACAAGAGATGGCCCGTTGAGTACATTAAAATGCGATAAACCTGCTACTTTTAGGAAGAATTAGATGAAGAGAAAACTTAGCTGAACTGAAGAGTTGGAATTCTAACTGTGAGAGGGAGTCCATCCCACTTTTTCCCAGTGAAAAGATGGTTCCCTGACCTGACCCGACCCACCAGCTTATTTCCCCATTGTCAGCAGTTGGGGCATCTGACATTGTGGAGAATTTTCTCTCTTTCTCCATTGCACATCTTTGTGCCATGAAGAAGAATCTCACGATGTCTACACCTGGCGCAGGCTTTAAACACTGTGACGTGCCCTCCTTCGCAGTCACCTATGGGTCTTGGACAGTTTTTATCGAACAACCACAAAATGGCCACAGAGTTTCCAATCTTTTGCCCAGAGAGGTTTACAGAAGAAATGAAGAATAAGCTGACAGGAATCGTTCACTGCAGGAGTGAGCGCCGTTAGTGAGGTAAATGCACCGAGGAGCAGGATGAGAATATTGCCCTGCTGATTTGGGCTATGGAGGGATCAAGTCCCCTGACCATTGCCTTGTTGGTTTGGTTGGGGACAATATGAATGATTTTTACATAGAAACATAGAAACATAGAAACATAGAAACATAGAATCTAGGAGCAGGAGTAGGCCATTCGGCCCGTCGAGCCTGCTCCACCATTCAATACGATCATGGCTGATCATCCAAATCCAGTACCCTGTCCCTGCTTTAATCCCCACAGTACACATATCCCAACCTACCCCCGTAACCCCACGTATTTAATTCCCCCTAACATATCCCATCCTATCCCCATAACCCCACATATTTAATCCCCCCCTAACACTAAGGGTCAATTTATCATAGCCAAATCAACCTAACCCGCACATTTTTGGACTGTGGGAGGAAACCGGAGCACCCGGAGGAAACCCACGCAGACACGGGGAGAATGTGCAAACTCCACACAGACAGTCACCCGAGGTCAGATTCGAACCCGGGTCCCTGGCGCTGTGAGGCACCAGTGCTAACCACTATGCCACCGTGTTGCATCTGAGCAGGGTGGGAAGGTCTCAGGGTTTGAGGAGCCCTGGGTGGGAAGGTCTGAAGGTTGGAGGAGCCCTGGTTGGGAAGATCCCAGGGTTTGAGGAGCCCTGGGTGGGGAGGTCTCAGGGTTTGAGGAGCCCTGGGTGGGAATGTCCCAGGGTTTGAGGAGCCCTGGGTGGGAATGTCCCAGGGTTTGAGGAGCCCTGGGTGGGAATGTCCCAGGGTTTGAGGAGCCCTGGGTGGGGAGTTCTCAGTGTTTGAGGAGTCCCAGGTGGGGAGGTCCCAGGGTTTGAGGAAGACTGGAGCAGATCCTGGGAAAAGGATCCTAAGATCTGGTGGCATTGGAGAGGCAGGTCTCAGAATCCGAGAGCTTTTGAGTTGTTTCTGGGATCAGGAAGTGCTGGATGTTTGGTATAGGGCATTTTTGAGCACTGGGAGGGGAGCCTGGTCAGTATCTTATTGTTGTTTGTGGGAGCTTGCTGTGCACAAATTGGCTGGTGCATTTCCTACATTACAACAGTGACTACACTGCAAAAAGTACTTCATTGGCTGTGAAGCGGTTTGGGACGTCCTGAGGTCATTAAAAAGCGCTATAGCGATGCAACTTCTTTCTTAATGAAGAAAAACGAAGGGAGAGGATAGGAGAATGTTTCTTAGGCAGAGGGTTGTTTGGACATGGAATGCCCAACTGGAAACCATGGAGGAAGCAGGATCCATAATAGCTTTTAAAACGGAAGTGAATAAATATTTGAAAAAGAAATGTTTAAAGGCTACGGTCAAAGCAGGCAGAGTGGGACGAACTGAAGAACTCTTTCAGAAAGCCAGCACATGGGCTGAACGGCCTCCTTCTCTGCTGTAAAATTCTAGGATATCCAGTTGACGTGGGAAGGTGGTGCGCCGCGACGATGGACGTGTTGGGCGACCAATGTGATGAAACCTGCCAGGAATATGTCCAATTAGAGTGGGCAACCCTAGCCTGGAAGGAGACAGAGGCACAACAGTTGAAGGAGGTGGTGAGCTTGACTGCCATTGTCAGAGACATTTCCCCATGGTGACGTGCGGTTACGGCACGGTTGGAGGTGAAAGGTCATGTGATGAAATGCGTCCAAACTGAGTTGGCCATCCTATCCCGTGCTGTTGTCAGAGTGAACACCGGCAAATTGTGGGCACAACTTGGTCAGGTCATTTTGTCACCACTTGCACGAATCCACTGGCAGGCTCTTCACTGCCTTTGGAAATTGTAGCGGTAGAATTGGATGCAAAACGGATGAGATCAGATCTCTGCCACTGCTCCTGAGTATTTACAGCCGGTTATTGGAGGATCTATCCTTGGTTATCCAAAGCTGAACGTGCTCCCGACCCCACCACTAACATCCCACAGCACAAAGAGGATCGGAATTCCACCCACTCAGACCCTCCAAAAGAGACACCCTCTGAATGTCTCGATGTTTCCCCAGGTCAGTCACGATGTTCCCTTCTTGCTTCCGAATCGATCTCTTCTTGATGAATGTTTCTGATCCGATTGCCGCTGATTAAACTCCAAATTGTCTGATTTCTGCCACAGAATGTCCTTCTCCCTGTGAGACACGGCAAATAAATTCAGTCACAGTGAACAGATCTCGTCACACTCATAGTACACACCCCATCACACTCCCCACACACCCCATCACACTCCCCACACACCCCATCACACTCCCCACACACCCCATCACACTCCCCCCACACCCCATCACACTCCCCTCACCCCATCACACTCCCCACACACCCCATCACACTCCCCACACACCCCATCACACTCCCCACACACCCCATCACACTCCCCACACACCCCATCACACTCCCCTCACCCCATCACACTCCACACACACCCCATCACACTCCCCACACACCCCATCACACTCTCCACACACCCCATCACACTCCACACACACCCCATCACACTCCCCACACACCCCATCACACTCACACACACACCCCATCACACTCCCCACACACCCCATCACACTCCCCCACACACCCCTTCACACTCCCCACACACCCCATCACACTCCCACACACACCCCATCACACTCCCCACACACCCCATCACACTCCCCACACACCCCATCACACTCCCCACACACCC
>CM059427.1:82456193-82573693 GCA_030390025.1 Squalus acanthias
TCCCCACCCACAACACACCCCAACACACACCCCACAACACCCCATCACACACCTCCACACACCCCATCACACTCCCCACACACCCATCACACTCCCCCACACACCCCATCACACTCCCCACACACCCCTTCACACTCCCCACACACCCCATCACACTCCCCACACACCCCATCACACTCCCCACACACCCCTTCACACTCCCCACACACCCCATCACACTCCCCACACACACCCATCACACTCCCCACACACACCATCAAAGTCCCCACACCACCCCATCACACTCCCCACACACCCCATCACACTCCCTACAGACCCCATCACACTCCCCACACGTCCCATCACACTCCCCACACACCCCATCACACTCCCCACACACCCCATCACATTCCCCACACACCCCATCACACTCCCCACACACCCCATCACACTCGCCCCACACCCCATCGCACGCCCCACACACCCCATCACACTCCCCACACACCTCATCACACTCCCCACACACCCCGTCACACTCCCCACACACCCCATCACACTCCCCACACACCCCATCACACTCCCTACAGACCCCATCACACTCCCCACCCACCCCATCACATTCCCCACACACCCCATCACACTCCCCACACACCCCATCACACTCGCCCCACACCCCATCGCACGCCCCACACACCCCATCACACTCCCCACACACCTCATCACACTCCCCACACACCCCGTCACACTCCCCACACACCCCATCACACTCCCCACACACCCCATCACACTCGCCCCACACCCCATGGCACGCCCCACACACCCCATCACACTCCCCACACACCTCATCACACTCCCCACACACCCCGTCACACTCCCCACACACCCCATCACACTCCCCACACACCCCATCACACTCCCCCCACACCCCATCACACTCCCCACACACCCCATCACATTCCCCACACACCCGATCACACTCCCAACACACCCCATCACAATCCCAACACACCCCATCACACTCACCACACACCCCATCACACTCCCCACACATCCCACACACTCCCCACACACCCCATCACACTCCCTACAGACCCCATCACACTCACCCCATCACACTCGCCCCACACCCCATCGCACTCCCCACACACCCCATCACACTCCCCACACACCCCTTCACACTCCCCACACACCCCATCACACTCCCCACACACTCATCACACTCCCCACACACCCCATCACATTCCCCACACACCCCATCACACTCCCCACACTCCCCATGACACTCCCCACACACACCATCAAAGTCCCCACACACCCAATCACACTCGCCCCACACCCCATCACACTCCCCACACACCCCATCACATTCCCCACACAGTCATCACACTCCCCACACACCCCATCACATTCCCCACACATCCCATCACACTCCCCACACAACCCCATCACACTCCCCACACATCCCATCACACTCCCCACACACCTCATCACATTCCCCCCCACACCTCATCACACTCCCCACACACCCCATCACACTCCCCACACACCCCATCACACTCCCCACACCCCATCACACTCCCCACACACCCCATCACAAACCCCACACACCCCATCACACTCCCCGCACACCCCATCACACTCCCCATACAACCCATCACACTCCCCACACATCCCATCACACTCCCCACACCCCATCACATTCCCCACACGTCCCATCACACACCCCACACATCCCATCACACTCCCCCCACACCCCATCACACTCCCCATACATCCCATCACACTCCCCACACATCCCATCACACTCCCCATACATCCCATCACACTCCCCACACATCCCATCACACTCCCCACACACCTCATCACATTCCCCCCCACACCTCATCACACTCCCCACACACCCCATCACACTCCCCGCACACCCCATGACACTCCCCATACATCCCATCACACTCCCCACACATCCCATCACACTCCCCACACCCCATCACATTCCCCACACGTCCCATCACACTCACCACACATCCCATCACACTCCCCCCACACCCCATCACACTCCCCATACATCCCATCACACTCCCCACACATCCCATCACACTCCCCATACATCCCATCACACTCCCCACACACCCCATCACACTCCCCACATACCCAATCACACTCCCCCCACACCCCATCACATTCCCCCCACACCCCATCACACTCCCCCCACATCCCATCACACTCCCCACATCCCATCACACTCCCCACACACCCAATCACACTCCCCACACACCCCATCACACTCCCCACGCCCCATCACACTCCCCACACACCCCATCACACTCCCCACACACCCCGTCACACTCCCCACACACCCCATCACACTCCCCACACACCCCATCACACTCGCCCCACACCCCATGGCACGCCCCACACACCCCATCACACTCCCCACACACCTCATCACACTCCCCACACACCCCGTCACACTCCCCACACACCCCATCACACTCCCCACACACCCCATCACACTCCCCCCACACCCCATCACACTCCCCACACACCCCATCACATTCCCCACACACCCGATCACACTCCCAACACACCCCATCACAATCCCAACACACCCCATCACACTCACCACACACCCCATCACACTCCCCACACATCCCACACACTCCCCACACACCCCATCACACTCCCTACAGACCCCATCACACTCACCCCATCACACTCGCCCCACACCCCATCGCACTCCCCACACACCCCATCACACTCCCCACACACCCCTTCACACTCCCCACACACCCCATCACACTCCCCACACACTCATCACACTCCCCACACACCCCATCACATTCCCCACACACCCCATCACACTCCCCACACTCCCCATGACACTCCCCACACACACCATCAAAGTCCCCACACACCCAATCACACTCGCCCCACACCCCATCACACTCCCCACACACCCCATCACATTCCCCACACAGTCATCACACTCCCCACACACCCCATCACATTCCCCACACATCCCATCACACTCCCCACACAACCCCATCACACTCCCCACACATCCCATCACACTCCCCACACACCTCATCACATTCCCCCCCACACCTCATCACACTCCCCACACACCCCATCACACTCCCCACACACCCCATCACACTCCCCACACCCCATCACACTCCCCACACACCCCATCACAAACCCCACACACCCCATCACACTCCCCGCACACCCCATCACACTCCCCATACAACCCATCACACTCCCCACACATCCCATCACACTCCCCACACCCCATCACATTCCCCACACGTCCCATCACACACCCCACACATCCCATCACACTCCCCCCACACCCCATCACACTCCCCATACATCCCATCACACTCCCCACACATCCCATCACACTCCCCATACATCCCATCACACTCCCCACACATCCCATCACACTCCCCACACACCTCATCACATTCCCCCCCACACCTCATCACACTCCCCACACACCCCATCACACTCCCCGCACACCCCATGACACTCCCCATACATCCCATCACACTCCCCACACATCCCATCACACTCCCCACACCCCATCACATTCCCCACACGTCCCATCACACTCACCACACATCCCATCACACTCCCCCCACACCCCATCACACTCCCCATACATCCCATCACACTCCCCACACATCCCATCACACTCCCCATACATCCCATCACACTCCCCACACACCCCATCACACTCCCCACATACCCAATCACACTCCCCCCACACCCCATCACATTCCCCACACACCCCATCACACTCCCCTCACACCCCATCACACTCCCCCCTCACCCCATCACACTCCCCACACACCCCATCACATTCCCCACACGTCCCATCACACTCACCACACACCCCATCACACTTCTCACACACCCCATCATACTCCCCACACACCCCATCACACTCCCCCCACCCCATCACACTCCCCTCACACCCCATCACACTCCCCTCACACCCCATCACACTCCTCCCTCACCCCATCACATTCCCCACACACCCCATCACACTCCCCACACTCCCCATGACACTCCCCACACACACCATCAAAGTCCCACACACCCAATCACACTCGCCCCACACCCCATCACACTCCCCACACAGCCCATCACATTCCCCACACACTCATCACACTCCCCACACACCCCATCACATTCCCCACACATCCCATCACACTCCCCACACAACCCCATCACACTCCCCACACATCCCATCACACTCCCCACACACCTCATCACATTCCCCCCCACACCTCATCACACTCCCCACACACCCCATCACACTCCCCACACACCCCATCACACTCCCCACACCCCATCACACTCCCCACACACCCCATCACAAACCCCACACACCCCATCACACTCCCCGCACACCCCATCACACTCCCCATACATCCCATCACACTCCCCACACATCCCATCACACTCCCCACACCCCATCACATTCCCCACACGTCCCATCACACTCCCCACACATCCCATCACACTCCCCCCACACCCCATCACACTCCCCATACATCCCATCACACTCCCCACACATCCCATCACACTCCCCATACATCCCATCACACTCCCCACACATCCCATCACACTCCCCACACACCTCATCACATTCCCCCCCACACCTCATCACACTCCCCACACACCCCATCACACTCCCCGCACACCCCATGACACTCCCCATACATCCCATCACACTCCCCACACATCCCATCACACTCCCCACACCCCATCACATTCCCCACACGTCCCATCACACTCACCACACATCCCATCACACTCCCCCCACACCCCATCACACTCCCCATACATCCCATCACACTCCCCACACATCCCATCACACTCCCCATACATCCCATCACACTCCCCACACACCCCATCACACTCCCCACATACCCCATCACACTCCCCCCACACCCCATCACATTCCCCACACACCCCATCACACTCCCCTCACACCCCATCACACTCCCCCCTCACCCCATCACACTCCCCACACACCCCATCACATTCCCCACACGTCCCATCACACTCACCACACACCCCATCACACTCCTCACACACCCCATCATACTCCCCACACACCCCATCACACTCCCCCCACCCCATCACACTCCCCTCACACCCCATCACACTCCCCTCACACCCCATCACACTCCTCCCTCACCCCATCACATTCCCCACACACCCCATCACACTCCCCACACACCCCATCACACTCCGCACACACCCCATCACACTCCCCCCTCACCCCATCACATTCCCCACACACCCCATCACATTCCCCACACACCCCATCACACTCCCCACACACCCCATCACACTCCCCTCACACCCCATCACACTCCCCCCTCACCCCATCACATTCCCCACACACCCCATCACACTCCCCACACACCCCATCACACTCCCCACACACCCCATCACACTCCCCACACACCCCATCACATTCCCCACACGTCCCATCACACTCAGCACACACCCCATCACACTCCCCACACACCCCATCATACTCCCCACACACCCCATCACACTCCCCACACACCCCATCACACTCCCCACACACCCCATCACATTCCCCACACACCCCATCACACTCCCCACACACCCCATCACGCTCCCTACACACCCCTTCACACTCCCCACACACCCCATCACATTCCCCACACGTCCCATCACACTCCCCACACACCCCATCACACTCCCCACACACCCCAGCACACTCCCCACACACCCCATCACACTCCCCACACACCCCATCACACTCCCCACACACCCCATCACACTCCCCACACACCCCATCACATTCCCCACACACCCCATCACACTCCCCACACACCCCATCACGCTCCCTACACACCCCTTCACACTCCCCACACACCCCATCACATTCCCCACACGTCCCACCACACTCCCCACACACCCCATCACACTCCCCACACACCCCAGCACACTCCCCACACACCCCATCACACTCCCCCCATACCCATCACACTGCCCACACACCCCATCACACTCCCCGCACACCCCATCACACTACCCCCACACCCCATCACACTCCCCACACACCCCATCACACTCCCCACACACCCCATCACACTCCCCACACACCCCATCACACTCCCCATACATCCCATCACACTCCCCACACATCCCATCACACTCCCCACACCCCATCACATTCCCCACACGTCCCATCACACTCACCGCACATCCCATCACACTCCCCCCACCCCCATCACACTCCCCATACATCCCATCACACTCCCCACACATCCCATCACACTCCCCATACATCCCATCACACTCCCCACACACCCCATCACACTCCCCACATACCCCATCACACTCCCCCCACACCCCATCACATTCCCCACACACCCCATCACACTCCCCTCACACCCCATCACACTCCCCACACACCCCATCACACTCCCCACACACCCCATCACACTCCCCACACACCCCATCACACTCCCCCCACACCCCATCACATTCCCCACACACCCCATCACACTCCCCACACACCCCATCACACTCCCCACACACCCCATCACACTCCCCCCACACATCCCATCACACTCCCCACACACCCCATCACACTCACCACACACCCCATCACACTCCCCACGCACCCCATCACACTCCCCCCACACCCCATCACATTCCCCACACACCCCATCACACTCCCCTCACACCCCATCACACTCCCCCCTCACCCCATCACACTCCCCACACACCCCATCACATTCCCCACACGTCCCATCACACTCACCACACACCCCATCACACTCCTCACACACCCCATCATACTCCCCACACACCCCATCACACTCCCCACGCACCCCATCACACTCCCCACACACCCCATCACACTCCCCTCACACCCCATCACACTCCCCTCACACCACATCACACTCCCCCCTCACCCCATCACATTCCCCACACACCCCATCACACTCCCCACACACCCCATCACACTCCGCACACACCCTATCACACTCCCCCCTCACCCCATCACATTCCCCACACACCCCATCACATTCCCCACACACCCCATCACACTCCCCACACACCCCATCACACTCCCCTCACACCCCATCACACTCCCCCCTCACCCCATCACATTCCCCACACACCCCATCACACTCCCCACACACCCCATCACACTCCCCACACACCCCATCACACTCCCCACACACCCCATCACATTCCCCACACGTCCCATCACACTCACCACACACCCCATCACACTCCCACACACCCCATCATACTCCCCACACACCCCATCACACTCCCCACACACCCCATCATACTCCCCACACACCCCATCACACTCCCCACACACCCCATCACACTCCCCACACACCCCATCACATTCCCCACACACCCCATCACACTCCCCACACACCCCATCACGCTCCCTACACACCCCTTCACACTCCCCACACACCCCATCACATTCCCCACACGTCCCATCACACTCCCCACACACCCCATCACACTCCCCACACACCCCATCACGCTCCCTACACACCCCTTCACACTCCCCACACACCCCATCACATTCCCCACACGTCCCACCACACTCCCCACACACCCCAGCACACTCCCCACACACCCCATCACACTCCCCCCATCCCCATCACACTGCCCACACACCCCATCACACTCCCCCCACCCCATCACACTCCCCCCACACCCCATCACACTCCCCACACACCCCATCACCATCCCCACACACCCCATCACACTCCCCACACAACCCATCACACTCCCCACACACCCCTTCACACTCCCCACACACCCCTTCACACTCCCCACACACCCCATCACACTCCCCACACACCCCATCACACTCCCCACACACCCCATCACATTCCCCCCACACCCCATCACACTCCCCACACAACCCATCACACTCCCCACACACCCCATCACACTCCCCACACACCCCATCACATTCCCCCCACACCCCATCACACTCCCCACACAACCCATCACACTCCCCACACACCCCATCACACTCCCCACACACCACATCACACACCCCCCACCCCATCACAATCCCCCCACACCCCTTCACAATCCCCACACACCCCATCACACTCCCCACACACCCCATCACACTCCCCACACATCCCATCACACACCCCCCACCCCATCACTCTCCCCACACACCCCATCACACTCCCCACACTCCCCATCACATTCCCCACACACCCCATCACACTCCCCACACACCCCATCACACTCCCCACACACCCCATCACACTCCCCACACATCCCATCACACTCCCCCCATCCCCATCACACTCCCCACACACCCCATCACATTCCCCCCACACCCCATCACACTCCCCCCATCCCCATCACACTCCCCACACACCCCATCACACTCCCCACACACCCCATCACACTCCCCACACATCCCATCACACTCCCCACACACCCCACACACTCCCCACACACCCCATCACATTCCCCCCACACCCCATCACACTCCCCACACACCCCACACACTCCCCACACACCCCATCACACTCCCCACACACCCCATCACATTCCCCACACACCCTATCACACTCCCCACACACCCCACACACTCCCCACACACCCCATCACACTCCCCACACACCCCATCACATTCCCCACACACCCCATCACACTCCCCACACACCCCACACACTCCCCACACACCCCATCACACACCCCACACACCCCTTCACACTCCCCACACCCCATCAGAATCCCCACACACCCCATCACACTCCCCACACACCCCACACACTCCCCACACACCCCATCAAACTCCCCACACACCCCATCAAACTCCCCTCACCCCATCACATTCCCCCCACACCCCATCACACTCCCCACACACCCCATCACACTCCCCACACACCCCTTCACACTCCCCACACATCCCATCACAATCCCCACACCCCATCACTCTCCCCACACACCCCATCACACTCCCCCCACACCCCATCACACACCCCACACCCCATCACTCTCCCCACACACCACATCACACTCCCCACACACCCCATCACACTCCCCACACACCACATCACACTCCCCACACACCCCATCACACTCCCCACACATCCCATCACAATCCCCACACCCCATCACTCTCCCCCCACACCCCATCACACTCCCCACACACCCCATCACACTCCCCACACACCACATCACACTCCCCACACACCCCATCACACTCCCCACACATCCCATCACAATCCCCACACCCCATCACACTCCCCCCACACCCATCACACTCCCCCCACACCCCATCACATTCCCCACACACCCCATCACACTCCCCACACACCCCATCACACTCCCCCCACACATCGCATCACACTCTCCCCACACACCCCATCACACTCCCCACACACCCCATCACACTCCCCACACACCCCATCACACTCCCCACACACCCCATCACACTCCCCACACACCCCTTCACACTCCCCACACACCCCATCACACTCCCCACACACCCCATCACACTCCCCACACACACCATCAAAGTCCCCACACACCCCATCACACTCCCCACACACCCCATCACACTCCCTACAGACCCCATCACACTCCCCACACGTCCCATCACACTCCCCACACACCCCATCACACTCCCCACACACCCCATCACATTCCCCACACACCCCATCACACTCCCCACACACCCCATCACACTCGCCCCACACCCCATCGCACGCCCCACACACCCCATCACACTCCCCACACACCTCATCACACTCCCCACACACCCCGTCACACTCCCCACACACCCCATCACACTCCCCACACACCCCATCACACTCCCTACAGACCCCATCACACTCCCCACCCACCCCATCACAGTCCCCACACACCCCATCACACTCCCCACACACCCCATCACACTCGCCCCACACCCCATCGCACGCCCCACACACCCCATCACACTCCCCACACACCTCATCACACTCCCCACACACCCCGTCACACTCCCCACACACCCCATCACACTCCCCACACACCCCATCACACTCGCCCCACACCCCATGGCACGCCCCACACACCCCATCACACTCCCCACACACCCCATCACACTCCCCACACACCCCGTCACACTCCCCACACACCCCATCACACTCCACACACACCCCATCACATTCCCCCCCACACCCCATCACACTCCCCACACACCCCATCACATTCCCCACACACCCGATCACACTCCCAACACACCCCATCACAATCCCAACACACCCCATCACACTCACCACACACCCCATCACACTCCCCACACATCCCACACACTCCCCACACACCCCATCACACTCCCTACAGACCCCATCACACTCACCCCATCACACTCGCCCCACACCCCATCGCACTCCCCACACACCCCATCACACTCCCCACACACCCCTTCACACTCCCCACACACCCCATCACACTCCCCACACACTCATCACACTCCCCACACACCCCATCACATTCCCCACACACCCCATCACACTCCCCACACTCCCCATGACACTCCCCACACACACCATCAAAGTCCCCACACACCCAATCACACTCGCCCCACACCCCATCACACTCCCCACACACCCCATCACATTCCCCACACAGTCATCACACTCCCCACACACCCCATCACATTCCCCACACATCCCATCACACTCCCCACACAACCCCATCACACTCCCCACACATCCCATCACACTCCCCACACACCTCATCACATTCCCCCCCACACCTCATCACACTCCCCACACACCCCATCACACTCCCCACACACCCCATCACACTCCCCACACCCCATCACACTCCCCACACACCCCATCACAAACCCCACACACCCCATCACACTCCCCGCACACCCCATCACACTCCCCATACAACCCATCACACTCCCCACACATCCCATCACACTCCCCACACCCCATCACATTCCCCACACGTCCCATCACACACCCCACACATCCCATCACACTCCCCCCACACCCCATCACACTCCCCATACATCCCATCACACTCCCCACACATCCCATCACACTCCCCATACATCCCATCACACTCCCCACACATCCCATCACACTCCCCACACACCTCATCACATTCCCCCCCACACCTCATCACACTCCCCACACACCCCATCACACTCCCCGCACACCCCATGACACTCCCCATACATCCCATCACACTCCCCACACATCCCATCACACTCCCCACACCCCATCACATTCCCCACACGTCCCATCACACTCACCACACATCCCATCACACTCCCCCCACACCCCATCACACTCCCCATACATCCCATCACACTCCCCACACATCCCATCACACTCCCCATACATCCCATCACACTCCCCACACACCCCATCACACTCCCCACATACCCAATCACACTCCCCCCACACCCCATCACATTCCCCCCACACCCCATCACACTCCCCCCACATCCCATCACACTCCCCACATCCCATCACACTCCCCACACACCCAATCACACTCCCCACACACCCCATCACACTCCCCACGCCCCATCACACTCCCCACACACCCCATCACACTCCCCACACACCCCGTCACACTCCCCACACACCCCATCACACTCCCCACACACCCCATCACACTCGCCCCACACCCCATGGCACGCCCCACACACCCCATCACACTCCCCACACACCTCATCACACTCCCCACACACCCCGTCACACTCCCCACACACCCCATCACACTCCCCACACACCCCATCACACTCCCCCCACACCCCATCACACTCCCCACACACCCCATCACATTCCCCACACACCCGATCACACTCCCAACACACCCCATCACAATCCCAACACACCCCATCACACTCACCACACACCCCATCACACTCCCCACACATCCCACACACTCCCCACACACCCCATCACACTCCCTACAGACCCCATCACACTCACCCCATCACACTCGCCCCACACCCCATCGCACTCCCCACACACCCCATCACACTCCCCACACACCCCTTCACACTCCCCACACACCCCATCACACTCCCCACACACTCATCACACTCCCCACACACCCCATCACATTCCCCACACACCCCATCACACTCCCCACACTCCCCATGACACTCCCCACACACACCATCAAAGTCCCCACACACCCAATCACACTCGCCCCACACCCCATCACACTCCCCACACACCCCATCACATTCCCCACACAGTCATCACACTCCCCACACACCCCATCACATTCCCCACACATCCCATCACACTCCCCACACAACCCCATCACACTCCCCACACATCCCATCACACTCCCCACACACCTCATCACATTCCCCCCCACACCTCATCACACTCCCCACACACCCCATCACACTCCCCACACACCCCATCACACTCCCCACACCCCATCACACTCCCCACACACCCCATCACAAACCCCACACACCCCATCACACTCCCCGCACACCCCATCACACTCCCCATACAACCCATCACACTCCCCACACATCCCATCACACTCCCCACACCCCATCACATTCCCCACACGTCCCATCACACACCCCACACATCCCATCACACTCCCCCCACACCCCATCACACTCCCCATACATCCCATCACACTCCCCACACATCCCATCACACTCCCCATACATCCCATCACACTCCCCACACATCCCATCACACTCCCCACACACCTCATCACATTCCCCCCCACACCTCATCACACTCCCCACACACCCCATCACACTCCCCGCACACCCCATGACACTCCCCATACATCCCATCACACTCCCCACACATCCCATCACACTCCCCACACCCCATCACATTCCCCACACGTCCCATCACACTCACCACACATCCCATCACACTCCCCCCCACACCCCATCACACTCCCCATACATCCCATCACACTCCCCACACATCCCATCACACTCCCCATACATCCCATCACACTCCCCACACACCCCATCACACTCCCCACATACCCAATCACACTCCCCCCACACCCCATCACATTCCCCACACACCCCATCACACTCCCCTCACACCCCATCACACTCCCCCCTCACCCCATCACACTCCCCACACACCCCATCACATTCCCCACACGTCCCATCACACTCACCACACACCCCATCACACTTCTCACACACCCCATCATACTCCCCACACACCCCATCACACTCCCCCCACCCCATCACACTCCCCTCACACCCCATCACACTCCCCTCACACCCCATCACACTCCTCCCTCACCCCATCACATTCCCCACACACCCCATCACACTCCCCACACTCCCCATGACACTCCCCACACACACCATCAAAGTCCCCACACACCCAATCACACTCGCCCCACACCCCATCACACTCCCCACACAGCCCATCACATTCCCCACACACTCATCACACTCCCCACACACCCCATCACATTCCCCACACATCCCATCACACTCCCCACACAACCCCATCACACTCCCCACACATCCCATCACACTCCCCACACACCTCATCACATTCCCCCCCACACCTCATCACACTCCCCACACACCCCATCACACTCCCCACACACCCCATCACACTCCCCACACCCCATCACACTCCCCACACACCCCATCACAAACCCCACACACCCCATCACACTCCCCGCACACCCCATCACACTCCCCATACATCCCATCACACTCCCCACACATCCCATCACACTCCCCACACCCCATCACATTCCCCACACGTCCCATCACACTCCCCACACATCCCATCACACTCCCCCCACACCCCATCACACTCCCCATACATCCCATCACACTCCCCACACATCCCATCACACTCCCCATACATCCCATCACACTCCCCACACATCCCATCACACTCCCCACACACCTCATCACATTCCCCCCCACACCTCATCACACTCCCCACACACCCCATCACACTCCCCGCACACCCCATGACACTCCCCATACATCCCATCACACTCCCCACACATCCCATCACACTCCCCACACCCCATCACATTCCCCACACGTCCCATCACACTCACCACACATCCCATCACACTCCCCCCACACCCCATCACACTCCCCATACATCCCATCACACTCCCCACACATCCCATCACACTCCCCATACATCCCATCACACTCCCCACACACCCCATCACACTCCCCACATACCCCATCACACTCCCCCCACACCCCATCACATTCCCCACACACCCCATCACACTCCCCTCACACCCCATCACACTCCCCCCTCACCCCATCACACTCCCCACACACCCCATCACATTCCCCACACGTCCCATCACACTCACCACACACCCCATCACACTCCTCACACACCCCATCATACTCCCCACACACCCCATCACACTCCCCCCACCCCATCACACTCCCCTCACACCCCATCACACTCCCCTCACACCCCATCACACTCCTCCCTCACCCCATCACATTCCCCACACACCCCATCACACTCCCCACACACCCCATCACACTCCGCACACACCCCATCACACTCCCCCCTCACCCCATCACATTCCCCACACACCCCATCACATTCCCCACACACCCCATCACACTCCCCACACACCCCATCACACTCCCCTCACACCCCATCACACTCCCCCCTCACCCCATCACATTCCCCACACACCCCATCACACTCCCCACACACCCCATCACACTCCCCACACACCCCATCACACTCCCCACACACCCCATCACATTCCCCACACGTCCCATCACACTCAGCACACACCCCATCACACTCCCCACACACCCCATCATACTCCCCACACACCCCATCACACTCCCCACACACCCCATCACACTCCCCACACACCCCATCACATTCCCCACACACCCCATCACACTCCCCACACACCCCATCACGCTCCCTACACACCCCTTCACACTCCCCACACACCCCATCACATTCCCCACACGTCCCATCACACTCCCCACACACCCCATCACACTCCCCACACACCCCAGCACACTCCCCACACACCCCATCACACTCCCCACACACCCCATCACACTCCCCACACACCCCATCACACTCCCCACACACCCCATCACATTCCCCACACACCCCATCACACTCCCCACACACCCCATCACGCTCCCTACACACCCCTTCACACTCCCCACACACCCCATCACATTCCCCACACGTCCCACCACACTCCCCACACACCCCATCACACTCCCCACACACCCCAGCACACTCCCCACACACCCCATCACACTCCCCCCATACCCATCACACTGCCCACACACCCCATCACACTCCCCGCACACCCCATCACACTACCCCCACACCCCATCACACTCCCCACACACCCCATCACACTCCCCACACACCCCATCACACTCCCCACACACCCCATCACACTCCCCATACATCCCATCACACTCCCCACACATCCCATCACACTCCCCACACCCCATCACATTCCCCACACGTCCCATCACACTCACCGCACATCCCATCACACTCCCCCCACCCCCATCACACTCCCCATACATCCCATCACACTCCCCACACATCCCATCACACTCCCCATACATCCCATCACACTCCCCACACACCCCATCACACTCCCCACATACCCCATCACACTCCCCCCACACCCCATCACATTCCCCACACACCCCATCACACTCCCCTCACACCCCATCACACTCCCCACACACCCCATCACACTCCCCACACACCCCATCACACTCCCCACACACCCCATCACACTCCCCCCACACCCCATCACATTCCCCACACACCCCATCACACTCCCCACACACCCCATCACACTCCCCACACACCCCATCACACTCCCCCCACACATCCCATCACACTCCCCACACACCCCATCACACTCACCACACACCCCATCACACTCCCCACGCACCCCATCACACTCCCCCCACACCCCATCACATTCCCCACACACCCCATCACACTCCCCTCACACCCCATCACACTCCCCCCTCACCCCATCACACTCCCCACACACCCCATCACATTCCCCACACGTCCCATCACACTCACCACACACCCCATCACACTCCTCACACACCCCATCATACTCCCCACACACCCCATCACACTCCCCACGCACCCCATCACACTCCCCACACACCCCATCACACTCCCCTCACACCCCATCACACTCCCCTCACACCACATCACACTCCCCCCTCACCCCATCACATTCCCCACACACCCCATCACACTCCCCACACACCCCATCACACTCCGCACACACCCTATCACACTCCCCCCTCACCCCATCACATTCCCCACACACCCCATCACATTCCCCACACACCCCATCACACTCCCCACACACCCCATCACACTCCCCTCACACCCCATCACACTCCCCCCTCACCCCATCACATTCCCCACACACCCCATCACACTCCCCACACACCCCATCACACTCCCCACACACCCCATCACACTCCCCACACACCCCATCACATTCCCCACACGTCCCATCACACTCACCACACACCCCATCACACTCCCCACACACCCCATCATACTCCCCACACACCCCATCACACTCCCCACACACCCCATCATACTCCCCACACACCCCATCACACTCCCCACACACCCCATCACACTCCCCACACACCCCATCACATTCCCCACACACCCCATCACACTCCCCACACACCCCATCACGCTCCCTACACACCCCTTCACACTCCCCACACACCCCATCACATTCCCCACACGTCCCATCACACTCCCCACACACCCCATCACACTCCCCACACACCCCATCACGCTCCCTACACACCCCTTCACACTCCCCACACACCCCATCACATTCCCCACACGTCCCACCACACTCCCCACACACCCCAGCACACTCCCCACACACCCCATCACACTCCCCCCATCCCCATCACACTGCCCACACACCCCATCACACTCCCCCCACCCCATCACACTCCCCCCACACCCCATCACACTCCCCACACACCCCATCACCATCCCCACACACCCCATCACACTCCCCACACAACCCATCACACTCCCCACACACCCCTTCACACTCCCCACACACCCCTTCACACTCCCCACACACCCCATCACACTCCCCACACACCCCATCACACTCCCCACACACCCCATCACATTCCCCCCACACCCCATCACACTCCCCACACAACCCATCACACTCCCCACACACCCCATCACACTCCCCACACACCCCATCACATTCCCCCCACACCCCATCACACTCCCCACACAACCCATCACACTCCCCACACACCCCATCACACTCCCCACACACCACATCACACACCCCCCACCCCATCACAATCCCCCCACACCCCTTCACAATCCCCACACACCCCATCACACTCCCCACACACCCCATCACACTCCCCACACATCCCATCACACACCCCCCACCCCATCACTCTCCCCACACACCCCATCACACTCCCCACACTCCCCATCACATTCCCCACACACCCCATCACACTCCCCACACACCCCATCACACTCCCCACACACCCCATCACACTCCCCACACATCCCATCACACTCCCCCCATCCCCATCACACTCCCCACACACCCCATCACATTCCCCCCACACCCCATCACACTCCCCCCATCCCCATCACACTCCCCACACACCCCATCACACTCCCCACACACCCCATCACACTCCCCACACATCCCATCACACTCCCCACACACCCCACACACTCCCCACACACCCCATCACATTCCCCCCACACCCCATCACACTCCCCACACACCCCACACACTCCCCACACACCCCATCACACTCCCCACACACCCCATCACATTCCCCACACACCCTATCACACTCCCCACACACCCCACACACTCCCCACACACCCCATCACACTCCCCACACACCCCATCACATTCCCCACACACCCCATCACACTCCCCACACACCCCACACACTCCCCACACACCCCATCACACACCCCACACACCCCTTCACACTCCCCACACCCCATCAGAATCCCCACACACCCCATCACACTCCCCACACACCCCACACACTCCCCACACACCCCATCAAACTCCCCACACACCCCATCAAACTCCCCTCACCCCATCACATTCCCCCCACACCCCATCACACTCCCCACACACCCCATCACACTCCCCACACACCCCTTCACACTCCCCACACATCCCATCACAATCCCCACACCCCATCACTCTCCCCACACACCCCATCACACTCCCCCCACACCCCATCACACACCCCACACCCCATCACTCTCCCCACACACCACATCACACTCCCCACACACCCCATCACACTCCCCACACACCACATCACACTCCCCACACACCCCATCACACTCCCCACACATCCCATCACAATCCCCACACCCCATCACTCTCCCCCCACACCCCATCACACTCCCCACACACCCCATCACACTCCCCACACACCACATCACACTCCCCACACACCCCATCACACTCCCCACACATCCCATCACAATCCCCACACCCCATCACACTCCCCCCACACCCATCACACTCCCCCCACACCCCATCACATTCCCCACACACCCCATCACACTCCCCACACACCCCATCACACTCCCCCCACACATCGCATCACACTCTCCCCACACACCCCATCACACTCCCCACACACCCCATCACACTCCCCACACACCCCATCACACTCCCCACACACCCCATCACAAACCCCACACACCCCATCACACTCCCCACACACCCCATCACACTCCCCACACATCCCATCACACTCCCCACACCCCATCACACTCCCCACACACCCCATCACATTCCCCACACGTCCCATCACACTCCCCCCACACCCCATCGCAATCCCCACACACCCCATCACACTCCCCACACACCCCATCACAATCCATAAACACCCCATCACACTCCCCACACACCCCATCACAATCCCCACACACACCATCACACTCCCCACACACCCCATCACATTCCCCACACACCCCATCACATTCCCCACACAACCCATCACATTCCCCACACACCCCAGCACACTCCCCACACACCCCATCACACTCCCCACACACCCCATCACACTCCCCGCACATCCCATCACACTCCCCACACACCCCAGCACACTCCCCCCATGCACCATCACATTCCCCACACCCCATCACACTCCCCACACACCCCATCACACTCCCCCCACCCCATCACACACCCCACACACCCCATCACACTCCCCACACATCCCATCACACTCCCCCCACACTCCATCACACACCCCACACACCCCCTCACACTCCCCGCACATCCCATCACACTCCCCACACACCCCATCACATTCCCCACACACCCCATCACACTCCCCACACACCCCATCACACTCCGCACACACCCCATCACACTCCCCACACACCCCATCACACTCCCCGCACATCCCATCACATTCCCCACACACCCCTTCACACTCTCCCCACACACCCCATCACACTCCCCACACATCCCATCACACTCTCCCCACACACCCCATCACACTCCCCACACATCCCATCACACTCTCCCCACACACCCCATCACACTCTCCACACACCCCATCACACTCCCCACACATCCCATCACACTCTCCCCACACACCCCATCACACTCTCCACACGCATCCCATCACCCTCCCCACACACCCCATCACACTCCCCACACACACCATCACACTCCCCACACCCCATCACACTCCCCACACACACCCCGTCAAACTCCCCACACACCCCATCACACTCCCCACACACCCCATCACACTCCCCACACACCCCATCACATTCCCCACACACCCCATCACATTCCCACCACACCCCATCACATTCCCCACACACCCCATCACACTCCCCACACACCCCATCACATTCCCCACACACCCCATCACATTCCCCACACACCCCATCACATTCCCCACACACCCCATCACACTCCACACACACCCCATCACATTCCCCACACACCCCATCACACTCCCCACACACCCCATGACACTACCCACACATCCCATCACACTCTCCCCACACATCCGATCACACTCTCCCCACGCATCCCATCACACTCGTCACCCACCCCATCACACTCCCCACACATCCCATCACACTCTCCCCACGCACCCCATCACACTCCCCAGACATCCCATCACACTCTCCCCACACACCCCTTCACTCTCCCCACACACCCCATCACATTCCCCACACATCCCATCACACTCTCCCCACACACCCCATCACACTCCCCACACACCCCATCACACTCCCCAAACATCCCATCACACTCCCCACACACCCTATCACACTCCCCATACATCCCATCACACTCCCCACACACCCCATCACACTCCCCACATATCCCATCACACTCCGCACACACCCCATCACACTCCCCACACACCCCATCACACTCTCCACACCCCATCACACTCCCCACACACCCTATCACACTCCCCCCATACCCCATCACACTCCCCACACCCCATCACACTCCCCACACATCCCATCACACTCCCCACACCCCATCACACTCCCCACACATCCCATCACACTCCCCACACACACCATCACACTCCCCACACACCCCATCACACTCCCCACACACCCCATCACACTCCCCACACACACCATCACACTCCCCACACACCCCATCACACTCCCCACACTCCCCATCACACTCCCCACACTCCCCATCACACTCCCCCCCACACCCCATCACACGCACCTCACACCCCATCACACTCCCCACATACACTCCATCACACTCCCCACACATCCCATTCCACTCCCCACACATCCCATCACACTATCCACACACTACATCACACTCCCCACACTCCCCATCGCACTCCCAACACATCCCATCACACTCCCCACACATCCCATCACACTCCCCACACACTCCATCACACTCCCCACACATCCCATCACATTCCCCTCACACCCCATCACACTCCCCACACATCCCATCACATTCCCCACACACCCGATCACATTCCCCACACACCCCATCACACTCCCCACACACCCCATCAGACTTCCCACACACCCCATCACTATCCCCACACACACTCCATCACATTCTCCACACATCCCAGCACACTCCCCACACACCCCATCACACTCCCCACACACCCCACCACATTCCCCACACATCCCATCACAATCCCCCCACACCCCATCACACTCCCCACACACCCCATCACACTCCCCACACACTCCATCACACTTCACCCACACTCCATCACACTCCCCCCACCCCATCACATTCCCCACACACCCCATCACACTCCCCACACACCCCATGACACTACCCACACATCCCATCACACACTCCCCACACATCCCATCACACTCTCCCCATGCATCCCATCACACTCGTCGCACACCCCATCAAACTCCCCACACATCCCATCACACTCTCCCCACGCACCCCATCACACTCCCCAGACATGCCATCACACTCTCCCCACACACCCCATCACTCTCCCCACACACCCCATCACATTCCCCACACATACCAAAACACTCTCCCCACACACCCCATCACACTCCCCACACACCCCATCACACTCCCCACACATCCCATCACATTCCCCACACACCCCATCACACTCCACACACATCCCATCACACTCCCCACACACACCATCACACTCCCCACACATCCCATCACATTCCCCACACACCCCATCACACTCCACACACATCCCATCACACTCCCCACACATCCCATCACACACCCCACACACCCCATCACACTCTTCACACACCCCATCACACTCCCCACACACACCATCACACTCCCCACACACCCCATCACACTCCCCACACTCCCCATCACACTCCCCACACCCCATCACACTCCCCACACACCCCATCACACTCCCCACACACCCCATCACACTCCACACACTCCCCATCACACTCCCCACACCCCATCACACTCCCCACACATCCCATCACATTCCCCACACACCCCATCACACTCCCCCCACACCCCGTCACATCCCCCACACCCCATCACACTCCCCACACACACCCCATCACACTCCCCACACACCCCATCACACTCCCCCCACACCCCATCACACTCCCCACACACCCCATCACACTCCACACACACCCCATCACTTCCCCCATACCCCATCACACTCCCCACACACTCCATCACACTCCCCACACATCCCATCACACTCCCCACACACCCCATCACACTCCCCACACACCCCATCACACTCCCCCCACACCCCATCACTTCCCCCATACCCCATCACACTCCCCACACACTCCATCACACTCCCCACACATCCCATCCCACTCCCCACACATCCCATCACACTATCCACACACTACATCACACTCCCCACACTCCCCATCACACTCCCACACAACCCTTCACACTCCCCACACATCCCATCAGACTCCCCACTCACCATCACACTCCCCACACACCCCATCACATTCCGCACACACCCCATCACACTCCCCACACATCCCATCACACTCCCCACACACACTCCATCACACTCCCCACACACTCCATCACATTCCCCACACATCCCATCACACTCCCCACACACCCCATCACACTCCCCACACACCCCATCACACTCTCCCCACATCCCATCACACTCCCCACACACCCCATCACACTCCCCACACACCCCATCACACTCCCCCCACATCCCATCACACTCCCCACACATCTCATCACACTCCCCACACACCCCATCACACTCCCCACACACCCCATCACACTCCCCCCACATCCCATCACACTCCCCACACACCCCATCACACTCCCCACACACCCCATCACACTCCCCCCACACCCCATCACACTCCCCCCACATCCCATCACACTCCCCACACATCCCATCACACTCCCCACACACCCAATCACACTCCCCACACACCCCATCACACTCCCCACGCCCCATCACACTCCCCACACACCCCATCACACTCCCCACACACCCCATCACCATCCGCACACACCCCATCACACTCCCCACACACCCCATCACTTCCCCCATACCCCATCACACTCCCCACACACCCCATCACACTCCCCACACACCCCATCACACTCCCCACACACCCCATCACACTCCCCACGCCCCATCACACTCCCCACACACCCAATCACACTCCCCACACACCCAATCACACTCCCCACACACCCCATCACACTCCCCACACACCCAATCACACTCCCCACACACTCATCACACTCCCCACACACCCAATCACACTCCCCACACACCCCATCACACTCCCCACACACCCAATCACACTCCCTACAGATAATAAAACTCGGATCACTCACAGTTCTCAATTCACTGATTCTTGTTTCTCAGACCCTCACCTGAGTAGTTCCACTGTCCTCTCCTTCAGGGACCTCACCGTCTCCCTGAGATCCTGAATTTCGCGGTGGAATTCTTCCTCCCTGCTTTTTGCATCTTCTTTTTTCTTTTTCAATGTCTCCTTCAAATCTTCTTCAACTCTCTTGGCTCTGAGAATGGATGTTTAAGGGTAACCATCACCGATACAGGAGATTAAATAGAGCCTGTGCCCAACCTCCATTTTATCTTTAGCTTCTCACTAAGCATTTTAAAAACACATTTCCCGAAGTGGATGTCTCACCAGCCAAGTACTCCCACCGGCCAATCAGAGACACAGCCCTGCCAGCTCGACTGGGTGATTGGCTCCTGGTCCACCAGGTCCCGTTCACCCATCACCCCCTGTGCTCGCTGACCTACATTGACTCCCGGTCCGGCAACGCCTCGATTTTAAAATTCTCATCCTCGTATTCCGACCCCTCCATGTCCTCGCCCTCCCGATCTCTGTTACCTCCTCCAGCCCCACAACCCCCCAAGATCTCTGCGCTCCTCCAATTCTGGCCTCTTGAGCATCCCTGATTATAATCGCTCCACCATTGGCGGCCGTGCCTTCAGCTGTGTCACAAAAAGCTCTGGAATTCCCCCCTAAGTCTCTCCGTCTTTCTTTAAAAGCTGCCTCTTTGACATAGTGTTTGGTCACCTGTCCTAATGTCGCCTTCTTTGGTTTGGTGTTATTATCTGATTACGCTCCTGTGAAGCACCTTGGGGCATTTCACTACGTCAAGGACCCTTTATAAATGCAAGTTGTTGCTGTTGTGAAACTGATCCCATGTTTAATGTAAAATAAACTTACACCAATTGCAGTAACACAGGAGTGCTTATCTGGAGTGTTGGTTTGTTAGCAAGTTAATCAGATAATCTGCACATTTGGGATAATTAGCCCTGACATGTAGGAACACAATGCCCTGCCCCACGAGACATGCTGTCTCAATGTGCCCCATGCCCACTTGTGGAGGAGACATGGCGAGAATAACTGGCACACGCACACTAACAGTGTTTGGCCTCATCCTGGTGTCATGCCAATTCTGTCTGGGCCTTTTGGCATAATTGGATGATGGAGTCTTGCTCGCAGAGATTGAAACTATGAAACCATTGAAAAGGGAAAAGCTTCATGACAGACTGACAGTGTGAAGGACTCCTCAGTGCCCCTCCCCTGGTTCTGGTTTTGTTTATTTAACAAATGAATGGATCACAGTTCTACAGCTCTCCATGCGACACAGAGGAAGCAGGCAGCTGTAATACGAGGTGGATGGAGTGAGGTCAGAATGAGAGGCTGGCTCTCTTCCCCCCTTCAAAGGCATCCCAGGAAGAACACGGGGATTAAGGCCTCTGCAATGTGGGACTGGAATCACGTGGAGGTCAGACCGGGTAATTAGTGAGCCAGTTGGGTTTTTACAACAATCGCACAGCTTCATGGTAATTTTACCTGGCTCCAGCCCACAAATTACTAGGTTTATTGAATTCAGCTTCACAACTTGCCACGATGTAATGTGAACTCACGATCCCCGGGTTGCTAGTCCAGGACCAGAACCACTCCACCCCTACTGGACCCGGTGACAGAATTGGTCCTGTGTTCAGCTACTTACTTGTCAATTGTGTCGCTATCACTAAGCCCTTGGGTTTTGGTTTTTGGTTAGTGCGAAAATTACAGCAGTACCTTGTATTACTCAGTGTGTAAAACCATTAGAACCACTTGGGAACCAACAGAATGGGTAGCACAGGACCTGATCTAACCAATCTCATTCACTTTCCTCAGCGACACACACATCTCACTGAATGTATAGGTCTCCACCTAGTGGCCAAAAGAGCCTGATGAACTACACCACATATTGCATACACAGAAAGCACAGCGGGTAAAAGGGAACGATTCACCCCCGTCTGGTATTGTACGGCCCGTGTGTGTCAGTGTCGGCTCCTGTACATGTACAGTACACAGTGGGTAAAAGGGAACGATTCACTCCTGTCTGGTACTGTACGGCCCGTGTGTGTCAGTGTCAGCTCCTGGACATATTCTGTAAACTCGCCATGGAGTAGCTGATATTTAACAGCAGGAGGCCGTATGAGAGAGATGATGCTCACTGCCTGACCTACAGATAGGGTATAGCTCATTCGAGTATCAAGTACTGGCTCTAAACTCCCGTCATGGTTTAGTTGTTAAGTTTTGTGCTGCTGTATCTGCAAAAAAAATTGCCCCAATCTACATTTACAGGCCATGGCTCAGTGGGTAGCAATCTCTCTTGCCTCTGAAGGTTGTGGGTTCAAGTCCCAACTCCAGAGACTTGAGCACATAAATCTAGGCTGACACTCCAGTGCAGTACTGAGGGACTGCTGCACTGTCGGAGGGGCAGTACTGAGGGAGCGCTGCACTGTCAGAGAGGCAGTACTGAGGGAGCGCTGCACTGTCGGAGGGGCAGTACTGAGGGAGTGCTGCACTGTCGGAGGGGCAGTACTGAGGGAGCGCTGCGCTGTCGGAGGGGCAGTACTGAGGGACTGCTGCACTGTCGGAGGGGCAGTACTGAGGGAGTGCTGCACTGTCGGAGGGGCAGTACTGAGGGAGTGCTGCACTGTCGGAGGGGCAGTACTGAGGGAGCGCTGCACTGTCAGAGAGGCAGTACTGAGGGAGCGCTGCACTGTCAGAGAGGCAGTACTGAGGGAGCGCTGCACTGTCGGAGGGGCAGTACTGAGGGAGCGCTGCACTGTCGGAGGGGCAGTACTGAGGGAGTGCTGCACTGTCGGAGGGGCAGTACTGAGGGAGTGCTGCACTGTCGGAGGGGCAGTACTGAGGGAGCGCTGCACTGTCAGAGAGGCAGTACTGAGGGAGCGCTGCACTGTCAGAGAGGCAGTACTGAGGGAGCGCTGCACTGTCAGAGAGGCAGTACTGAGGGAGCGCTTCACTGTCGGAGGGGCAGTACTGAGGGAGCGCTGCACTGTCGGAGGGGCAGTACTGAGGGAGCGCTGCACTGTCGGAGGGGCAGTACTGAGGGAGTGCTGCACTGTCGAGGGGCAGTACTGAGGGAGAGCTGCACTGTCGGAGGGGCAGTACTGAGGGAGTGCTGCACTGTCGGAGGGGCAGTACTGAGGGAGCGCTGCAGTGTCAGAGAGGCAGTACTGAGGGAGCGCTGCACTGTCGGAGGGGCAGTACTGAGGGAACGCTGCACTGTCGGAGGGGCAGTACTGAGGGAGCGCTGCACTGTCGGAGGGGCAGTACTGAGTGAGCGCTGCACTGTCGGAGGGGCAGTACTGAGGGAGTGCTGCACTGTCGGAGGGGCAGTACTGAGGGAGAGCTGCACTGTCGGAGGGGAAGTACTGAGGGAGCGTGGCACTGTCGGAGGGGCAGTACTGAGGGAGTGCTGCACTGTCGGAGGGGCAGTACTGAGGGAGCGCTGCACTGTCGGAGGGACAGTACTGAGGGAGTGCTGCACTGTCGGAGGGGCAGTACTGAGGGAGCGCTGCACTGTCGGATGGGCAGTACTGAGGGAGCGCTGCACTGTCGGAGGGTCAGTACTGAGGGAGCACTGCACTGCCGGAGGGGCAGTACTGAGGGAGCGCTGCACTGTCGGATGGGCAGTACTGAGGGAGCGCTGCACTGTCGGAGGGTCAGTACTGAGGGAGCACTGCACTGTCGGAGGGGCTGTACTGAGGGAGCGCTGCACTGCCGGAGGGGCAGTACTGAGGGAGCGCTGCACTGTCGGAGGGGCAGTACTGAGGGAGCGCTGCACTGCCGAAGGGGCAGTACTGAGGGAGCGCTGCACTGTCGGAGGGGCAGTCCTGAGGGAGCGCTGCACTGTTGGAGGGTCAGTACTGAGGGAGCACTGCACTGTCAGAGGGTCAGTACTGAGGGAGCGCTGCACTGTCGGATGGGCAGTACTGAGGGAGCGCTGCACTGTCGGGGCGTCAGGACTGAGGGAGCACTGCACTGTCGGAGGGGTAGTACTGAGGGAGCGCTGCACTGCCGGAGGGGCAGTACTGAGGGAGCGCTGCACTGTCGGAGGGGCAGTACTGAGGGAGCGCTGCACTGCCGGAGGGGCATTACTGAGGGAGCGCTGCACTGTCGGAGGGGCAGTACTGAGGGAGCGCTGCACTGTCGGAGGGTCAGTACTGAGGGAGCACTGCACTGTCAGAGGGTCAGTACTGAGGGAGCACTGCACTGTCAGAGGGGCAGTACTGAGGGAGCGACGCACTGTCGGAGGGTCAGTACTGAGGGAGTGCTGCACTGTCGGAGGGGCAGTACTGAGGGAGCGCTGCACTGTCGGAGGGTCAGTACTGAGGGAGTGCTGCACTGTCGGAGGGGCAGTACTGAGGGAGTGCTGCACTGTCGGAGGGGCAGTACTGAGGGAGTGCTGCACTGTCGGAGGGGCAGTACTGAGGGAGTGTTGCAATGTCGGAGGGTCAGTACTGAGGGAGTGCTGCACTGTCGGAGGGGCAGTACTGAGGTAGTGCTGCACTTTCGGAGGGTCAGTACTGAGGGAGCACTGCACTGTCAGAGGGTCAGTACTGAGGGAGTGCTGCACTGTCGGAGGGGCAGTACTGAAGGAGTGCCGCACTGTCTGAGGGGCAGTACTGAGGGAGTGCTGCACTGTCGGAGGGTCAGTACTGAGGGAGCGCCGCACTGTCTGTGGGGCAGTACTGAGGGAGTGCTGCACTGTCGGAGGGGCAGTATTGAGGGAGTGCCGCACTGTCAGAGGGGCAGTACTGAGGGAGTGCTGCACTGTCGGAGGATCAGTATTGAGGGAGTGCGGCACTGTCGGAGGGGCAGTATTGAGGGAGTGCTGCACTATCGGAGGGGCAGTACTGAGGGAGTGCTGCACTGTCGGAGGGTCAGTACTGAGGGAGCGCTGCACTGTCGGAGGGTCAGTACTGAGGGAGTGCTGCACTGTCGGAGGGGCAGTACTGAGGGAGCGCTGCACTGTCGGAGGGGCAGTACTGAGGGAGTGCTGCACTGTCGGAGGGGCAGTACTGAGGGAGCGCTGCACTGTCGGTGGGGCAGTACTGAGGGAGTGCTGCACTGTCGGAGGGGCAGTACTGAGGTAGTGCTGCACTGTCGGAGGGGCAGTACTGAGGGAGTGCTGCACTGTCGGAGGGGCAGTACTGAGGGAGCGCTGCACTGTCGGAGGGTCAGTACTGAGGGAGCGCTGCACTGTCGGAGGGGCAGTACTGAGGGAGCGCTGCACTGTCGGAGGGGCAGTACTGAGGGAGCGCTGCACTGTCGGAGGGGCAGTACTGAGGGAGCACTGCACTGTCGGAGGGTCAGTACTGAGGGAGCGCTGCACTGCCGGAGGGGCAGTACTGAGGGAGTGCCGCACTGTCGGAGGGGCAGTACTGAGGGAGTGCTGCACTGTCGGTGGGGCAGTACTGAGGGAGCGCTTCACTGTCGGAGGGTCAGTACTGAGTGAGTGCTGCACTTTCGGAGGGGCAGTACTGAGGGAGCGCTGCACTGTTGGAGGGGCAGTACTGTGGGAGTGCTGCACTGTCGGAGGGACGTGCTGAGGGAGCGCTGTACTGTCGGAGGGGCAGTACTGAGGGAGTGCTGCACTGTTGGAGGGGCAGTACTGAGGGAGCGCCGCACTGTTGGAGGGGCAGTACTGAGGGAGCACCGCACTATCGGAGGGGCTGTACTGAGGGAGTGCTGCACTGTCGGAGGGGCTGTACTGAGGGAGCACCGCACTGTCGGAGGGGCTGTACTGAGGGAGCACCGCACTGTCGGAGGGGCTGTACTGAGGGAGCACCGCACTGTTGGTGGGGCTGTACTGAGGGAGCGCCTCAGTTTATACATTGCACATTGCACATTCCAGAGCAGTCAGGCGTGTGTGTGTAATCTGGGATGGGCTTTCCTAATGCTACAAAACATTCAACTTGTTTGTTTTTCTTATCTTCATACTCTTCCCTTGGAGAACAGTGTGAAGTATTGGAAGAATTGGCAGGCTGATTAACAGTCTGACAGGCCGCGACGTGAATGCTCCCTCCATGGCTGTAACCATTTTTCACCCAGCCAATAGCGGGGTCAGTCCTGTATAGTGGGAGAGTTTTATGGGTTCCCACACCCATAGGATGAGGGGGTGGGGCCGCCCACCAGACGCGAGGATCTCGCTGGATGCCAACCCAGAATTCAGAGCCGGAGGTCCGGTCTGCTTTCGCCCAGACTATCTGGAGAGGGATTTCGAAGCCTGCACTTTATGACTAAGAACCGGCAAAGCTGCCACGACTAAAGGCTCGCTCCGGCCAACTTATTAAGCACAGCAGTTGTAAAATATCGCCGGTGGAATCAGACAATTGGAAAGACCGACACAGAATGCTACATGTTTGGACTGAGGGTTCCTTACTGTGCCAGCGATTCAACCAGTGACAGCAGCTCAGTGTCTTTAGCCTTTAGTTCTTCCGCCTTGTGTTGCAACTCCTTCCTGCCAGTCAGTAAATCTTCATTTAGGGCCTGGCGATGGGCAGAAAATAGAGGAATTCATCCGAAAGGGGAACTCACTGCTCGCTGTCAAATCGTACTTGATACACACAAGTCCTTCCCCTGACTCTCACTGGGATACGTGCTCCGGAGGAACCGGTACCTCCTCGGTACCCCTCCCGTCCCTCTCCCGTACCCCTCCCGTCCCTCTCCCGTACCCCTCCCGTACCCATCCCGTACCCCTCTCGCACCTCTCCCGTACCCCTCCCGTACCCCTCTCGCACCTCTCCCGTACCTCTCCCGTATCTCTCCCGTACCCCTCCCGTACCCCTCCCGTTCCCCTCCCGTACCCCTCCCGTACCCCTCCCGACCCTCTCCCGTATCTCTCCTGTCCCTCTCCCGTCCCTCTCCCGTACCCCTCCCGTACCCCTCCCGTACCTCTCCCGTCCCTCTCCCGTACCCCTCCCGTCCCTCTCCCGTACCCCTCCCGTACCCCTCTCGCACCTCTCCTGTACCCCTCCCGTACCCCTCCCGTACCTCTCCCGTACCCCTCCCGTACCCCTCCCGTCCCTCTCCTGTACCCCTCCCGTACCCCTCCCGTACCCCTCCCGTACCCCTCCCGTATCTCTCCCGTCCCTCTCCCGTACCTCTCCCGTATCTCTCCCGTCCCTCTCCCGTACCTCTCCCGTACCTCTCCCGACCCTCTCCCGTATCTCTCCCGACCCTCTCCCGACCCTCTCCCATATCTCTCCCGTCCCTCTCCCGTCCCTCTCCCGTCCCTCTCCCGTACCCCTCCCGTCCCTCTCCCGTACCCCTCCCGTACCCATCCCGTACCCCTCTCGCACCTCTCCCGTACCCCTCCCGTACCCCTCTCGCACCTCTCCCGTACCTCTCCCGTATCTCTCCCGTACCCCTCCCGTACCCCTCCCGTTCCCCTCCCGTACCCCTCCCGTACCCCTCCCGACCCTCTCCCGTATCTCTCCTGTCCCTCTCCCGTCCCTCTCCCGTACCCCTCCCGTACCCCTCCCGTACCTCTCCCGTCCCTCTCCCGTACCCCTCCCGTCCCTCTCCCGTACCCCTCCCGTACCCCTCTCGCACCTCTCCCGTACCCCTCCCGTACCCCTCTCGCACCTCTCCCGTACCTCTCCCGTACCCCTCCCGTACCCCTCCCGTCCCTCTCCTGTACCCCTCCCGTACCCCTCCCGTACCCCTCCCGTACCCCTCCCGTACCCCTCCCGTATCTCTCCCGTCCCTCTCCCGTACCTCTCCCGTATCTCTCCCGTCCCTCTCCCGTACCTCTCCCGTACCTCTCCCGACCCTCTCCCGTATCTCTCCCGACCCTCTCCCGACCCTCTCCCATATCTCTCCCGTCCCTCTTCCGTTCCTCTCCCGTATCTCTCCGGTCCCTCTCCCGTACCCCTCCCGTCCCTCTCCCGTACCCCTCCCGTACCCCTCTCGCACCTCTCCTGTACCCCTCCCGTACCTCTCCCGTACCCCTCCCGTACCCCTCCCGGCCCTCTCCCGTACCCCTCCTGTACCCCTCCCGTACCCCTCCCGTACCTCTCCCGTACCCCTCCCGTACCCCTCCCGTCCCTCTCCTGTACCCCTCCCGTACCCCTCCCGTACCCCTCCCGTACCCCTCCCGTACCTCTCCCGTACCTCTCCCGTATCTCTCCCGTCCCTCTCCCGTACCTCTCCCGTATCTCTCCCGTCCCTCTCCCGTACCTCTCCCGTACCTCTCCCGACCCTCTCCCGTATCTCTCCCGACCCTCTCCCGACCCTCTCCCATATCTCTCCCGTCCCTCTTCCGACCCTCTCCCGTATCTCTCCCGACCCTCTCCCGTCTCTCTCCCGTATCTCTCCCGTCCCTCTCCCGTCCCTCTCCCGTCCCTCTCCCGACCCTCTCCCGTATCTCTCCCGTCCCTCTCCCGTATCTCTCCCGTACCTCTCCCGTATCTCTCCCGTCCCTCTCCCGACCCTCTCCCGTCCCTCTCCCGTACCCTCTCCCGCCCCTCTCCCGCATCTCTCCCGTACCTCTCCCATCCCTCTCCCGTATCTCTCCCGTACCCCTCCCGTACCCCTCCCGTACCCCTCCCGTATCTCTCCCGTCCCTCTCCCGTACCTCTCCCGTATCTCTCCCGTCCCTCTCCCGTACCTCTCCCGTACCTCTCCCGACCCTCTCCCGTATCTCTCCCGACCCTCTCCCGACCCTCTCCCATATCTCTCCCGTCCCTCTTCCGTTCCTCTCCCGTATCTCTCCCGTCCCTCTCCCGTACCCCTCCCGTCCCTCTCCCGTACCTCTCCCGTACCCCTCTCGCACCTCTCCTGTACCCCTCCCGTACCCCTCCCGTACCTCTCCCGTACCCCTCCCGTACCCCTCCCGGCCCTCTCCCGTACCCCTCCCGTACCCCTCCCGTACCCCTCCCGTACCTCTCCCGTACCCCTCCCGTACCCCTCCCGTCCCTCTCCTGTACCCCTCCCGTACCCCTCCCGTACCCCTCCCGTACCCCTCCCGTACCTCTCCCGTATCTCTCCCGTCCCTCTCCCGTACCTCTCCCGTATCTCTCCCGTCCCTCTCCCGTACCTCTCCCGTACCTCTCCCGACCCTCTCCCGTATCTCTCCCGACCCTCTCCCGACCCTCTCCCATATCTCTCCCGTCCCTCTTCCGACCCTCTCCCGTATCTCTCCCGTCCCTCTCCCGTCTCTCTCCCATATCTCTCCCGTCCCTCTCCCGTCCCTCTCCCGTCCCTCTCCCGTACCCCTCCCGTCCCTCTCCCGTACCCCTCCCGTACCCATCCCGTACCCCTCTCGCACCTCTCCCGTACCCCTCCCGTACCCCTCTCGCACCTCTCCCGTACCTCTCCCGTATCTCTCCCGTACCCCTCCCGTACCCCTCCCGTTCCCCTCCCGTACCCCTCCCGTACCCCTCCCGACCCTCTCCCGTATCTCTCCTGTCCCTCTCCCGTCCCTCTCCCGTACCCCTCCCGTACCCCTCCCGTACCTCTCCCGTCCCTCTCCCGTACCCCTCCCGTACCCCTCTCGCACCTCTCCCGTACCCCTCCCGTACCCCTCTCGCACCTCTCCCGTACCTCTCCCGTACCCCTCCCGTACCCCTCCCGTCCCTCTCCTGTACCCCTCCCGTACCCCTCCCGTACCCCTCCCGTACCCCTCCCGTACCCCTCCCGTATCTCTCCCGTCCCTCTCCCGTACCTCTCCCGTATCTCTCCCGTCCCTCTCCCGTACCTCTCCCGTACCTCTCCCGACCCTCTCCCGTATCTCTCCCGACCCTCTCCCGACCCTCTCCCATATCTCTCCCGTCCCTCTTCCGTTCCTCTCCCGTATCTCTCCTGTCCCTCTCCCGTACCCCTCCCGTCCCTCTCCCGTACCCCTCCCGTACCCCTCTCGCACCTCTCCTGTACCCCTCCCGTACCCCTCCCGTACCTCTCCCGTACCCCTCCCGTACCCCTCCCGGCCCTCTCCCGTACCCCTCCTGTACCCCTCCCGTACCCCTCCCGTACCTCTCCCGTACCCCCTCCCGTACCCCTCCCGTCCCTCTCCTGTACCCCTCCCGTACCCCTCCCGTACCCCTCCCGTACCCCTCCCGTACCTCTCCCGTACCTCTCCCGTATCTCTCCCGTCCCTCTCCCGTACCTCTCCCGTATCTCTCCCGTCCCTCTCCCGTACCTCTCCCGTACCTCTCCCGACCCTCTCCCGTATCTCTCCCGACCCTCTCCCGACCCTCTCCCATATCTCTCCCGTCCCTCTTCCGTACCTCTCCCGTATCTCTCCCGACCCTCTCCCGTCTCTCTCCCGTATCTCTCCCGTCCCTCTCCCGTCCCTCTCCCGGCCCTCTCCCGTATCTCTCCCGTCCCTCTCCCGTATCTCTCCCGTACCTCTCCCGTATCTCTCCCGTCCCTCTCCCGACCCTCTCCCGTCCCTCTCCCGTACCCTCTCCCGCCCCTCTCCCGCATCTCTCCCGTACCCCTCCCGTACCCCTCCCGTACCCCTCCCGTACCCCTCCCGTATCTCTCCCGTCCCTCTCCCGTACCTCTCCCGTCCCTCTCCCGTATCTCTCCCGTCCCTCTCCTGTACCTCTCCCGATCCTCTCCCGTATCTCTCCCGACCCTCTCCCGACCCTCTCCCATATCTCTCCCGTCCCTCTTCCGTTCCTCTCCCGTATCTCTCCCGTCCCTCTCCCGTACCCCTCCCGTCCATCTCCCGTACCCCTCCCGTACCCCTCTCGCACCTCTCCTGTACCCCTCCCGTACCCCTCCCGTACCTCTCCCGTACCCCTCCCGTACCCCTCCCGGCCCTCTCCCGTACCCCTCCTGTACCCCTCCCGTACCCCTCCCGTACCTCTCCCGTACCCCTCCCGTACCCCTCCCGTCCCTCTCCTGTACCCCTCCCGTACCCCTCCCGTACCCCTCCCGTACCCCTCCCGTACCTCTCCCGTACCTCTCCCGTATCTCTCCCGTCCCTCTCCCGTACCTCTCCCGTATCTCTCCCGTCCCTCTCCCGTACCTCTCCCGTACCTCTCCCGACCCTCTCCCGTATCTCTCCCGACCCTCTCCCGACCCTCTCCCATATCTCTCCCGTCCCTCTTCCATCCCTCTCCCGTATCTCTCCCGACCCTCTCCCGTCTCTCTCCCGTATCTCTCCCGTCCCTCTCCCGTCCCTCTCCCGTCCCTCTCCCGTACCCCTCCCGTCCTTCTCCCGTACCCCTCCCGTACCCATCCCGTACCCCTCTCGCACCTCTCCCGTACCCCTCCCGTACCCCTCTCGCACCTCTCCCGTACCTCTCCCGTATCTCTCCCGTACCCCTCCCGTACCCCTCCCGTTCCCCTCCCGTACCCCTCCCGTACCCCTCCCGACCCTCTCCCGTATCTCTCCTGTCCCTCTCCCGTCCCTCTCCCGTACCCCTCCCGTACCCCTCCCGTACCTCTCCCGTCCCTCTCCCGTACCCCTCCCGTCCCTCTCCCGTACCCCTCCCGTACCCCTCTCGCACCTCTCCTGTACCCCTCCCGTACCCCTCCCGTACCTCTCCCGTACCCCTCCCGTACCCCTCCCGTCCCTCTCCTGTACCCCTCCCGTACCCCTCCCGTACCCCTCCCGTACCCCTCCCGTACCCCTCCCGTACCCCTCCCGTATCTCTCCCGTCCCTCTCCCGTACCTCTCCCGTATCTCTCCCGTCCCTCTCCCGTACCTCTCCCGTACCTCTCCCGACCCTCTCCCGTATCTCTCCCGTCGCTCTCCCGACCCTCTCCCATATCTCTCCCGTCCCTCTTCCGTTCCTCTCCCGTATCTCTCCCGTCCCTCTCCCGTACCCCTCCCGTCCCTCTCCCATACCCCTCCCGTACCCCTCTCGCACCTCTCCTGTACCCCTCCCGTACCCCTCCCGTACCTCTCCCGTACCCCTCCCGTACCCCTCCCGGCCCTCTCCCGTACCCCTCCTGTACCCCTCCCGTACCCCTCCCGTACCTCTCCCGTACCCCTCCCGTACCCCTCCCGTCCCTCTCCTGTACCCCTCCCGTACCCCTCCCGTACCCCTCCCGTACCTCTCCCGTACCTCTCCCGTATCTCTCCCGTCCCTCTCCCGTACCTCTCCCGTATCTCTCCCGTCCCTCTCCCGTACCTCTCCCGTACCTCTCCCGACCCTCTCCCGTATCTCTCCCGACCCTCTCCCGACCCTCTCCCATATCTCTCCCGTCCCTCTCCCGTATCTCTCCCGCCCCTCTCCCGTCTCTCTCCCGTATCTCTCCCGTCCCTCTCCCGTACCTCTCCCGTACCTCTCCCGACCCTCTCCCGTATCTCTCCCGTCCCTCTCCCGACCCTCTCCCATATCTCTCCCGTCCCTCTTCCGTTCCTCTCCCGTATCTCTCCCGTCCCTCTCCCGTACCCCTCCCATCCCTCTCCCGTACCCCTCCCGTACCCCTCTCGCACCTCTCCTGTACCCCTCCCGTACCCCTCCGTACCTCTCCCGTACCCCTCCCGTACCCCTCCCGGCCCTCTCCCGTACCCCTCCTGTACCCCTCCCGTACCCCTCCCGTACCTCTCCCGTACCCCTCCCGTACCCCTCCCGTCCCTCTCCTGTACCCCTCCCGTACCCCTCCCGTACCCCTCCCGTACCCCTCCCGTACCTCTCCCGTACCTCTCCCGTATCTCTCCCGTCCCTCTCCCGTACCTCTCCCGTATCTCTCCCGTCCCTCTCCCGTACCTCTCCCGTACCTCTCCCGACCCTCTCCCGTATCTCTCCCGACCCTCTCCCGACCCTCTCCCATATCTCTCCCGACCCTCTCCCGTATCTCTCCCGACCCTCTCCCGTCTCTCTCCCGTATCTCTCCCGTCCCTCTCCCGTCCCTCTCCCGTCCCTCTCCCGTCCCTCTCCCGTATCTCTCCCGTCCCTCTCCCGTATCTCTCCCGTACCTCTCCCGTATCTCTCCCGTCCCTCTCCCGACCCTCTCCCGTCCCTCTCCCGTACCCTCTCCCGCCCCTCTCCCGCATCTCTCCCGTACCTCTCCCGTCCCTCTCCCGTATCTCTCCCGTACCTCTCCCATCCCTCTCCCGTATCTCTCCCGTACCTCTCCCGTCCCTCTCCCGTCCCTCTCCCGTACCCCTCCCGTCCCTCTCCCGTCCCTCTCCCGTCCCTCTCCCGTCCCTCTCCCGTATCTATCCCGTACCTCTCCCGTCCCTCTCCCGTACCTCTCCCGTACCTCTCCCGTCCCTCACCCGTACCCCTCCCGTCCCTCTCCCGTATCTCTCCCGTACCCCTCCCATCCCTCTCCCGTACCTCTCCCGTATCTCTCCCGTACCTCTCCCGTCCCTCTCCCGTCCCTCTCCCGTACCCCTCCCGGCCCTCTCCCGTATCTCTCCCGTACCCCTCCCGTATCTCTCCCGTCCCTCTCCCGTACCTCTCCCGTATCTCTCCCGTACCCCGTCCCGTACGTCTCCCGTACCCCTCCCGTACCTCTCCCGTATCTCTCCCGTCCCTCTCCCGTCCCTCTCCCGTCCCTCTCCCGTCCCTCTCCCGTATCTCTCCCGACCCTCTCCCGTATCTCTCCCGTACCTCTCCCGTATCTCTCCCGTCCCTCTCCCGACCCTCTCCCGTCCCTCTCCCGTACCCTCTCCCGCCCCTCTCCCGCATCTCTCCCGTACCTCTCCCATCCCTCTCCCGTATCTCTCCCGTACCTCTCCCATCCCTCTCCCGTATCTCTCCCGTACCTCTCCCGTCCCTCTCCCGTCCCTCTCCCGTCCCTCTCCCGTACCCCTCCCGTCCCTCTCCCGTCCCTCTCCCGTCCCTCTCCCGTATCTATCCCGTACCTCTCCCGTCCCTCTCCCGTACCTCTCCCGTACCTCTCCCGTCCCTCACCCGTACCCCTCCCGTCCCTCTCCCGTATCTCTCCCGTACCCCTCCCATCCCTCTCCCGTACCTCTCCCGTATCTCTCCCGTACCTCTCCCGTCCCTCTCCCGTCCCTCTCCCGTACCCCTCCCGGCCCTCTCCCGTATCTCTCCCGTACCCCTCCCGTATCTCTCCCGTCCCTCTCCCGTACCTCTCCCGTATCTCTCCCGTACCCCGTCCCGTACGTCTCCCGTACCCCTCCCGTACCTCTCCCGTATCTCTCCCGTACCCCGTCCCATACCTCTCCCGTACCCCTCCCGTCCCTCTCCCGTCCCCCTCCCGTACCCCTCCCGTACCTCTCCCGTATCTCTCCCGTACCCCGTCCCGTACCTCTCCCGTACCCCTCCCGTCCCTCTCCCGTACCCCGTCCCGTACCCCGTCCCGTACCTCTCCCGTACCCCTCCCGTCCCTCTCCCGTACCCCGTCCCGTACCCCGTCCCGTACCTTTCCCGTACCTCTCCCGTACCTCTCCCGTACCTTTCCCGTACCCCTCCCGTACCCCTCCCGTACCTCTCCTGTAACTCTCCAAAATCCCTCTGTACCTCTCCCGTACCTCTCCCGTACCCCTCCCGTACCCCTCCGGTACCTCTCCCAAGTACCCATTCCTCATGGGGAAGCCTAGGCAGCAAGTGTCACCTGGATATACGACAGTGGAGACATCACATCCGAGCATGATCCTGTCCTGACACACGCACTTTCTGGCAAGGGTCACTTGACAATGTTCAGGAGAAGGACCCCATGGCTGATTATTCCCCCTCCTTAACCCAACCTTAACCTAGCTACATTTAGGAGGGGGAGGTGGGGGATGGAGCACAAAAGGGGAGAAAACTGACATCAAACAAGGAGATAAACCCAAAACCAAAGTCAGTTAGGAACATTCACCTTCTCCCCGCACATGTATAGTTTCAGAACACACATGTACAGTAATTAGTCACGCTCTCCTCGCTCTCACTCTTACCTCACACACTGACTCTCTTCACTCATTGTCTCTTCACACACTCTCTCCCCGCACATTCACCCTCTCCTCACACACTCACTCTCCTCATACATTCACCCTCTCCTCGCACACTCACTCTTACCTTGCACACTCACTCATTGCGTCATGCACCGACAGGACGCAGATCCAAGCCTGTGAATCCTCGAATGGCGTGCATCAGCCATGGCTTGGCAGTGAAGCAATAAGCAGTGGCGAGGCACTTTGACCCAGAGAAGAAGATTGGAGAGAAACATCACCCTGGGATCATTCTCAACCATCTGACAGGGGTGAGGGACAGAGTGAAACTGACAAAGGCCTCGGGACAAGTTGTCCACCTGGCCGTGTCAGCTTGGCTCTGTCCCTCAGAAGGTCATGGGTTCAAGTCCCACTCCAGAGACCTAAGCACATAATCTAGGCTGAGGCTTCCCTGCAGTAGTGAGGGATGCTGCACTGTCGAAGGTGCCGTCTTTCAGATGAGTTGTAAAACTGAGGCCAGTCTGTGCCAGTGGCTCATATGTTGTTTAAACATCCTAAGGCACTGTTTTGAAGAAGAGCAGGGGCTTTCCTGGTGTCCTGGCCAATATTACTCCCTCAACAAGGGATTGTTCTCTTTGGAGCAGAGAAGGTTGAGGGAAGATTTAAAAGAGGTGTTCAAAATCATGAAGGGTTTTGATGGAGTAAATAAGGAGAAACTGTTTCCAGTGGCAGGAGGGTTGGTAACCAGAGGACACTGATTTAAGATAATTGGCAAAAGAACCAGAGGGGAGATGAGGAGAATGTTTTTTACACAACGAGTTGTTGTGATCTGGAATGCGCTGCCTGAAAGGGCGGTGGAAGCAGATTCAATAGTGACTTTCAAAAGGGAGTTGGATAAATACTTGAAGGGAAAAATTTGCAGGGCTCTGGGGAAAGAGCAGGGGCAGTGGAACTAATTGGAGAGCTCGACCAAAGAGCCGGCACAGGCACGATGGGCTGCTTGGCCTCTTGCTGTGCTGTATCACTCTATGATTCTAACCTATCTGCCTGCTATTTGTGGGATCTTGCTCTATGCAAAATGGCTGCTGTGTTTGACTCTACGGCAGTCCCTGCTGTTCAATGTAATTCACGGTACATGAGGAATGCAAATGCAGGTTTGTCTTTTTATCACGGACCAAGCTAAGAAAGAAAAACAGAAAAATTATAGACCGGCCATTCCAAGGTTGATTTTGTACCTCTGTTAGCCTGTCACGTTCAGCAGTTTTCATGGCCAATCCCTGCTCGAAGTCTGAGCTCGCCCGTGCCATTGATTGCTGCAGTGAGCTCACTTGCTCCCGTGCGGCCTGCAGCTCGGCCTGAAGTTCTTCGTTCTCCTTTGCGAGGGTTAACAGCTGTTCTCGTGCTCCTTCCTTCCCTTCCTGCGCGCTCTCCAGCTCGCAGGCTTCATTGTCCCATTGCCACTGTCCCATCCTCGCAACTTTTTGCTCCAATGCAACCTTCTCGGAGGACAGCTGTACCATCTGCGCACATAACTGCTCCACCTCGGCCTGTGCCCCCTCCATCTCACCTTGTGCCTTGGCGTTGCCCAGCTCCAGTTTTGCAGCACTCTCCTTCAATTGCAGAAAGTCCTCATCCAGGGTGGAAACCTTCTTCTTCAGGTCTTCCTTCTGTTGCTCCACTGTTTCCTTCTCAGCTTGAATGGTCTCAATTCTTTCCTTCATTCTTTGAACCTCTGGCCCATGGCTGTTCTCCAGCTCTTCCATTTGCTTCTTAACTCTGGCAACTTCCTGAGTAGAGTCCTCCAGAGCAGAAAGCACAGACATCAGCTTCCTCTGGATGGATCCATTCTCCTCGGAGACCTCTTGTAAACTGCACTGCACTTCTGTGTTTTCAGTTTGTACCTTGGCTATTTCTGCCTGGTTACTCTCAGATGTTGTCAGCTTAGTCTTCATCTCCTCTGCAAGAATCTTATGTTGGTCTTTCAATTCTGTTGCCTGGTTTTTTGTACGTGACCGTTCTGCAGTTAACATATGGAGTTGGGCAACAGTTTCCTCTAGTTTCTGTTCGGTTTCTGACTTCTCTGCATTTGATGACTCCAATTTCTGAGTAATTTCTTCAAGTTTGTCCTTCAAGACCGTCAGATCTTGCCCTTTCTTTGCTACAGTGTTTGTGTTTTCTTCAACGGGGCTTTTGGAAGTCAACTCTTGCTCTTTGTATTTCACCAGCTGTTGACGAAGGTCAGAAAGTTTCACCTGGGCCAGCTGGTGTTCCTGTTTCAAAGCAGCGAGAGAATCCGAGCACATAATCTTCTCCTGTGCGAGTTCATCCCTTTCCAGCTGACACTTCTCCAGCTTTTGATTGACCAACTCATTCTGCATTTGGACCTTCCTCAGGTTTTCTTCAAGAGTCCCGTTGTCCTCCCTCAGCTTTAGTTCTTTTCCGTCAGGAGAGAGGATGACATCACCGCTCTGTTGAAGCAGCTGTTGCTCAGAAGCCTGGAGTCTGCTGACCTCTGACTGAAGTGAGACGACAGACATTTCGAAATTTTTGACCTTCCGCTGGCTCTCCTTGTGCTTGTCTTCCAGTGAATTGTTGAGAGACTCCAGGCTCTGCAGTTTGGACTGTAGCTTTTCCATCTCGGCCAATTGCTTGCCTGTCTCCAGCTCTATCTCACTCTGAACCCCAGCCAGGATTGCCTCTTTGTTTTTTAGTTCCTCCATCACTTTCTTGAGCCTTTGATCGGCATCCCGTTTCATTTCATCATATTCTTTTGGATGTTCTCCGAGCTCGAGCTTCAGTTTTTCCAACTCTTCCTTGTGGACTTGTTGGGCGGCTGCCATCTTCTCCACCTGCTCCTTTTTCAGTAACATATTCTCATGAACTTTTTCAACCATTTCTTGTTTCAGCCCATCGAGGATACTATCCATTTCCTCAACGGTTTCGTTCAAGAACTTATTACTGTCCTCCAGCTGGCCAACCCTGTTCGCTTGTTCTTCACTTTTCTTCTGCATCTCCTTCAGGTTTGAGATCTCTTGCTGAAGTTTGGAGGACTCCTCCCCATGGATCTTCTCTTTCTCTTTGAGAAGACCGTTGAGTTCCTCAATGACATGCACTTTCTCCTTTAGATCCCTGCTGAGTTTCTCCATTCGAGATTGCTGCTCTGTTTCTACCTTCAGTTCAATCTCGCTCTTCTCACCTGCAGTCAAGGTGGACACAAATTCCTGATACCTCTGAGCATCAACTTGGCCTCTCTCCCTTGACTGCAACGAGCTGTTAGACAGTTGGTCCAAGTTGCTCACCAACCCTACATTCTTTGCTTCATTTTGGGACATTTGAACGTCATGTTCAGAATGCACCTGTTGACCTGGAGCTGACCTGGAGCCATCAGACTCAATAGATATTTCCAGAATTGGTTCTTGCCTCTCTTGCAGATTACTGCTACTGTGGGAAACATCATGTGGTGCTGATGCTCCTGCTGATATTCCTTGTGCATTGGCCTTCCTGGATTCCTTCATCTGTCTGATGACCACTGGCTTTTCGTGCTCAGCGTTCTTCGCTGGCCCGTTATTTGCATTTTTGTACATCCCCTAAGTATGAATTGATTGGCACAAATGTTAAACATCAGACATTGAGCAACATCCTCGGGAGGTTCCTGCCTTCACATTATTCAACATGGGAGACCAAAAATTATCAGCAAAATAAAGTGATCAACAGCAAGGTCATCATCAGCATATGTATCTATACATTAATCATTTACTCTACACCTAAACTTTACTGGGAGTGTTTGATGGGACAGTGTAGAGGGAGCTTTACTCTGTATCTAACTCGTGCTGTACCTGCCCTGTGAGTGTTTGATGGGACAGTGTAGAGGGAGCTTTACTCTGTATCTAACCCGTGCTGTACCTGCCCTGGGAGTGCTTGATGGGACAGTGTAGAGGGAGCTTTACTCTGTCTATAACCCGTGCTGTTCCTGCCCTGGGAGTGTTTGATGGGGCAGTGTAGAGGGAGCTTTACTCTGTATCGAACCCGTGCTGTACGTGCCCTGGGAATGTTTGATGGGACAGTGTAGAGGTAGCATTACTCTGTATATAACCCGTGCTGTACCTGCCCTGGGAGTGTTAAATGGGGCAGTGTAAAGGTAGCTTTACTTTGTATCTAACACGTGCTGTACCTGCCCTGTGAGTGTTTGATGGGACAGGGTAGAGGGAGCTTTACTCTGTATCTAACCCGTGCTGTACCTGCCCTGGGAGTGTTTGATGGGGCAGTGTAGAGGGAGCTTTACTCTGTCTATAACCCATGCTGCACCTGCCCTGGGAGTGTTTGATGGGGCAGTGTAGAGGGAGCTTTACTCTGTATCAAACCCGTGCTGTACGTGCCCTGGGAGTGTTTGATGGGACAGTGTAGAGGTAGCATTACTCTGTATATAACCCGTGCTGTACCTGCCCTGTAAGTGTTAAATAGGGCAGTGTAAAGGTAGCTTTACTTTGTATCTAACACGTGCTGTACCTGTTCTGGGAGTGTTTGATGGGACAGGGTAGAGGGAGCTTTACTCTGTATCTAACCATTGATGTACCTGCCCTGGAAGTGTTTGATGGGACATTGTAGAGGAAGCTTTACTCTGTATGTAATCCGTGCTGTACTTGCACTGGGAGTGTTTGATGGGACGGTGTAGAGGGAGTTTTAATCTCTATCTACCCCGTGCTTTACCTGCCCTGGGAGTGTTTGATGGGGCAGTGTAGAGGGAGCTTTAGTCTGTATCTAACCCGTGCTGTACCTGCCCTGGGACTGTTTGATGGGACAGTGTAGAGGGAGCATTACTCTGTATCTAACCCGTGCTGTACCTCTCCTGGGATTGTTTGATGGGACAGTGTAGAGGGAGCTTTACTCTGTACCTAACCCCGTGCTGTACCTGCCCTGGGAGTGTTTGATGGGACAGTGTAGAGGGAGTTTTAATCTCTATCTAACCCGTGCTTTACCAGCCCTGGGAGTGTTTGATGGGACAGTGTAGAGGGAAGCTTTACTCTGTATCTAACCCATGCTGTACCTGCCCTGGGAGTGTTTGATGCGACAGTGTAGAGGGAGCTTTACTCTGTATCTAACCCCGTGCTGTACCTGCCCTGGGAGTGTTTGATGGGACAGTGTAGAGGGAGCTATACTCTGTATCTAACCCGTGCTGTACCTGCCCTGGGAATGATTGATGGGACAGTGTAGAGGGAGCTTTACTCTGTATCTAACCCGTGCTGTACTTGCCCTGGGAGTGTTTCATGGGACAGTGTAGAGGGAAGCTTTACTCTGTATCTAACCCGTGCTGTACCTGCCCTGGGAGTGTTTGAAGAGACAGTGTAGAGGGAGCTTTACTCTGTATCTAACCCGTGCTGTATCTGCCCTGGGAATGATTGATGGGACAGTGTAGAGGGAGCATTACTCTGTATCTAACCCATGCTGTACCTCTCCTGGGATTGTTTGATGGACATGATGCGGAGATGCCGGTGTTGGACTGGGGTGGACAAAATTGAGAGTTCGCACAACACCAGGTTATAGTCCAACAGTTTTATTTGAAATCACAAGCTTTCGGAGCTATCGATTGCTCCTTCCTTCCTGGCTGACTTAATTAACTTTATCACACCTCGGCAGATAGTCAGGATGATTTAATTTAGTGGTCTGCAATTGTAAGGTACACATGCTTTGTTTTCTGTCTATATATGCTTTGCCGATTCTGTATCTAATTTACTTCACCTGAGGAAGGAGCAATCGATAGCTCCGAAAGCTTGTGATTTCAAATAAAAATGTTGGACTATAACCTGGTGTTGTGCGACCTCTCAATTGTTTGATGGGACAGTGTAGAGGGAGCTTTACTCTGTACCTAACCCCGTGCTGTACCTGCCCTGGGAGTGTTTGATGGGACAGTGTAGAGGGAGTTTTAATCTCTATCTAACCCATGCTGTACCTGCCCTGGGATTGTTTGATGGGGCAGTGTAGAGGGGGCTTTACTCTGTATCTAACTCGTGCTGTATCTGCCCTGTGAGTGTTTGATGGGACAGTGTAGAGGGAGGTTTACTCTGTGTCTAACCCCGTGCTGTACCTCTCCTGGGAGTGTTTGATGGGACAGTGTAGAGCGAGCTTTACTCTGCATCTAACCCGTGCTGCACCTGCCCTGGAAGTGTTTGATGGGGCAGTGTAGAGGGAGCTTTACTCTGTATCTAACCAGAGCTGTACCTGCCCTGGGAGTGTTTGATGCGAAAGTGTAGAGGGAGCTTTACTCTGTATCTAACCCGTGCTGTACCTGCCCTGGGAATGATTGATGGGACAGTGTAGAGGGAGCTTTACTCTGTATCTAACCCGTGCTGTACCTGCCCTGGGAGTGTTAAATGGGGCAGTGTAAAGGTAGCTTTACTTTGTATCTAACAGGTGCTGTACCTGCCCTGTGAGTGTTTGATGGGACAGGGAAGAGGGAGCTTTACTCTGTAGCTAACCCGTGCTTCACCTGCCCTGGGAGTGTTTGATGGGGCAGTGTAGAGGGAGCTTTACTCTGTATCGAACCCGTGCTGTACGTGTCCTGGGAGTGTTTGATGGGACAGTGTAGAGGTAGCATTACTCTGTATATAACCCGTGCTGTACCTGCCCTGTAAGTGTTAAATAGGGCAGTGTAAAGGTAGCTTTACTTTGTATCTAACACGTGCTGTACCTGTTCTGGGAGTGTTTGATGGGACAGGGTAGAGGGAGCTTTACTCTGTATCTAACCATTGATGTACCTGCCCTGGAAGTGTTTGATGGGACAATGTAGAGGGAGCTTTAATCTGTCTCTAACCCCTGCTGTAATTGCCCTGGGAGTGCTTGATGGGACATTGTAGAGGAAGCTTTACTCTGTATGTAATCCGTGCTGTACTTGCACTGGGAGTGTTTGATGGGACGGTGTAGAGGGAGTTTTAATCTCTATCTACCCCGTGCTTTACCTGCCCTGGGAGTGTTTGATGGGGCAGTGTAGAGGGAGCTTTAGTCTGTATCTAACCCGTGCTGTACCTCTCCTGGGAGTGTTTATGGGACAGTGTAGAGGGAGCTTTACTCTGTACCTAACCCCGTGCTGTACCTGCCCTGGGAGTGTTTGATGGGACAGTGTAGAGGGAGTTTTAATCTCTATCTAACCCGTGCTGTATCTGCCCTGGGAATGTTTGATGGGACAGTGTAGAGGGAGCTTTACTCTGTACCTAACCCCGTGCTGTACCTGCCCTGGGAGTGTTTCATGGGGCAGTGTAGAGGGAGATTTATTCTGTATCTAACCCGTGCTGTACCTGCCTTGCGAGTGTTTGATGGAACAGTATAGAGGGAGTTTTAATCTCCATCTAACCCGTGGTTTTCCTGCCCTGGGAGTGTTTGATGGAACAGTGTAGAGGGAGCTTTACTCTGTATCTAACCCGTGCTGTACTTGCCCTTGGAGTGTTTGATGGGACAGCATAGAGGGAAGCTTTACTCTGTATCTAACCCGTGCTGTACCTGCCCTGGGAGTGTTTGATGCGACAGTGTAGAGGGAAGCTTTACTCTGTATCTAACCCGTGCTCTACCTGCCCTGGGAGTGTTTGATGGGACAGTGCAGAGGGAGTTTTAATCTCTACCTAACCCGTGCTGTACCTGCCCTGGGAATGATTGATGGGACAGTGTCGAGGGAGCTTTACTCTATATCTAACCCATGCTTTACCTGCCCTGGAAGTGTTTGATGGGACAGTGTAGAGGGAGCTTTACTCTGTATCTAACCCGTGCTGTACCTGCCCTGGGAGTGTTAAATGGGGCAGTGTAAAGGTAGCTTTACTTTGTATCTAACAGGTGCTGTACCTGCCCTGTGAGTGTTTGATGGGACAGGGAAGAGGGAGCTTTACTCTGTAGCTAACCCGTGCTGCACCTGCCCTGGGAGTGTTTGATGGGGCAGTGTAGAGGGAGCTTTACTCTGTATCGAACCCGTGCTGTACGTGCCCTGGGAGTGTTTGATGGGACAGTGTAGAGGTAGCATTACTCTGTATATAACCCGTGCTGTACCTGCCCTGTAAGTGTTAAATAGGGCAGTGTAAAGGTAGCTTTACTTTGTATCTAACAGGTGCTGTACCTGTTCTGGGAGTGTTTGATGGGACAGGGTAGAGGGAGCTTTACTCTGTATCTAACCATTGATGTACCTGCCCTGGAAGTGTTTGATGGGACAATGTAGAGGGAGCTTTAATCTGTCTCTAACCCCTGCTGTAATTGCCCTGGGAGTGCTTGATGGGACATTGTAGAGGAAGCTTTACTCTGTATGTAATCCGTGCTGTACTTGCACTGGGAGTGTTTGATGGGACGGTGTAGAGGGAGTTTTAATCTCTATCTACCCCGTGCTTTACCTGCCCTGGGAGAGTTTGATGGGGCAGTGTAGAGGGAGCTTTAGTCTGTATCTAACCTGTGCTGTACCTCTCCTGGGATTGTTTATGGGACAGTGTAGAGGGAGCTTTACTCTGTACCTAACCCCGTGCTGTACCTGCCTTGCGAGTGTTTGATGGGACAGTATAGAGGGAGTTTTAATCTCCATCTAACCCGTGCTTTACCTGCCCTGGGAGTGTTTGATGGAACAGTGTAGAGGGAGCTTTACTCTGTAACTAACCCGTGCTGTACTTGCCCTTGGAGTATTTGATGGGACAGCGTAGAGGGAAGCTTTACTCTGTATCTAACCCGTGCTCTACCTGCCCTGGGAGTGTTTGATGGGACAGTGCAGAGGGAGTTTTAATCTCTACCTAACCCGTGCTGTACCTGCCCTGGGAATGATTGATGGGACAGTGTCGAGGGAGCTTTACTCTATATCTAACCCATGCTTTACCTGCCCTGGAAGTGTTTGATGGGGCAGTGTAGAGGGAGCTTTACTCTGTATCTAACCCATGCTGTACCTGCCCTGGGAGTGTTTGATGGGACAGTATAGAGGGAGTTTTACTCTGCATCTAACCCGTGCTGCACCTGCCCTGGGAGTGTTTGATGGGGCAGCGTAGAGGGAGCTTTAGTCTGTATCTAACCCATGCTGTACCTGCCCTGGGAGTGTTTGATGGGGCAGCGTAGAGGGCGCTTTAGTCTGTATCTAACCCGTGCTGTACCTGCCCTGGGAGTGTTTGATGGGACAGTGTAGAGGGAGCTTTACTCTGTGTCTAACCCGTGCTGTACCTGCCCTGGGAGTGTTTGATGGGACAGTGTAGAGGGAGTTTTACTCTGTATCTAACCCGTGCTGTACCTGCCCTGGGAGTGATTGATGGGACAGGGTAGAGGGAGCTTTACTCTGTATCTAACCTGTGCTGTACCTGCCCTGGGAGTGATTGATGGGACAGGGTAGAGGGAGCTTTACTCTGTATCTAACCCGTGCTTCACCTGCCCTGGGAGTGTTTGATGGGGCAGTGTAGAGGGAGCTTTAGTCTGTATCTAACCCGTGCTGTATCTGTTTTGGGAGTGTTTGGTGGGACAGTGTGGAGTGAGCTTTAATCTGTGTCTAACCCATGCTGTACCTGCCCTGGGAGTGTTTGACAGGACAGTGTAAAGGGAGCTATACTCTGTATCTAACCCCGTGCTGTACCTGCCCTGGGAGTGATTGGTGGGACAGTCTAGAGGGAGTTTTAATCTCTATCTAACCCGTGCTGTACCTGCCCTGGGAATGATTGATGGGGCAGTGTAGAGGGAGCTTTACTCTGCATCTAACCTGTGCTGTACCTGCCCTGGAAGTGTTTGATGGGGCAGTGTAGGGGGAGCTTTACTCTGTGTCTAACCCGTGCTGTTCCTGCCCTGGGAGTGTTTGATGGGACAGTGTAGAGGGAGCTTTACTCTGTGTCTAACCCGTGCTGTTCCTGCCCTGGGAGTGTTTGATGGGACAGTGTAGAGGGAGCTTTACTCTGTATCTAACCCGTGCTGTACCTGCCCAGGGAGTGTTTGATGGGACAGTGTAGAGGGAGCTTTACTCTGTATCTAACCCGTGCTGTACCTGCCAGGGAGTGTTTGATGGGACAGTGTAGAGGGAGCTTTACTCTGTATCTAACCCGTGCTGTTCCTGCCCTGGGAGTGTTTGATGGGACAGTGTAGAGGGAGCTTTACTCTGTATCTAACCCCGTGCTGTCCCTGCCCTGGGAGTGTTTGATGGGACAGTGTAGAGGGAGCTTTACTCTGTATCTAACCCGTGCTGTACCTGCCCTGGGAGTGTTTGATGGGACAGTGTAGAGGGAGCTTTACTCTGTATCTAACCCGTGCTGTACCTGCCCTGGGAGTGTTTGATGGGACAGTGTAGAGGGAGCTTTACTCTGTATCTAACCCGTGCTGTACCTGACACTAAACTAGAAGTGGAGGTTTGCTCTGTTCCCTACACCTCACACAGTGCCAAACTTCATTGCACCAGAAACTATTTTGAAGGTGTACGATACCTTAAAGCTGTTGCTGGTTGGAGCTCCGCCCCCTGATGCGCTTCTGGGAGTTTTAAATTCGCTGCAATGAACAGAATAGTGGGGAGATTGTGGCATTAATTCCTTCATCATGATATTTGTATATTAAGTAACATAATTCTCTCGGCTGTCCTTATTACAAATTATGACATACTTTTTATTTATTATTTGTTCCTGGGATGTGGGCGTCGCTGGCAAGGCCAGCATTTATTGCCCATCCCTAATTGCCCTTGAGAAGGTGGTGGTGAGCCGCCTTCTTGAACCGCTGCAGTCTGTGTGGTGAAGGTACTCCCACAGTGCTGTTAGGGAGGGAGTTCCAGGATTTTGATCCAACGACGATGAAGGAACGGCCGATATATTTCCAAGTCAGGATGGTGTGTGACTTGGAGGGGAACTTGGAGGTGGTGGTGTTCCCATGTGCCTGCTGCCCTTGTCCTTCTAGGTGGAAGAGGTCGCGGGTTTGGGAGGTGCTGCTGAAGAAGCCTTGGCGAGTTGCTGCAGTGCATCTTGTAGATGATACACACTGCAGCCATGGTGTGCCGGTGGTGGAGGGAGTGAATGTTTAAGGTGCTGGATGGGGTGCCCATCAAGCGGGCTGCTTTGTCCCGGATGGTGTCGAGCTTCTTGAGTGTTGTTGGAGCTGCACTCATCCAGGCAAGTGGAGAGAATTCCATCACACTCCTGACTTGTGCTTTGTAGATGGTGGAAAGGTTTTGGGGAGTCAAGAGGTGAGACACTCGCCACAGAATACACAGCCTCTGACCCGCTCTTGTTGCCACAGTATTTATGTGACTGGTCCAGTTAAGTTTCTGGTCAATGGTGACCCCCCAGGATATTGATGGTGGAGCATTCGGCGATGGTATTGCTGTTGAATGTCAAGGGGCATTGGCTAGACTCTCGCTTGTTGGAGATAGTGATTGCCTGGCAATTGTGTGGCATGAATTTTACTTTCCACATATCAGCCCAGGCCTGAATGTCATCCAGGTCTTGCTGCATGCGGGCATGGACTGCTTCATTATCTGAGGAGTTGTGAATGGAACTGAACACTGCAATCATCAGAGAACATTCCCACTTCTGACCTTATCATGGAGGGAAGGTCATTGATGAAGCAGCTGAAGATGGTTGGGTCTAGGACGCTGCCCTGATGAACTCCTGCAGCGATGTCCTGGGGCTGTGATGATTGTCCAACAACTGCAACCATCTTCCTTTGCGCTAGGTATGACTCCAGCCACTGGAGAGTTTTCCCCTGATTCCCATGACTTCAATTTTACTAGGGCTTGTTGATGCCACACTCGGTCAAAAGCTGCCTTGATGTTAAGGGCAGTCACTCTCACCTCACCTCTGGAATTTAGCTCTTTTGTCCATGTTTGGACCAAGGCTGTAATGAGATCTGGTGGCAAGTGGTCCTGGCAGAACCCAAACTGAGCATCGGTGAGCAGGTTATTGGTGAGTAAGTGCCGCTTGATAGCACTGTCGATGACACCTTCCATCACTTTGCTGATGATTGAGAGTAGACTGATGGGGCAGTAATTCACTGGATTGTATTTGTCCTGTTTTTTGTGGACAGGACATACCTGGGCAGTTTTCCCACTTATCGAGTGATAGAGTCATAGGGGTAAAAATTGAGTCGCGCCCCATTTGGGGCGCTAACCTCGCCGGGGCGCGACTTTTAGCGCCCCGAAAAAATTAGCGGCCCCGCGCCGGAACTTCAGTGGTTGCGCCCCAAGAGGGAAGCGGGGCGCCACTGGAAGCACCCCGCATCCCTCTTGGGGCGCTGCGAGGGAATATCCTGGCGCTACGTGCCGCAGCGCGCCGCGGTATTGCAGGCCTTCCTCCCCTTCTTAAAGGGGAGGGACCCTGCGCAGCGCGAACCGGGGCCCAGCTGGGCCCCCAGGGATCGGGAGTGCCGGCAAAAGAGCCCGGCACTCAAGAGAAGTGCCGGGCTCTTGGAGCGCAGCCGGCACTTCACGGTGGGGGGGCTTCACGGGGGCCGGGGACAGCAACGGGGGCAGGTGCTGGCAGGCGGCCAGCAACAAAAATGGCCGCCTGCCACCTCCCCTTTAAATATCGCCACCCCGGCCGCACGTACGCCTCCCTGAACCCGTCGGACATAGCGTCTGGCGGTAAATCAGGGGGCGCGACTGAAGATCGCGGCTGGAGCGCGAGCGGGGTGCTGCGCACGGCGATGACGTCATCGCCGGCGGCGCAGCGCCACAGGGCGCTACCGGCTGGCGCCGCCGCTAACCTTCCGCTGATTTTTTCGGGAGGCGTGGGCGGCGCTGCGCCCGGGCGTTAGCTGCTTTACGCCCCATTAGCGCCCTCTTAAGGCGCTAACGGGAGGCGCAAGCAGCTGAATTTTTCCCCCATAGAGTCATAACGGCACAGAAGGAGGCCATTTGTCCCATCGAGTCTGTGCCGGCTCTCTGTAGAGCAATTCAGTCAATCCCATTCCCCCGCTCTATCCCCGTAGCCCTGCAAGTTTATTTCCCTCAAGTGCCTATCCAGTCTCCCCTTGAAAACATTGAGTGTCTCCGCTTCCACCACTTCCGTCGGCAGTGAATTCCAGGTCATCACGACTCGCTGCGTAAAAAGGTTTTTCCTCACATTCCCCTGTATCTCTTGCCCAAAACCTTAAATCTGTGTCCCCTAGTCCTTGTACCATCAACTAGTGGGAACAGCCTTTCCCCGTCTAGCCTATCCAAACCTGTCATAATATTGTAAAGCTCTATCAAATCACTAAGTTCCCCCATCCCCGGAACCATTCTGGTAAATCTCCTCTGCACCCTTTCAAGGGCCTTCACATCCTTCCTAAAGTGTGGTGACCAGAACTGGACGCAATACTCCAGTTGTGGCCTTACCAGCGCTTTATAAAGGTTCAGCATAACTTCTCTACTTTTGTACTCAATACCACTATTTTGAAGCCCAAGATCCCATATGCTTTGTTAATCACTCTCTCAATATGTCCTGCCACCTTCAGGGACCTATGCACATTAACTCCCAGGTCCCACTGTCCCAGCACACTATTTAAAACTGCACCATTAAGTGTATATTGCCTCTCCCTGTTCCTTCTGCCAAAATGCATCACCTCATACTTCTCTGTATTAAATTCCATCTGCCACTTGTCTGCCCATTCTGCTCGCCTTTCTATGTCCTGTTGCAGTCGATTGGTATCATCCTCACTGTTTGCCACACCCCCAAGTTTGGTGTCATCGGCAAAGTTAGAAATTCTACTCTGTATTCCAATATCCAGGTAATTTATATATATATAGTAAAAAAAGCAGTGGCCCCAGGAATGACCCTTGGGGAACACCACCATCTACCATCCTCTAGTCTGAAAAACAGCCATTTACCACAACTTGCTGTTTTCTGTCCTTAAGCCAATTCCTTATCCAAGCTGCCACTGACCCACCTATTCCATGAGCCTCAATTTTGTTAACCAGCCTTCTATGTGATACTTTATCAAATGCCTTCCGAAAATCCATGTAGACAACATCCATTGCATTCCTCTCATCAATCCTTACTGTTACTTCATCAAAAAATTCAATTAGATTCGTCAACACGATCTACCTTTTACAAACCCGTGTTGGCTCTCCTTAATTAGCTTAAACCTCTCCAACTGCCCGTTAAATTTTTCCTTGATTATTGTTTCTAAAACTTTACCCACCACTGATGTTAAACTGACCGGCCTGTAGTTACTAGATTGTCATTATACCCTTTCTTGAACAATGGTGTCACATTTGCCACTTTCCAATCCTCAGGCACCTCCCCTGCATCTAGGGAAGATTGGAAAATTATGGCAAGCTCTTCCGTTATCTCCTCCCCCAATTTCCTTAGCAACCTGGGATGCAAGCCATCTGGACCAGGCGACTTGTCCACTCTAAGCATACCCAGCCTTTCTAGTACATCTTGTCTATCAATTTTCACCAATTCCATTGCTTCTACCTTTTCCACTTCTCCCGATATTTTGTCAGCATCCACCTCCTTAGTAAACACCGATACAATGTACTCATTGAGTATTCTAGCCTTGCCCTGCGCCTCAAAGCACATATCACCTTCTTTGTCTCTAATAGGCCCCACCCCGCCTCTTACTACCCGCTTACTGTTTACATGCCGGTAGAAGATTTTTGGGTTCCCTTTTATGTTAACCGCCATTCTACTCTCATATTCTCTCTTTGCCAATCTTATTTTCATCTTCACATCCCCTCTCAACTTATTGTGTTTGGTCTGGTTCTCCCTTGAAGAATTCACCTGACATGCATCATACACACTTTTTTTTGTTTCATCATCTTCTCTATCTCCCTCATCATCCAAGGAGACCCTTGCTTTGGTTCCCTTACCCTTCCCTCTTGTTGGAATGTACCTAGCCTGTACTTGGAACATCTCCTCCTCAAAGATCACCCATTGTTCCGTTACAGTTTTTCCTGTCAGTCTTTGGTTCCATTTTACCCTGGCTCGATCCTTTCGCATCCCATTGAAGTTAGCCCTATTCCAGTTTAGAAGTTCCACTCTAGATTGTTCCTTGCTTCTCTCCATTGCTAATCTAAATCTTATGATACGATGATCACTCGTACCCAAGTGTTCTCCCACAGACCTGGCCCAGCTCATTCCCCAGCACCAGAGCAAGCAATGCCTCCTTCCTAGTTGGGCCAAGAACATATTGGTCAAGGAAATTCTCCTGAACACATTTCAGAAATTCCTCCCCCTCCTTTTCCTTTACTCTAGCATTATCTCAATCGATATTTGGGTAATTAAAGTCCGTCAATATCACCACTCTATAGCTCTTGCATATCTCTGCGATTTCCATGCAGATTTGCTCCTCTACCTCCCTCTCACTATTTGGAGGCCTGTAGAATACCCCCAATAGCGTGATCATACCCTTTTTGCTCCTCAACTCTAACCAAATGAATTCTGTCCTTGTCCCCTCAAGAACATCCTCCCTTTCCAACGCTACAATGCCTTCCTTAATCAGCACTGCCACCCCACCTCCCTTTTTTCCTTCCCTATCTTTTCTGAACACCTTGTACCCTTGAATATTAAGTGCCCAGTCCTCACCGTTTTTAAGCCACGTTTCCGTTATTGCCACAACATCATATTGCCACACGGCTAATTCTGCTTGTAGCTCACCAACCTTATTCACCAAACTTTGTGCGTTTATGTACATGCATTCAAAACCCATTTTTGAATTTTTCGTAGTCTTTCTCAGTCTGCTCCTATCTAATATGGTACTACTTCCGCCTCTAGTACTACTTTCTTCTCTAGTACTATCCAACACACTCACTCTTTTATGCACCTTATTCCTCTTTTCTACACCTATATGCTGGTACCCATCCCCCTGCCAAGCTAGTTTAAACCCTCCCCAACAGCACTAACAAACCTCCCTGCGAGAATATTGGTCCCGGCTCTGTTGAGGTGTAACTCGTCCGGCTTGTACAGGTCCCACCTTCCCCCTTCAGGAATTTAAAGTCCTCCCTCCTGCACCATCTCTCCAGCCACGCATTCATCTGCTCTATCCTCCTATTCCTGTACTCACTAGCACGTGGCACTGGGAATAATCCAGAGATTACTACCTTTGAGGTCCTGTTTTTTAATCTCTCTCCTAGCTCCCTAAGCTCTGCCTGCAAAACCCCATCCCTCTTTCTGCCTATGTCATTGGTACCGATATGGACAATGACGTCTGGCTGTTCACCCTTCCCCCTCAGACTGTCCTGCAGCCGTTCAGTGACATCATTGACCCTGGCACCAGGGAGGCAACGTACCATCATGGAGTCACGTCTACGGCTGCAGAAACGCCTGTCTGCTCCCCTAACTATTGAATCCCCTACCACTATTGCTCTTCCACTCTTTTTCCTCCCCCCCCTATGCAGCTGAGTCACCCATGGTGCCGTGAACTTGACTCTGGCTGCTCTCCCCAGAGGAACCATTGCCCTCACCAGTACTCAGAACAGAATACTGGTTGGAGAGCGCGATGCACTCCGGGGACTCCTGCACTACCTGCCTGGTCCTCCTCTTCTGTCTGGTGGTCACCCATTCCCTCTCTGCCTGCATACTCTTAAGCTGCAGTGTGACCACCTCTAGAAACGTGCTATCCACGTAACTCTCAGACTCACGGATGCACCGCAGTGACTCCAGCCGCCGCTCAAGCTCCGAAACCCGGAGCTCGAGTTGCTGTAGCTGGTGACACTTCCCGCACATGTGGTCGTCCAGGCTACGCGAAGCGTCCAGGACTTCCCACATGGCACAGGATGTGCACTCCATGGGACTGAGCTGCCCTGCCATGCCTCTATTTAATCAACTAAGAACTAATCCAGCAGAAATAAACTTAAAACTTAACAAAAAACACTCCCCAGCTACTCACCAATCAGCTCTTTCCCTCTATTTAATAGGCTATTAACTAACTTAGTAGAAATAAACTCATGAACTTAAAAAAAATACACTCACCAATCAGCTCCTTCCCTTGTGCCAATGTCACTTTTTACTCTGACGTCACTTTTTCAAAAACTGCCTCTGTTGAGTTGCTGCCGCTCCTTTTAACTGCTCCGCTCTCGCTGTGCTCCCTCCAGGTTCACTCCTTCCAGTCTCCTTGTCGGGTAGATTCCAGTGTTGTCGCTGTATTGGAACAGCTTGGCTAGAGGCGCGGCTATTTCTGGAGCACAAGTTTTCAGCACGACAGCCGGGATGTTGTTGGGGCCCATAGCCTTTGCTGTATCCAGTGCGCTCAGCCATTTCTTGATATCACGTGGAGTGAATTCAATTGGCTGAAGACTGACTTCTGTGATGGTGGGGACCTCAGGAGGAGGCCGATATGGATCATCCACTCAGCACTTCTGGCTGCTAACGCTTCAGCCTTGTCTTTTGCACTCGCGTGCTGGGCTCCACCATCATTGAGGATGGGGATATTCATGGAGCCTCCTCCTCGCTTTAGTTGTTTAATTGTCCACCAGCATTCACGACTGCAGAGCTTTGATCTGATCCGTTGATTATGGGATCGTTTAGCTCTGTCTATAGCATGCTGCTTAGCATGTAGCATGCTGTAGTCCTGTGTTGCAGCTTCCCCAGGTTGGTACCTCATTTTTAGGTACACCTGGTGCTGCTCCTGGCATGCTCTTCTACACTCCTCATTGAGCCAGGGTTGGTCCCCTAGCTTGATGGTAATGGTAGAGTGAGGGATATGCTGGGCCATAAGGTTACAGATTGTGGTGGAATACAATTCTGCTGTTGCTGATGGCCCACATGCCTCATGGATGCCCAGTTTTGAGCTGCTAGATCTGTTCTGAATCTATCCCATTTAGCACGGTGGTAGTGCCACACAACACGATGGAGGGTGTCCTCAGTGTGAAGACGAGGCTTTGTCTCCACAAGGACTGTGCAGTGACCACCATGGACAGATGCATCTGCGACAAGTAGATTGGTGAGGACGAGGTCAAGTAGATTTTTCCTCCGTGTTGGTTCTCTCACCATCTGTCACAGGCCCAGACTGGCAGCTATGTCCTTCAAGACTCCGGCCAGCTCAGTCAGTAGTGGTACTACCGAGCCACTCTTGGTGATGGACATTGAAGTCCCCCACCCAGAGTACATTCTGTGCCCTTGCTACCCTCAGTGCTTCTTCCAAGTGGTCCATCCGGTTTTATTCTTAATATTGTTTCTCACAACTGAGTGGTTTGCTGGGACATTTCAGAGGGCAGTTAAGAGTCAACCACATTGCTGTGAGCCTGGAGTCGCAGATGGGTTTTCACAACAATCCGATAGTTTCATGGTCACCATTACTGATACTAGCTTTTTATTCCAGATTTATTTAATTAACTGAATTTAAATTCCCCAGTTGCCGTGGTGGGATTTGAACTCATATCTACCAGAACATTAAGTCCAGGCCTCTGGATTACTAGCCTAGTGACATAACCACTATGCTACCACAGCATTTACAGCACAGAAACAGGCCATTCGGCCCAACAGGTCCACGCGGTGTTTATGCTCCACACGAGCCACCTCCCTCCCCTCTTCATCTCACCCCATCAACATATCCTTCTATTCCATTCTCCCTCATATGTTTATCTAGCTTCCCCTAAAATGCATCTCTTCTACAGAATAATAGATACCCGGGAGTGAGTTACAGGCTGGAATCTAATCGAGGGGTTCGGGGAGTTTATATATAGAATAACAGATACCCGGGAGTGAGTTACAGGCTGGAATCTAATCGAGGAGTTCGGGTGGTTTATATATAGAATAACAGATACCCGGGAGTGAGTTACAGGCTGGAATCTAATCGAGGGGTTCGGGGGGTTTATATATAGAATAACAGATACCCGGGAGTGAGTTACAGGCTGGAATCTAATCGAGAGGTTCGGGGGGTTTATATATCGAATAACAGATACACGGGAGTGAGTTACAGGCTGGAATCTAATTGAGGGGTTCGGGTGGTTTATATATAGAATAACAGAGGGAGTTTTGTTTGGTTGATGACTCACTCTGTTTGGTGTACTTTCTCTTTTATTGGGCTGCTGATTCTCTTTTTGTTCCGGTTTTCCTCTGGTACTCTGGGTTCTGTGTGACTGAATGAGGTCAGCTCGCTCTGAGTCGATGGTTTTGTTTCCCTTTTTAAAGATGAAAGAAGGTTTTGTTAAAAATAATTGCGTTATGAGCCACACAACATTTCATTTTATATTAAACAGTTGAAAGGTGTTGATGTTGCCTCCCCCGATCTCTGAAAAACCCAGGTCCAATATCTGATCTGTGTTGAGTTAATTGGTCTCATTAGTACAGCAGTAAGAGGGTCACAATTCACCTCATTCATGTCAGCCACGGCTCAGTTGGTAGCACCCTCACATCTGCGTCAGAATGTTGTGGGTTCAAGGCCCACTCCAGGGACTTGAGAACCAAAACATTTCTAGGCTGACACTCCAGTGCAGTACTGAGGGAGTGCTGCACTGTCGGAGAGGCAGTACTGAGGGAGTGCTGCACTGTCTGAGGGGCAGTACTGAGGGAGTGCTGCACTGTCGGAGAGGCAGTACTGAGGGAGTGCTGCACTGTCGGAGGGTCAGTACTGAGGGAGTGCTGCACTGTCGGAGGGGCAGTACTGAGGGAGTGCTGCACTGTCGGAGAGGCAGTACTGAGGGAGTGCTGCACTGTCGGAGGGTCAGTACTGAGGGAGTGCTGCACTGTCGGAGGGGCAGTACTGAGGGAGTGCTGCACTGTCGGAGGGTCAGTACTGAGGGAGTGCTGCACTGTCGGAGGGTCAGTACTGAGGGAGTGCTGCATTGTCAGAGAGGCAGTACTGAGGGAGTGCTGCACTGTCGGAGGGTCAGTACTGAGGGAGTGCTGCACTGTCGGAGGGTCAGTACTGAGAGAGTGCTGCACTGTCAGAGGGGTAGTACTGAGGGAGCGCTGCACTGTTGGAGGTGCTGTCTTTCGGATGAGACGTTAAACCGAGACCCCGTCTGCTCTCTCAGGTGGATGGCACGATAATGAAGAAGAGCAGGGGAGTTCTCCCCGGTGTCCGAGCCAAAATTTATCCCTCAACCAACATAACTAAAACAGATTGTCTGGTCATTATCACATTGCTGTTTGTGGGAGCTGGCTGCCGCAAATTGGCTGCCACGTTTCCTACATTACAACAGCGACTACACTTCAAAAGTACTTCATTGGCTGTAAAGCACTACATAAATACAAGTCTTTCTTTTTTTTCTTTTCTCAACGCCCTCGGTTTGTGAAGGGGAAAACGAAGCAGGGTCCCCTCTCCTGATCACTGGACAGTGAATCCTGGTGGCTTGTGTGGACATTGGCTGAGCACAGGATTCAGCTTATCCGTGCGGTACCACATAGCTGAATAGGCTGCCAGTACTGATAGTCTAGAACTACACAGGAAGACAGGGCATTTCAGTGAGGTGTCGGAGGGATGCTGACCGACGTGTAACTGTACCCCAGTGAGAGTCAGTGCCTGTGGAACTGTACCCCAGTGAGAGTCAGTGTCTGTGGAACTGTACCCCAGTGAGAGTCAGTGTCTGTGGAACTGTACCCCAGTGAGAGTCAGTGTCTGTGGAACTGTACCCCAGTGAAAGTCAGTGTCTGTGGAACTGTACCCCAGTGAGAGTCAGTGTCTGTGGAACTGTAACCCAGTGAGAGTCAGTGTCTGTGGAACTGTACCCCAGTGAGAGTCAGTGTCTGTGGAACTGTACCCCAGTGAAAGTCAGTGTCTGTGGAACTGTACCCCAGTGAGAGTCAATGTCTGTGGAACTGTACCCCAGTGAGAGTCAGTGTCTGTGGAACTGTACCCTAGTGAGAGTCAGTGTCTGTGGAACTGTACCTCAGTGAGAGTCAGTGTCTGTGGAACTGTACCCCAGTGAGAGTCAGTGCCTGTGGAACTGTACCCCGGTGAGAGTCAGTGTCTGTGGAACTGTACCCCAGTGAGAGTCAGTGTCTGTGGAACTGTACCCCAGTGAGAGTCAGTGTCTGTGGAACTGTACCCCAGTGAGATTTCAACGGAAAAGCGAATTGCACGGTTTGTATAACTTTTATTCGTTGTTCTCTCCTTCTCCTTACCATCTGCCGAATGGCCACGATGTATCCAGGTCAACACCCTTCAAAGACAGGTCAAAGGTTATTCCATTCAACGAGTACAAGTGTTCCGTGATGTCAGGTCTGAGCCTCTCGGACAGGAAGGGGCTCCGGGCGTAGTACCAGTCACTGAAAGAGAGCAGTCCATGCAATGCGTGTCAAAGCAACGGCGTGACAAATCGTGACAGCTCTTGCAACACAACGCAGCCTGCCCATCAGTGGGGGTCACTGAGCACAGCTGTGGGCGTGTGTTCCTCTGCAGCAGAAGGAGCTAGTACAAACCCCCAACTTTCACAACGCTATGCAGATTACCAATGGGGCACATAGGCTCCAACACTATCCCGGCTCACACCTCATAGAATCGCACAGCACAGAAAGAGGCCTTTCGGCCCATCGTGCTTGTGCTGGCTCTTTGAAAGAGCTCTCCAATTAGTCCCACTGCCCTGCTCTTCCCCCATAGCCCTGTGAATTTTTCCCTTCAAGTATTTATCCAATTCCCTTTTGAAAGTTACTATTGAATCTGCTTCCACCGCCCTTTCAGGCAGCGCATTCCAGATCACAACAACTCGCTGCGATAAAAAAATTCTCCTCATTATCTTAAATCTGTGTCCTCTGGTTACCGACCCTCCTGCCATTGGAAACAGTTTGTCTTTATTTACTCTGTCTATACCCTTCATGATTTTGAACACCTCTATCAAATCTCCTCTTCGCCTTCCCTGCTCTAAGGAGAACAACCCCAGCTTCTCCAGTCTATCCACAAAACTAAAGTCATTTAAAGAAAGGCCCCTGAGTGAAGGGGCGACCCGCTCCTTGAAACCTTTCCGTCTTCCCCCAGCCCTACGAGTCGGTGCCTCACGCCGAGGCGGGGAGGAAGTGGCGGGTGGGGGGGAAACATTAAATGTCACATTTTATGTCATCCACTTCCTTAAAACTCAGTATGGCATGCAGTTCTATTAACAACCTGCTAGGGATGCTCGTGAGCCAACAGGCTACAGACTGCTGCCTACTGATTGTTGTTATTGCAAAGCCAGAGTGACACAGAGGCCTAGGTTTTAGGCTCGAGTTATACAAGCTCTCTCACTAATTTGAAAGGAGTGGGCTGGAATGTTCCCTGGGAAGCACTTTGACGACTCCTCACTTGCCCCGCCCCCCACTCCACCACTTACCATATTTTCTGTTAGGCCTATAATATGTCCTATGAAATATAAGTCGGACTTCTTAACCGAATATGTAACTGTCATTGGTGCCATAGCAACCCTGGGCAAAAGGAGCTCCAGTACAGGCCTGTTGTCCAATGTTCCTATGGGCGTTGCAGAGAGAGTTAAAAACGAAAGGGCCGGGTCTTTCTCAGAATGACAGATTGTATGGGCTCTTTATTAAAAAACTAAATTAAAAATTTTACACCGTGCCCCTAGCCCTGAGGCCATCTGACACAGGACACTTCCTTAGGGGTCTGACGCCCGCACCAGCCTCTCCCCAGGGGCCTCTCGAGTGGAGACCAGTAAATCCCACCAGGAATGACCTTTGTTGCGAGCAGAACCTTAGGCCTGTTGCGTGTTGGCCAGTGTAGCGACTGAGGGGAAATCTAAGCTACAGAGAGTGTGAGTTTTTAACTATTTCCTCAATAAAAGAGTTAATCAGAGACCAGGATGAAAAATACTGTTCACCCAGCGAAGGGGTTAGTCAGGTCGGAAATGGAGGGATTACGTTGAAGGATCTAACATAGATAGACACTCTGAATGATTGGGGTTGGAGGGATAGAGACACTGAGAGATTGGAGATGGAGGGAGAGACACTGAGGGATTGGAGATGGAGGGAGAAACACTGAGGGATTGGAGATGGAGGGAGAGACACTGAGGGATTGGAGAGAGGGAGAGAGACTGAGAGATTGGTGATGGAGGCAGAGACACTGAGGGATTGGAGATGGAGGAGACACTGAGAGATTGGAGAAAGGGAGAGACACTGAGGGATTGGAGATGAAGGGAGAGACACTGAGGAATTGGAGAGAGGGAGAGACACTGAGAGATTGGAGAGAGGGAGAGACACTGAGGGATTGGAGATGGAGGGAGAGACACTGAGGGATTGGAGATGGAGGAGACACTGAGAGATTGGAGATGGAGGGAGAGAGACTGAGGGATTGGAGATGGAGGGAGAGACATTGAGGTATTGGAGATGGAGGGAGAGACACTGAGGGATTGGAGATCGAGGGAGTGACACTGAGGGATTGGAGATGGAGGGAAAGACACTGAGGAATTGGAGATGGAGGGAGAGACACTGAGGGATAGGAGATGGAGGAGAGACACTGAGGAATTGGAGATGGAGGGAGAGACACTGAGGGATTGGAGATGGAGGGAGAGAGACTGAGGGATTGGAGATGGAGGGAGAGACACTGAAGGATTGGAGATCGAGGGAGAGACACTGAGGAATTGGAGATGGCGGGAAAGACACTGAGGGATTGGAGATGGAGGAGAGACACTGAGGAATTGGAGATGGAGGGAGAGACACTGAGGGATTGGAGATGGAGGGAGAGACACTGAGAGATTGGAGATGGAGGGAGAGACACTGAGCTTTTGGAGATGGAGGGAGAGACACTGAGGGATAGGAGATGGAGAGAGAGACACTGAGGGATTGAAGATGGAGGGAGAGACACTGAGGGATTGGAGAGAGGGAGAGACACTGAGAGATTGGAGAGAGGGAGAGACACTGAGGGATTGGAGATGGAGGGAGAGACACTGAGGGATTGGAGATGGAGGAGACACTGAGAGATTGGAGATGGAGGGAGAGAGACTGAGGGATTGGAGATGGAGGGAGAGACATTGAGGTATTGGAGATGGAGGGAGAGACACTGAGGGATTGGAGATCGAGGGAGAGACACTGAGGGATTGGAGATGGAGGGAAAGACACTGAGGGATTGGAGATGGAGGGAGAGACACTGAGGGTCGGGAGACGGAGGGAGTGAGACTGAGGGATTGGAGATGGAGGGAGAGACACTGAGGGATTGGAGATGGAGGGAGCGACACTGAGGGATTGGAGATGGAGGGAGAGACACTGAGAGATTGGAGATGGAGGGAGAGACACTGAGCTTTCGGAGATGGAGGGAGAGACACTGAGGGATAGGAGATGGAGAGAGAGACACTGAGAGATTGGAGATGGAGGGAGAGAGACAAAGGGATTGAAGATGGAGGGAGAGACACTGAGGGATTGGAGATGGAGGGAGAGAGACAAAGGGATTGAAGATGGAGGGAGAGACACTGAGGGATTGGAGATGGAGGGAGAGACACTGAGGGATTGGAGAAAGGGAGAGACACTGAGGGATTGGAGATGGAGGAGAGACACTGAGGGATTGGAGATGGAGGGAGAGACACTGAGGAATTGGAGATGGAGGGAGAGACAATGACAGATTGGAGATGGAGCGAGAGACACTGAGGGATTGGAGAAGGAGGGAGAGACACTGAGTAATTGGAGAAGGAGGGAGAGACACTGAGGGATTGGAGATAGAGGGAGAACAATTAGAGATTGGAGATCGAGGGAGAGACACTGAGGAATTGGAGAAGGAGGAGAGACACTGAGGGATTGGAGAGGGAGGGAGAGACACTGAGGGATTGGAGAAGGAGGAGAGACACTGAGGGATTGGAGAGGGAGGGAGAGACACTGAGGGATTGGAGATGGAGGAGAGACACTGAGAGATTGGAGATGGAGGGGGAGAGACAAAGGGATTGGAGATGGAGGGAGAGACACTGAGGGATTGGAGATGGAGGGAGAGAGACAAAGGGATTGGAGATGGAGGGAGAGACACTGAGGGATTGGAGATGGAGGGAGTGACACTGAGAGATTGGAGATGGAGGGAGAGACACTGAGGGATTGGAGATGGAGGGAGAGACACTGAGGGATTGGAGATGGAGGGAGAGACACTGAGAGATTGGAGATGGAGGGAGAGACACTGAGGGATTGGAGATGGAGGGAGAGACACTGAGGGATTGGAGAAAGGGAGAGACACTGAGAGATTGAGCTGGAGGAGAGACACTGAGAGATTGGAGATGGAGGGAGAGACACTGAGGGATTGGTGAAAGGGAGAGACACTGAGGGATTGGAGATGGAGGGAGAGACACTGAGGGATTGGAGAGAGGGAGAGACACTGAGAGATTGGAGAGAGGGAGAGACACTGAGGGATTGGTGAAAGGGAGAGACACTGAGGGATTGGAGATGGAGGGAGAGACACTGAGGGATTGGAGAGAGGGAGAGACACTGAGGGATTGGAGAAGGAGGGAGAGACACTGAGGAATTGGAGATGGAGGGAGAGAGACTGAGGAATTGGAGATGGAGGGAGAGACACAGGAATTGGAGATGGAGGAAAACACTGAGGGATTGGAGATGGAGGGAGAGACACTGAGGGATTGGAGAGAGGGAGAGACACTGCGAGATTGGAAATGGAGTGAGAGACACTGAGGGATTGGAGATGGAGGGAGAGACACTGAGGAATTGGAGATGGAGGAGAGACACTGAGGGATTGGAGAGAGGGAGAGACACTGAGGGATTGGAGAAGGAGGAGAGAGACTGAGGGATTGGAGATGGAGGGAGAGACACTGAGGGATTGGAGAAGGAGGAGAGAGACACTGAGGGATTGGAGGTGGAGGGAGAGAGACTGAGGGATTGGAGATGGAGGGAGAGACACTTAGGGATTGGAGATGGAGGGAGAGACACTGAGAGATTGGAAATGGAGGGAGAGACACTGAAGGATTGGAGATGGAGGAGAGACACTGACGGATTGGAGAAAGGGTGAAACACTGAGAGATTGGAGCTGGAGGAGAGACACTGAGAGATTGGAGATGGAGGGAGAGAGACAAAGGGATTGGAGATGGAGGGAGAGACACTGAGGGATTGGAGATGGATGGAGAGACACAGAGATTGGAGATGGAGGGAGAGACACTGAAGGATTGGAGATGGAGGGAGAGACACTGAGGGATTGGAGATGGAGGAGAGAGACTGAGGGATTGGAGATGGAGGGAGAGACACTGAGGGATTGGAGATGGAGGGAGAGACACTGAGGGATTGGAGATGAAGGGAGAGACACTGAGGGATTGGATATGGTGGGAGAGACAGTGAGGGATTGGAAATGAAGGAGTGACACTGAGGGATTGGAGATGGAGGGAGAGACACTGAGGGCTTGGAGAGAGGGAGAGACACTGAGAGATTGGAGAAGGAGGGAGAGACACTGAGGAATTGGAGATGGAGGGAGAAGACACTGAGGGATTGGAGATGGAGGGAGAGACACTTAGGAATTGGAGATGGGGGGAGAGACACTGAGGAATTGGAGATGGAGGGAGAGACACTGAGGGATTGGAGATGAAGGGAGAGACACTGAGGGATTGGAAATGAAGGAGTGACACTGAGGGATTGGAGATGGAGGGAGAGACACTGAGGGCTTGGAGAGAGGGAGAGACACTGAGAGATTGGAGAAGGAGGGAGAGACACTGAGGAATTGGAGATGGAGGGAGAGACACTGAGGAATTGGAGATGGAGGGAGAGACACTGAGGAATTGGAGATGGAGGGAGAGACACTGAGGGATTGGAGAGAGGGAGAGACACTGAGGGATTGGAGATGGAGGGAGAGACACTTAGGGATTGGAGAGAGGGAGAGACACTGAGGGATTGGAGATGGAGGAGAGAGACTGAGGGATTGGAGATGGAGGGAGAGACACTGAGGGATTGGAGATGGAGGAGAGAGACTGAGGGATTGGAGATGGAGGAGAGAGACTGAGGGATTGGAGATGGAGGAGAGACACTGAGGGATTGGAGATGGAGGGAGAGACACTGAGGGATTGGAGATGGAGGAGAGAGACTGAGGGATTGGAGATGGAGGGAGAGACACTGAGGGATTGGAGATGGAGGAGAGAGACTGAGGGATTGGAGAGAGGGAGAGACACTGAGGGATTGGAGATGGAGGAGAGAGACTGAGGGATTGGAGATGGAGGGAGAGACACTGAGGGATTGGAGATGGAGGAAAACACTGAGGGATTGGAGATGGAGAGAGAGACACTGAGGGATTGGAGATGGAGGGAGAGACACTGAGGGATGCGAGAGAGGGAGAGAGACTGAGGGATTGGAGATGGAGGAGAGACACTGAGGGATTGGAGAAGGAGGGAGAGACACTGAGGGATTGGAGAGAGGGAGAGACACTGAGGGATTGGAGATGGAGGAGAGAGACTGAGGGATTGGAGATGGAGGAGAGACACTGAGGGATTGGAGTAGGAGGGAGAGACACTGAGGGATTGGAGATGGAGGAGAGACACTGAGGGATTGGAGATGGAGGAGAGACACTGAGGGATTGGAGATGGAGGAGAGACACTGAGGGATTGGAGATGGAGGGAGAGACACTGAGGGATTGGAGATGGAGGGAGAGACACTGAGGGATTGGAGAGAGGGAGAGACACTGAGGGATTGGAGATGGAGGAGAGAGACTGAGGGATTGGAGATGGAGGGAGAGACACTGAGGGATTGGAGATGGAGGAGAGACACTGAGGGATTGGAGATGGAGGAGAGACACTGAGGGATTGGAGATGGAGGAGAGAGACTGAGGGATTGACTGACACCCGATGCAGCGAATCGGGATTCGGATGCAGACTGATATCGGTTGCAGTGAGTAAGTCCCATGGAGAGAGGAAGATGATTTTATTTTGAGTCTGTGATTTGACTCTCAGACCCTTCATTACCAACACCCACAGTTCCCCATACAGGTGTGTGACTGACTGTCACCTTCACCTTACCTGGTCAGCTGTTGATTGAGGAAGCAGAGTTGCAGGGAGTCTGCCAGCTGCTGTTGCACCAGACAGTATCGGATGAAAGCTCGTCCTTTCCCCATTGAGGTGTTCAGCTGCAGGTGATGTAGAGAGGGCAGAGGGTCATACCGACTGGTGACTATAGTACACAGGTGCTGCATACCACTCCGTTATTTAGTGTACAGAAATACACATCTAGCGTTCTGTGATGCGTCAGGTGTTAAAGGCAACATGTAACTGAGCTGAACGCCCAGGCTCCATCCCCGGCCTGTGCTGAGGTAGCTGATCTCATCCGGTGTGGTACTGAGCCCCACACAGAGCCAGTAGAGCCCAGGCTCCATCCCCGGCCTGTGCTGAGGTAGCTGATCTCATCCGGTGTGGTACTGAGCCCCACACAGAGCCAGTAGAGCCCAGGCTCCATCCCCGGCCTGTGCTGAGCGAACACATCTAGTTCTTGTCAGTGGGGACATTTGTCAGTTATTGAAGGTAGATGGGTTAATGGGGATGAGTGATACCAGTCAGCAGGGTCTCCTAGAACTTGCTTTATCATAGGGTGACCATAGTTACTGAACCGAATCCGGGGACACACAGAGTGGGAGCACAGCAAAGTAGCCAGGTCGGAAAATTTAGGTTACGCAGCGTGGAGAGGCAAAAATATTTTAACAGTTACTCATATACAGTACACTTCAAATTCAAAACAAATGTGCATCTAATTACTGCGGGCGTGACGTCACACTACTGAAACACATTCAGACACCGTTTATAAATAACACAATAACACTGGTCAGGAACGTCAGTTTTTTCGTACCCATTGTCTATACGGCCTGTCCAAAAAATCTCTTTCTTCACGTCACTGCCCAAGTCATTTATTTTTTACAGATTTATTAATGATTGCTGTGCTCTTTCCGCGTTTCAAGAGAAGATTAGTGGAGAGGTGATCACTCTGGCACAGTGAGGGAAACGGGCCACCCTGGCACAGACAGACTGGGGAAGAGGGGGGTCGCCCTGGCACAGAGACAGTGGAGGGCAGGGGCCTACCACGCTGCTTGCCTATGGCATCATTATAATGGGAATGGCATGCAGCAATTCCACTGTCCTCAAGTATAAAGACAGTCCCTTCTGTATACACATACACACGGAGCCATGTTTGGCCTCAGACTGGCACTGTTCTCCCAGGACTGAGAGAGACTGAGGTACCGAGCCCTGTCTGCCGAGTTACAGGCACTAAAACCCTTCCACTCCGTGCATTAATGCACCCTCAGTGTTCCCTGTCCCCGGGCTCCAGCTCACACAGACAACACCGCCGTCACACCTCCCGCGCAAAACACAGCCGCCCCATTGGCCAGCACTCGCCCCCGCACTCTGCGCTTTCATTGGTCCAAACCGAAGCCAAACGAGCGTCACAAACAGTGATCCGCCCTTTGATTGGTCCGTCGCTGCCAATGGGCAGAGAATCTGTCAATCAGCAGTGGGCCCTGTTGATTGATCCTGAGCGCGGGCGCGGATTTACGTGAGCTGCAATTAGGATGAATGGACCTGATTCAAGTAAAATGGCAGCTCGGGCATTCGGGGACGAGCTTCGTGAACCGGGGACTCTTCCGGGGACACTGTTTGCCCGGGGACACAGTACCTCATCCAGGGGACTGTCACCGGGAAACACGGGACGTCTGGTCAGCCTAGTTTATCACCTGCGGGGGGTCAGAGAGTAAGTCTGCAGAGTTACTTTGGCTGCAAGCAATAAGGAAGGCAAGTGGCATGTTGGCCTTTATTGCAAGGGGGTTGGAGTATAAGAGTAAGGAAGTCTTGTTACAATTGTACAGGGCCTTGGTGAGACCACACCTGGAATACTGTACACAGTTTTGGTCTCCTTATCTAAGGAAGGATATACTTCCCTTGGAGGCAGTGCAACGAAGGTTCACTAGATTGATTCCTGGGATGAGAGGGCTGTCCCATGATGAGAGATTGTGTAGAATGGGCCTATACTCTCAGGTGTTTAGAAGAATGAGAGGTGATCTCATTGAAACATACAAGATTCTGAGGGGGATTGACAGGGTAGATGCTGAGAGGATGTTTCCCCTGGCTGGAGTGTCTAGAACTAGGGGGCATAGTCTCAGGATAAGGGGTAGGCCATTTAAGACCGAGATGAGGAGGAATTTCTTCACTCAGAGGGTTGTGAATCTTTGGAATTCTCTGCCCCAGAGGGCTCTGAATGCTGAGTCTTTGAGTATATTCAAGGTTGAAATAGATAGATTTTTGGACTCTAGGGGAATCAAGGGATATGGAGATCGGGCGGGAAAGTGGAGTTGAGGTCGATGATCAGCCATGATCTTATTGAATGGCGGAGCAGGCTTGAGGGGCCGTATGGCCTACTCCTGCTCTTATTTCTTATGTTCTTATGATGGTTTATTTTCACCTTCGCTGCCTCTCCCAGTAATCGCGGGGGTCGGGATAGGGGTTGGATGGAGATGAGCAGGTTACACTATGTTGGGATGGGACACGTGCGATGAACAGTTGGTCTCCTGCCCTTTTCCGTATATTTTCTTGTATATTTGTATGTCCGTGGAGTTCCCAGACAGGTAACTCCAGCCAAAAAATGTCAATGAAACCTATTCCATCAGTACCTACTCTTGGTATGGAGTTAATGAATTTCAGGCGATCTGTTCCACACTTGTGACTGTTCAGGCACATACAGAAATAATCCCAGTAATCCTTCCGACTCCCAAAAATAGTTTTCTTCTCCTTCTGATCATACTGGGAAGAGAGAAATAGGAATAAATTCACCTGAAAAGGGGAGACAGATGGAGAGACAGAGTGAGAGTGAGACAGTGAAGTAGAAACAGATATAAACAAAAAGAGATAGAAGGATAGAGAGACAGATGCAGTGAGAATGACAGACAGAGAGATAGACAGAATAGAGACAGAGATATGTAGAGACAGTGAGAGTTAGAGACAGAGAGACAGTGTGAGGTAGAGACAGAGATATAGACAGAAGAGAGAGACTGATGGACAGAGAGAGACAGAGAGAATAGAGATTGAGATAAGTAGAGATCGAAAGAAGTGGACACAGAGAAAGACAGACAGAGAGAGACAGAGTGAGGTAGAGCCAGAGAGATATAGACAGACAGAGAGAGACAGAGTGAGGTAGAGCCAGAGAGATATAGACAGACAGACAGAGAGGTAATTAGACAAACACACACTTTTCATTTCCCAGCACTAATACCCCTCAGCCTGATGTAGAAGAAGTCACACACTTGAAAATTGTCATTGCGCTGGGGAGGACGCTGGAGAGTGAGGTCTCCTACCTGTAGCAGGTACTCGAGCTTAGTACACAGCCTGAGGAGGGCAGGGCTGGCGTCAGTGATGGGTAGCCGATTCCTTTCATGGTCTTCGCAAAGCTCTTGGATCGAACCTACGAAATAGAATCAGGTCAGTGAGTGTTCAGGGATCACACAGGGACAGTACAGGGTCAGTGTCAGCGTGGCTCAGTGGGCAGCACTCCTGCCTCTGAGTCAGAAGGTTGTGGGTTCGAGTCTCCCTCCAGGAGACTTGAGCACAAAAATCTAGGCCGACACTCCCAGTGCAGTACTGAAGGAGCGCTGCACTGCCGGAGGGGCAGTACTGAGGGAGCGCCGCAGTGTCGGAGGGGCAGTACTGAGGGAGCGCTGCACTGTCGGAGGGGTAATACCGAAAGAGCGCTGCACTGTCGGAGGGGCAGTACTGAGGGAGCGCTGCACTGTCGGAGGGGCAGTACTGAGGGAGCGCTGCACTGTCGGAGGGGCAGTACTGAGGGAGCGCTGCACTGTCGGAGGGGCAGTACTGAGGGAGCGCCGCACTGTCGGAGGGGCAATACTGAGAGAGCGCCGCGCTGTCGGAGTGGCAGTACTGAGAGAGCGCTGCCCTGTCGGATGGGCAGTACTGAGGGAGTGCCGCACTGTCGGAGGGACAGTACTGAGAGAGTGCTGCTCTGTCGGAGGGGCAGTACTGAGAGAGTGCTGCACTGTCGGAGGGGCAGTACTGAGGGAGCATTGAACTGTCAGGGGGCAGTACTAAGGGAGTGCTGCACTGTCGGAGGAGCAGTACTGAGGGAGTGCTGCACTGTCGAAGGAGCAGTACTGAGGGAGTGCTGCACTGTCGGAGGAGCAGTACGGAGGGAGCGCTGCACTGTCGGAGGAGCAGTACTGAGGGAGCGCCGCACTGTCGGAGGGGCAGTACTGAGGGAGCGCTGCACTGTCGGAGGGACAGTACTGAGGGAGCGCTGCACTGTCGGAGGGGCAGTACTGAGGGAGCGCTGCACTGTCGGAGGGGCAGTACTGAGGGAGTGCTGCACTGTCGGAGGGACAGTACTGAGGGAGCGCTGCACTGTCGGAGGGGACAGTACTGAGGGAGTGCTGCACTGTCGGAGGGGCAGTACTGAGGGAGCGCTGCACTGTCGGAGGGACAGTACTGAGGGAGCGCTGCACTGTCAGAGGGACAGTACTGAGGGAGCGCTGCACTGTCGGAGGGACAGTACTGAGGGAGTGCTGCACTGTCGGAGGGGCAGTACTGAGGGAGTGCCGCACTGTCGGAGGGGCAGTACTGAGGGAGCGCTGCACTGTCGGAGGGACAGTACTGAGGGAGTGCTGCACTGTCGGAGGAGCAGTACGGAGGGAGCGCTGCACTGTCGGAGGGGCAGTACTGAGGGAGTGCTGCACTGTTGGAGGTGCCGTCTTTTGGATGAGATGTTAAACCGAGGCCCTGTCTGCTCTCTCAGATGGATGTAAAAGATCCCACAGCACTATTTCGAAGAAGAGCAGGGGAGTTCTCCCCGGTGCCCTGGGCCAATATTTTTCCCTCAATCAACATCACTAAAACAAATTACCTGGTCATCATCACATTGCTGTTTGTGGGAGCTTGCTGTGCGCAAATTGGCTGCCGCGTTTCCTACATTACAACAGTGACTACACTTCAAAAAGTACTTCATTGGCTGCAAAGTGCTTTGGGACAACGTTTGGTTATGAAAGGTGCTGTAGAAATACAAGTTCTTTCTTGTTTAATTTTTTTATTCCTCCACGGGATGTGGGCGTCGCTGGCAAGGCCGGCATTTATTGCCCATCCCTACTTGTTCTTTCTCTCTCTCTTTCTTTCTTTCTTTCTTGACAGTACGGGGTCAGTGAGTGTTAGGGGATCACACGGAGACAGCGGAGGGGTAGCGATATTAAAAGAGATTGGAGGGTGAATGAAATTGTCTTACTTTGTAGGTCTTTGATCACCTTCAGGAGCTGAATGTCAGTGTCTCCTGCCATCCCAGGGCAGTAATCTGCTCAGCGCACCCTCTGTGACCTGCACGGAAGGACTTATCTGTGTTAGTGACCAGACTGTTCGTGGATGGGTGTTCATACTTATAACTTTCTCCTCACTACAAAAGGGTTCACAGCATCAGATGTCACATGTTCTCAGATTTATTAAGCATAACAATTATTATTAATTAAACATACACTTAACAGCAACACAGATCACAACAACTCACTGCGTAAAAAAAAATCTCCTCATCTCCCCTCTGGGTCTTTTGCCAATTATCTTAAATCTGTGTCCTCTGGTTACTGACCCTCCTACCACTGGAAACAGTTTCTCCTTATTTACTCTGTCAAAACCTCTCGTAATTTTGAATGCTCCTAAATCTTGCCCCCCCCCCCCCACACCACCCAATAAAGCAAATCCCACTTCCCAACTCCAGTGCTACCAAACAGAAAATCCCCAGGTCTGAAATCCGGTAAATTACGTCAGGATTGTGCCCACTGGGACCCTGCACCTGGTCATGACATTGTAATGGAGTTTAATGGAACCACTCTCAGGCCCTCGCTGGCCCCTTTCGGGGTCACACTATATGGTATTCTGTGCTTGGTCCGGAGCAGGGGGATGGCCGTGCCACTCCCCACCACCTCCCTCAAAAAATGACTTTACATTGTAGGGACCATTCTAAAAACGGTTCCTCTTTGAGGATCACAGCCATGATCGCATCCTGAACCCCAAAGTGGAACTCCCGCATGATTGCTACGCCTCTTCCCAATGGGCATTCCGGCCGCCAATTCTGCTGGAGAGGTGGGAATTCATGACTTTGGGAATACCCTGCCTCGGGCGCCGCCCCCTCTGACGCACTGTTTATATAAGGAACTCCATCTCTTACAATTCCCCCGAGGGCGGAGTCTTTGATGTCAGAGACGAGAGCGGGTGTATCCAGGGAGCAAATGGGCCGGGGAATTTCAGCACCGTGTTTCCTGCTCGTCCAGTGTACCCCGAATTCGAGAGCCTCCCTCGTTATTGCTACTGGACCCCAAGACCCTCCCCAGTACTTACACACCATAGAAACTCATTTCCCCGCTCCCCGGAATTCTTATAGACCCTGATACCATCCCCAGTCCTGCTACATCCTGAGACTCCCTGTCCCCCCAGTGGGGACAAAACTCTCCCACCTCCCCCCCCCCGACTCCTACCAGATCCCACCTCTCCCCCTCCCCCACTATTACCCCACCTCAGGAATTCCCCAGTGCGACTAAACGTGGCTTTCCTCCTCACTGGCCGGCCAAGCCTGAGAACCAGTCCCATCGCTACCAAAGCCCAGCTGCATTTCTGGTGCACACCCCAGAACTCCCTCCTCGCTGCTCCTGAACCGCACCAGTCAGCTACATGTCACCATCCATGTAGAATTACATAGAATGCACAGCACAGAAACAGGCCATTCGGCCCAACAGGTCTATGTGGGTGTTTATGCTCCACACGAGCCTCCTCCCACCCCTCTTCATCTCACCCCATCAGCATGTCCTTCTATTCCTTTCTCCCTCATGTGTTTATCTAGCTTCCCCTTAAATACTATTCGCCTGAACTACTCCTTGTGGTAGCGAGTTCCACATTCTCACCACTCTCTGGGTGAAAAAGTTTCTTCTGAATTCCCCTTTGGATTTATTAGTGACTATCTTATATTCATGGCCCTCTAGATTTTGACTCCTCCACAATTGGAGACATCTTCTCTCGTCTATCCTATCGAACCCTTTCATAATCTTAAAGACCTCTATCAGGTCACCCCTCAATCTCTTTTTCTAGAGAAATTAGCCCCAGCATGTTCAGTCTATCCAGATAGTTCTGGTATCATCTAGTACAAATGAATACAATTAAACAAACATATAATAAGAGCAATGATCGATGCCACTGATTTTATGGTCTTGGCCTTGGAGCTGGCACTGACCCAGACATATTCTTCGGCCTTACCTCAAGACCCAAATTCTGCCCCATCCCGGTCAAAATCTCACCATTGGTTACGGTGCTGCTCGACCCAGATGTGTTGGGTTGAGGATGTTCATTTTTTAATATCCCGATCTTTCCCCTTTGTGACCCTTGGGGGGAATTTTAACTCCCCCCTCTGTGTGGGAATGGAGCGGGGGAGCAGTTGAAATGGAACGGCTCCATTTCCTGCTCCATGCCCTGGGGTCTCCAACTTTAGCTCCGCTGGTTTTGGCAGTGGATGAGGTGCCCGTTGGACTCAGGCGGAGCCTCATGCCTTATGACATCAATAGGACCCCGATGGCATGTACAACAACAACTGGTATTCATACAGCGCCTTTAACGCAGTAAACCGTCCCAAGGCGCTTCACAGGAGCGTAAATCAGACAAAATTTGACACCGAGCCACATAAGGGGATATTAGGACAGGTGACCAAAAGCTTGGTCAAAGAGGGAGGTTTTAAGGAGCGTTTTAAAGGAGGTGAGAGAGAGAGGTAGCGAGGTTTAGGGAGGGAATTCCAGAGCTTAGGGCCCCGGCAGCTGAAGGCACGGCCGCCAATGGTGGGGCGATAGAAATCGGGGATGCTCAAGAGGCCAGAATTGGAGGAGCGCAGAGATCTTGGAGGTTTGAAGGTCTGGAGGAGGTTACAGAGATAGGGAGGGGCGAGGCCATGGAGGGATTTGAACACAAAGATGAGAATTTTAAATCTGAGGCATTGCCGGACCGGGAGTCGATGTAGGTCAGCGAGCACATGGGTGATGGGAATTTTGATCAGGGCCTGAGTGGGGAAGCAGGTTGGCAGTTGAAGGTCAAAGAGGCCCTGCAGGTAGTGAGAAATTTTCCTTTTTGGAAAGGACGACAACTCCAGGTCCCACAAGGAAAGTCGCGGCCTCTTCAGCCCAGGACGCCTTCTGTGCTGTAAATTTCGATGATTCTATCAGTACAAGAGATCAGTACAAACATTTCAATGTTATGTTCATTCCTAGCTCTCCTCCTACCTCTCTCATCTCCCTCACAATATGGACCGCCAACTTTACAAACAGGAATTTCTGGTTGTGAGCTTGATATTCTGACAGGGTAAAGCTTCCAGGCTTCTCTCAGTGAACAGTTGTAATGTTTCCTTTGAAAAACAAATTGGCAGAACATTTCGACTCTGTATCTGGGTCAATGCCAAACTCGATGATGATTGGTGTCGAACTCAATGTTGGTGTTGGTATTGGTGACGACAGCAAATTGGGGGATATAGTTAACACAATGGAAGAATGCGACAAAATACAAGAAGACATTAATAAACTTGCAGAATGGGCGTGTAACTGGCAAATGAATTTCAATACAAATAAGTGTGAGGTGCTGCATTTTGGTAGGAAGAATAAAGAGGCCACATACTGCTTAGAAAATGGAATAACGGAGCAAAGGGATCTAGTGATTCATAAATCACTAAAATAAGGCCTTAAAACAGCAAACCTAGCACTAGGGTTCACTTCTAGATCTTTAAGATTATGAAAGGGTTTGATAGGGGAGACGTAGAGAAGATGTTTCCACTTGTGGGGGAGACCAGAACTAGGGGCCATAAATATAAGATAGTCACTAATAAATCCAATAGGGAATTCAGGAGAAACTTCTTTACCCAGAGAATGGTGAGAATGTGGAACTCGCTACCACAGGGAGTGGTTGAGGCAAATGGCACAGATGCATTTAAGGGGAAGCTGGATAAACACATGAGGGAAACGGGAATAGCAGGATATGCTGATAGGGTGAGATGAAGAGGGGTGGGAGGAGGCTCGTGTGGAGCATAAACACCAGCACGGACCTGTTGGGCCGAATGACCTGTTTCTGTGCTGTAGACGCAAAGTATCTCGATGTAACTCGCGGTGTAGATTTCAATGCTGGTGTTGGTATTGGTGTAGAACTCCGTGTCCTCACCACCGATTCCATCCCCTTCCCCGAGGAGTAGCGCTCTCGCCTCTGAGTCACAAGGTCGTGGGTTCAAGTCCCACTCCAGAGACTTGAGCCCATAATCCAGTCTGACACTCCAATGTAGCACTGGGGAGTGCTGCAGTGTTTGAGGTAGCGTCTTTCAGATGAGATGTTAACCGAGGCCCCATCTGTCCTCTCAAGTGGACGTAAAAGATCCCACAACACTATTTCAAAGAAGAGCAGGGCAGTTCTCCCCTGTGTCCTGGCCAATATTTATCCCTCAACCTATATTCACTAAAACAGATTATCTGGTCATGTTCTCATTGCTGTTTGTGGGAGCTTGCTGTGCACAAATTGGCTGCCATGTTTCCTACATTACAACAGTGACTACACTTCAAAAGCACTTCTTTGCCTGTGAAGCGCTTTGGGACGTCCTGAGGTTGTGAAAGGCGCTGTAGAAATGCAAGTCTTTTTCCTAATTCTTTAACGGGGCGGTAAGTTTACTGATCCCATTTTGAGGCCGTTAACGCCTCATTGAAGCCTAGTGAGGACACTCAAAATCAACCCGAGTCTGTCTCTCTCTCTCTGTCTGTCTCTCTCTGTTTGATAGAAACATAGGAGCAGGAGTAGGCCATTCGGCCCTTCGAGCCTGCTCCGCCATTCAATATGATCATGGTTGATCCTCTATCTCAATATCATCTTCCCGCTCTCTCCCCATACCCCTTGACGCCTTTTGTGTCTAGAAATCTATCTATCTCCTTCTTAAATATATTCAGTGACTTGGCCTCCACAGCCTTCTGTGGTAGAGAATTCCACAGGTTCACCACCCTCTGAGTGAAGAAATTTCTCCTCATCTCAGTCCTAAATGTCCTACCCCGTATCCTGAGACTGTGACCCCTCGTTCTAGACCCCCCAGCCAGGGGAAACATCCTCCCTGCATCCAGTCTGAATAGCCCTGTCAGAATTTTATATGTTTCAATGAAATCCCTCTCATTCTTCTAAACTCTAGTGAATACAGCCCTAGTCGACCCAATCTCTCCTCATACGACAGTCCTGCCATCCCAGGAATCAGTCTGGTGAGCCTTTGCTGCACTCCCTCTATGGCAAGTATATCCTTTCTTAGGTAAGGAGACCAAGACTGCACACAGTACTCCAGGTGTGGTCTCACCAAGGCCCTGTATAACTGTAGTAAGACATCCTTGCTCCTGTACTCAAATCCTCTTGCAATGAAGGCCAACATATCATTTGCCTTCCTAACTGCTTGCTGCACCTGCATGTTTGCTTTCAGTGACTGGTATACAAGGACACCCAGGTCCCTTTGTACATCAACATTTCCCAATCTATCACCATTTAAATAATACTCTGCCTTTCTGTTTTTCCTACCGAAGTGGATAACTTCACATTTATCCACGTTATACTGCATCTGCCATGTATTTGCCCACTCACTCAACTTGTCTAAATCGCTTTGAAGCCTCTTTGCATCCTCCTCACAACTCACAATCCCACCTAATTTCGTGTCGTCAGCAAACTTGGAAATATTACATTTGGTTCCCTCATCCAAATCATTGATATATATTCTGAATAGCTGGGGCCCAAGCACTGATCCCTGCGGAACCCCACTAGACACTGCCTGCCACCCCGAAAAAGACCCATTTATTCCTACTCTCTGTTTCCTGTCTGTTAACCAATTTTCAATCCAGGCCAATATATTACCCCCAATCCCATGTGCTTTAATTTTGCACACTAACCTCTTATGTGGGACTTTATCAAAGACCTTCTGAAAATCCAAATACACCACATCCACTGGTTCTCCCTTATCTGTTCTACCAGTTACATCCTCAAAAAACTCCAGTAGGTTTGTCAAACACGATTTCTCTTTCATAAATCCATGTTGACTTTGTCTAATCCCGTTGATATTTTCTAAGTGTCCTGTTATCACATCCTTTATAATAGACTAGCATTTCCCTGTCTGTCTGTGTCTGTTTGTCTGCTGTCTGTGTCTGATTGTCTGTCTCTGTCTGTCTGATTATCTCTCTCTCTGTCTGATTGTTTGTCTGTCTCTCTCTGTCTGATTGTCTATCTGTCTGTGTCTGTCTGTTTGTGTCTGATTGTCTGTCTCTCTGTCTGATTATCTGTCTCTCTCTGATTATCTGTCTGTCTCTGATTGTCTGTCAGTCTCTATTTGATTGTCTGTGTTTGATTCTGTCTCTCTGTCTCTGATTGTCTGTATGTGTCTGATTGTCTGTCTGTCTGTCTGATTGTCTGTCTGTCCCTGTCTGATTATCTGTCTCTCTCTCTGATTGTCTGTCTGTCTCTGTCTGATTATCTGTCGCTCTCTCTGATTGTCTGTCTGTCTCTATCTGATTGTCTGTCTGTGTTTGATTCTGTCTGTCTGTCTGTCTCTGATTGTATGTGTCTGATTGTCTGTCTCTCTGTCTGATTATCTGTCTCTCTGATTGTCTGTCTGTCTCTATCTGATTGTCTGTGTTTGATTCTGTCTGTCTGTCTCTGATTGTCTGTATGTGTCTGATTGTCTGTCTCTCTGTCTGACTGTCTGTCCTTCTCTGTTGCTCTCTATCTGACTGTCTATCTGTCTGTGTCTGAGTCTCAGTTTGTCTGTGAGTCCTTACCTGAATCCACCACTCACACTGACTGAGTGACTCTTGCTGTGCTGTTTTTGTGCCGTCGCAGAGGCTCAGGACAGAGTCTCCTTACCTCCTGCTTACCTGCTGTGTGTCCCACCTCAGACACAGCTTCCTACCTTCAGTCTGGTGCTGTGGCAGTGATTTGGGTTTGTCTGAAAGCGTCAGTCCCGTGACTGGCAATCCCGTCAGGTATCGCTCACTGCTCCTGTGTGTTTGCAGAAGTTGCTGTATCGGCAGAGGAAGTGCTCCAATGTAAAGGAACACCCGCCCACAGTCTGTTAACCCTTCCCAGCCTGCAGCCTCCTGCTTGGTGTCAGGGCCTTACCCACAGGAACAGGAATACCATTCAGCCCCTCGAGTCTGTTCCGCCATTCAATGAGATCATGGCTGATCTGTGATCTAACTCCATATAACCCGCCTTTGGCCCATATCCCTTAAAATCTTTGGTTAACAGAAAGCTATCAATCTCCGATTTAAAATTAACAATTGATCCAGCATCAACTGCCGTTTGCGGAAGAGAGTACCAAACTTCTACCACCCTTTGTGTGTAGAAGTGTTTCCTAATTTCACTCCTGAAAGGTCTGGCTCTAATTTTTAGACTATGTCCCCTAGTCCTAGACTCCCCAACCAGCAGAAATAGTTTCTCTCTATCTACCCTCTCTGTTCCCCTTAATATCCTGAAAACTTCGATCAGATCACCCCTTAACCTTCTAAATTCCAGAGAATACAACCCTAGTTTGTGTAATCTCTCCTCGTAATTTAACCCCTGGAGTCTTGGTATCATTCTGCTAAACCTACGCTGCACTCCCTCCAAGGCCAATATATCCTTTCTGAGGTCTGGTGCCCAAAACTGCTCACAGTACTCCAGGTGTGGTCTAACCGGGGCTTTGTATAGCTGCAGCATAACTTCTACCCCAGGGCTGTTGGTATAAACAGTCACCGAGATGGTTCCGCAATCCCTCACCAACGGGCCGTGGAGTAACAGTGCTGTGTGGAGAAATAATTCAGGGGTCACTTTTCCCCCAGTTTACCCTCCGCGCCCCCATATGGTTCTGAGTCTCGCTGAGGAGAGGCAGACACAGATCACCCACACCTCACCTAAGCGCTATTCATCATTTCTGAATGTCTGCCGGCTATTGGAACATGGAGAACATCACAGTCAAGACCAATGCTGTCCTTAGGCAGTGCACGCACGCAGGCATTCCTGCATGGGTCACTGGACAGTGATCAGGAGCTGGAACCCTGGCTGATTTCCCCTCTCTCTCTAACCCAGGGGTCACTGGGCAGTGATCAGGGTCAGGAACCCTAGCTGATTTCCCCACTCTCTAACCCAGGTGTCAGTGGGCAGTGATCAGGGGCAGGAACCCTGGCTGATTTCCCCATTCTCTAACCCAGGGGTCACTGGACAGTGATCAGGAGCAGGAACCCTGGCTGATTTCCACTCTCTCTAACCCAGGGGTCACTGGACAGTGATCAGGGGCAGGAACCCTGGCTGATTTCCCATCTCTCTGACCCAGGGGTCACTGGACAGTGATCAGGAGCAGGAACCCTGGCTGATTTCCCCTCTCTCTCTAACCCAGGGGTCACTGGGCAGTGATCAGGAGCAGGAACCCTGGCTGATTTCCCCTCACTCTAACTCAAGGGTCACTGGACAATGAGCAGGAGCAGGAACCCTGGCTGATTTCCCCACTCTCTAACCCAGGGGTCACTGGACAGTGATCAGGAGCAGGAACTCTGGCTGATTTCCCCACTCTCTAACCCAGGGGTCACTGGACAGTGATCAGGGTCAGGAACCCTAGCTGATTTCCCCACTCTCTAACCCAGGGGTCACTGGACAGTGATCAGGGTCAGGAACCCTGGCTGATTTCCCCACTCTCTAACCCAGGGGTCACTGGACAGTGATCAGGATCAGAAACCCTAGCTGATTTCCCCACTCTCTAACCCAGGGGTCACTGGACAGTGATCAGGGTCAGGAACCCTAGCTGATTTCCCCTCTCTCTAACCCAGGGGTCACTGGACTGTGATCAGGGTCAGGAACCGTGGCTGATTTCCCCTCACTCTCTAACCCAGGGGTCACTGGGTTGTGATCAGGAGCAGGAACCCTGGCTGATTTCCCCTCACTCTCTAACCCAGGGGTCACTGGACAGTGATCAGGGTCAGGAACCATGGCTGATTTCCCCTCACTCTCTAACCCAGGGGTCACTGGGTTGTGATCAGGAGCAGGAACCCTGGCTGATTTCCCCTCTCTCTAACCCAGGGGTTACTGGACAATAATCAGGAGCAGGAACCCTGGCTGATTTCCCCTCTCTATAACCCAGGGGTCACTGGACAGTGATCAGGAGCAGGAACCCTGGCTGATTCCCCCTGTCTCTAACCCCAGGTTCACTGGACAGTGATCAGGAGCAGGAACCCTTGCAGTGATTTGGGTTTGGCTGAAAGCGGCAGTACTGTGACTGGCAATCCCGTCAGGTATCGCTCACTGCGCCTATGTGTTTGCAGAAGTTGCTGTATCGGCAGAGGAAGTGCTCCAATGTAAAGGAACACCCGCCCACAGTCTGTTAACCCTTCCCAGCCTGCAGCCTCCTGCTTGGTGTCAGGGCCTTATCCACAGGAACAGGAATACCATTCAGCCCCTCGAGTCTGTTCCGCCATTTAATGAGATCATGGCTGATCTGTGATCAGGAGCAGGACCCTGGCTGATTTCCCCACTCTCTAACCCAGGGGTCACTGGACAGTGATCAGGAGCAGGAACCCTGGCTGATTCCCCCTCTCTCTAACCCAGGCGTCACTGGACAGTGATCAGGGTCAGGAACCCTGGCTGATTTCCCATCTCTCTGACCCAGGGGTCACTGGACAGTGATCAGGAGCAGGAACCCAGGCTGATTTCCCCATTCTCTAACCCAGGGGTCACTGGACAGTGATCAGGAGCAGGAACCCTGGCTGATTCCCCCACTCTCTAACCCAGGGGTCACTTGGTTGTGATCAGGAGCAGGAACCCTGGCTGATTTCCCCTCACTCTCTAACCCAGGGTTTACTGGACAGTGATCAGAAGCTGGAACCCTGGCTGATTCCCCCTGTCTCTAACCCCAGGGTCACTGGACAGTGATCAGGAGCAGGAACCCTGGCTGATTTCCCCTCTCTCTCTAACCCAAGGGTCACTGGACAGTGATCAGGAGCAGGAACCCTGGCTGATTCCCCCTGTCTCTAACCCCGGGGTCACTGGACAGTGATCAGGAGCAGGAACCCTGGCTGATTTCCCCTCTCTCTAACCCAGGGATCACTGGACAGTGATCAGGAGCAGGAACCCTAGCTGATTTCCCCTCTTTTTAACCCAGGGGTCACTGGACAGTGATCAGGACCAGGAACCCTGGCTGATTCCCCCTCTCTCTCTAATCCCAGGGGTCACTGGACAGTGTGAAGGGATAATTACAAGTCCTAGCCCTTTCGATTACCCCAGATCAGGTGTATTCCCCAGACCTTCACCTTCAACTAAAATTAGCGGTAGCCGAATCCTAGAGACGCTTAATTGGGTCTAAAATTCAGACTACCTCTCCCTAAAGGAAAGGAACGGCCTGAAGATGTTACCGTCCCCTGGATAGCACTTTTAACAAATTTAACTAGACTGTAACCTTCTGGATATTATGAGGGTCCTGAAAACCCCCCAGAATTCTGCAACTCCTTACAAAAGAGTGTACAGAAATTGAGTTTGCGAGATTGATACAGAAATACTCTTTGAGACAATTTTAAAAATATATAGATTTATTAAAGAACCGACATTTAGTTAACAGCTGGTATGGCAATCGCAACTTTAACCGTTCAAAATACAAAAAGCTTACATTTCTTATCAGAGATCCTTATTCTCAAATCTTAACTTCATTACATTTTCACACTTCTACTTATTTCTTAATCCAGAATATCCACCAAAATCAAATACCTTGATTACCCGAGACTCAGAGTTGTAGGCCTACAGAGTGGTTCTGAAGGCGAGAATCGCTCTGCCCCTTCCCAGCGACTTCTGTTTTCTATCTGAAAAGCTCTATTTTTATACCTTTTTTAGTGGTATATTCTTTGAAGTTTTTTTTTGATGTAAGCTAATTGTCTCTAGTGATACTCTATTGAATTCTTTTCTATTCTTACTGTCATTTCAGCTGCCAACTTTTAGAATTCTGTCTCTACCTTTAGGTGTTTCAAAAACTATCATAAAATGGTTATTACAGATTTATCTTTTGATGCTATTCTTAGAAAGTCTTTCTATTGAATTCTTAATACTGTATCACTTAACTACTTGTAAGCCAGACGTCGTGACTCTGTGGTGTTCCAAGTTCAATACAAACACAATGTAATTGCTTGGTGTCATCTATTGATATTATATTTTCAAAGCCTTCCTATTTGTACCTTTTACAACTTGCAAATCAAAAACACTTCAACCAGGGTGTTTTTTTGCATTTCTTAGCTATTTCAATTGGTTGCATATTTAATCGTGTTTCCTGTTTCTAAGTTTAACATAAAACTATTTTACGGCAGGTATTTCTTTTACTTGATGTCATTTTTTCAAAGGCACCCCTTGGTTTTTTTAATGTGCTGTGCACCTGTTCGACGTGTTAGATTTTGACACTTTACTTGGGCATTGCTATTGTTTTGTTCCAAACTCTAGACATTCTGGAAGCACCAATGGTTTGCTTCAATAGGGGCATTGTTTTTGTGTTTACAACCATCTCCCATTTCAAAGCTTGTGGTGTTTTACAGCTTTTGTTAACACTTCACCTTATCTCAGAAGCCTGTATTGTGTTTGCAGCCTGTGTCGCCGAGGCGTTCCAGACTTTTAAACCCAGTATGTCTTGTATTAATAATATCAAAATCTGTTCATAGGATGATGTATTTCTTGGAATATGGCTTATTCCATTACAAGTGATCAGGAGCAGGATCCCTGGCTGATTTCCACATTCTCTAACCCAGGGGTCACTGGACAGTGATCAGCAGCAGGAACCCTGGCCGATGCTCCCCTCTCTCTAATCCAGGGGTCACTGGACAGTGATCAGGGGCAGGAACCCTGGCTGATTTCCCCTCACTCTCTAACCCAGGGGTCACTGGACAGTGATCAGGAGCAGGAACCCTGGCCGATGCACCCCTCTCTCTAACCCAGGGGTTACTGGACAGTGATCAGGAGCAGGAACCCTGGCTGATTTTCACACTCTCTAACCCAGGGTGTCACTGGACAGTGATCAGGACCAGGAACCCTAGCTTATTTCCCCTCTCTCTAACCCAGGGGTCACTGGGTTGTGATCAGGAGCAGGAACCCTGGCTGATTTCCCCTCTCTCTCTAACCCAGGGGTCACTGGACAGTGATCAGGAGCAGGAACCCTGGCTGATTCCCCCCCTCTCTCTAACCCCAGGGTCACTGGACAGTGATCAGGAGCTGGATCCCTGGCTGATTTCCACACTCTCTAACCCAGGGGTCACTGGACAGTGATCAGGAGCAGGAACCCTGGCCGATGTACCCCTCTCTCTAACCCAGGGGTCACTGAACAGTGATCAGGAGCAGGAACCCTGGCTGAGTTCCCCCTGTCTCTAACCCAGGGGTCACTGGACAGTGATCAGGAGCAGGAACCCTGGCTGAGTTCCCCCTCTCTCTAACCCAGGGGTCACTGGACAGTGATCAGGAGCAGGAACCCTGGCTGATTCCCCCTGTCTCTAACCCTGGGGTCACTGGGCAGTGATCAGGAGCAGGAACCCTGGCTGATTCCCCCTGTCTGGCCCCGTGGAGTTGATCCATGTTGCAGCCCCTCCACCAATGGCTGAGAGCAGTTCATTCAGCACGGACCTTGCTGCGTGTTAAACAGGAGACACCTGGCAACTTCACACAGTGTTCATGGCGACCATGTCTGGGCACCGACCAGGTTCAGCATCTCTACCAGCGATGGAAGCCTGGCCCCCATCTTCTACCCGCAACTGTTGACCGCTCTCACGGCAGCACCATGGTTATGGGGTTTATTGGCTGTTACGTATTGACACAACTCATGCCAGATCACGGGGAGAGGATCATCATCCATGTTCAATCTCGGCACTTGTGTAGGTCCTTTAGTAATTTTACACTCACCTCTCACCCTGCAGTGAAATGGTTAAAGAAAGACTTGCATTTCTATAGTGCCTTTCACGAACACCGAGTGTCCCTTAGCGCTTTATTGCCAATGCCGTACTTTTGAAGTGTAGTCGCTGTTGTAATGTAGGAAACGCGGCAGCCAATTTGCACACAGTAAGATCCCACAAACAGCAATGTGATAATGACCTGATCGTCTATTTTACTGATCTTGGTTGAGGGATAAATATTGGCCCCAGGACACTGGGGATAACTCCCCTGCTCTTCTTTGAATAGTGCCGTGGGATCTTTTACATCCACCTGAGAGAGCAGACGGGGCCCCGGTTTAATATCTCATCCGAAAGACCGCACCTCCGACAGTGCAGCGCTCCCTCAGCACTGCACTGGAGTGTCAGCCTAGATTTTTGTGCTCAAGTCTCTGGAGTGGGACTTGAACCCACAACCTGTGAAGGAATAACCCATATAACCTATTCAGAAAAATACACTGTCTCATGAAAGAATTCTGGCCTTATTAAAACATGACAAACTGGGTTTGGAAATCTAGAAACCTAACTATGACATAGCTGTGAAAGCATTCTGGCTATTGAGATAAAGCTGTGAAAGCATTCTGGCTATTGAGATAAGGTAGTTATTGACCCTGAATAAATAACCTTATTGAAACAGAAGGTTAAAGGCTCCGGCAGGCTGAACTTTTCGGAATGAACCAATGGTTCACCATGGATAAGGTGTTCTAATTTACACTTCGTAAAGAAGCACATAAAGTAAGGAACATTTGCCCTCGTAAAAATGACATCAAGTAAGAAACACCTGCTGTCACATCGTTTTTTATATGGTAAACTTAGAACACCTCGAGATGAGACGTGAGTCTGGCAGAGGTCAGTAGAAAAATGACGAGAGATAATTAGCTTACATCAGCAGAAAACCTGAAAGGAAATACCACTGGAAAAGGGTATAAATATTGAACTCTCAAATGGGATAGTAGACTCGCTTTAATCGGGTAAAGGGATTCTCGGCTTCAGAGGCGGCTCTGTAAGTCTCCAACTCTTTGTACCTCGGGGATCAAAGGTATTTGATTTTGGTGGATATCCTGTCGAACACTAAAAACTGTAAAACTGTAGCGAAGTTAAGACTTGAGAGTAAGGTTCTCTGATAATAAAATTGTAAGCTTTCTCTTTTTGGAATTGTTAATGTTGCAATTGACTCACCAACTGTAAATTACATGTCGGTTCTTTAATAAATCTATATATTTTTAGAATTGTCTCACATAAGACTTCTGTATCAAAAACTCGCAAACTCAATCTCTGTACACTCTTTGGTGAGGAGTTGCAGAATTCTGGGGGAGTTTTCCGGACCCTCATAATATCTGGAATGTTACAGTCTAGCTAAACTTATTAAAAGTGCTATCCGGAGGACGGTAACATTTTCAGGTTGTTCCTTTCCTTTAGGGAGAGATAGTCCGGACCTTTAGACCCAATTAAGCATCTTTAGGATTTGGCTACCTCAAACTTTAGTTGAAAGTGAACGTCTGAGAAATACGCCTGATCCGGGGTAGCCCTAAAGGGGCTAGGACTAGTAATTATCCTTTCAAACCTTCTGACTCAGAGGCGAGTGTGCTACCAACTGAGCTACAATGACACTAAGTCATCAATGTACAGCAATAGGGGCCCTGGTGGTGAGATGCCCTTTAACACAAGGCTTCTGATGAGAGCTTCCCCCCTTCCTGAGGGATATCTCTGGCTGGCGCAGATTTCCTGTAATCCCAGATCGCTTTTTATGTTGACTGAGTCCAGTCCGTTTCAGTGGAATGTCTCTTTAAATTTCTTTTCACAACGAGTTGTACCTGCCTGGGCAGGGTGAGATCATCACACCACAACACGCCCTGCAACAGAAAGGGAAGATAAAGCTTTGGCAAGGGTTTCAGAGAGCCTGAGGGAGTGGCAGAACCTCGTACACGGTTACCGTCAGTGTTTGAGAGGTTTTCTGAGTGCGACTGCAGAGGCAGGAGTCATGAAATGATCATGAAAGTGAAGAGCCTTGAAGCCAAACTATAGAACAATGACAGGCCTTCCTGGTACACACACATCAGGCCTCACTCTACACTTCCGGGGCCAGTACAGCACGGGTTAGATACAGAGTAAAGCTCCCTCTACACCGTCCCATCAAACACTCCCAGGGCAGGTATTGCGCGGGGTTAGATACAGAGTAAAGCTCCCTCGACACTGTCCAATCAAACACTCCCAGGGCAGCTACAGCACGGGTTAGACAGAGAGTAAAGCTACCTCTACACTGTCCCATCAAACACTCCCAGGGCAGGTACAGCACGGGTTAGACAGAGAGTAAAGCTACCTCTACACTGTCCCATCAAACACTCCCAGGGCACGTACAGCACGGGTTAGACACAGAGTAAAGCTCCCTCTACACTGTCCCGTCAAACACTCCCAGGGCAGGTACAGCACGAGGGAGGGATGGGTAGCGGGAGGGGGGATTGCTGGGGGTGGGGGAGGGGAGGGCGGGATGGTGGGGGAGGGGAGGAGTAAGGGGAGGGCGGGGCCACACTGTGTACAGCTCAAGCCTCTTGTTTTATCAAAACAAGGGAATGAATAAATCATTGACGGTAGCTTAATGGGTAACTGAATCAGATAAATCTTTAACCCAAGCTCAAAGAAAGAAATATAAATCAGCAGAAGTATGTTTGCCAACTGTTCATATCTGGCCAACTTCTCCGATGCTCCTGAGGGGAGGGGCTGAGAGAGCCGGGGATGGCTCGGTGGTCACTGGGCAACTATAGGCCCGGATGTACGTAGTTTTTCCAGTTCCTGCCCATCGCAAGGTTCTGGGCTCCAGTGGCGGTACCACAGCCTGTGGCCCATTCGTCACGAGCGAGCCCAGACATTGCAAGTTGGCCAACTATTCGACCACAGGAGGCATTGCCAGCGAGCCTGAACCTGTCGTCACTGTGACTGTAGCTCACGCACACTATCCAGCAGGGGGCCATGCATCGTGATCGGGAGCGGTAAGCCTGGCTCATTCTTTCTCCCTCTTCTCCCAGTTTCAAGGGGCCGAAGCCAGGGCACAACGGTTCTCTCAGCAGCGATCAGCGAAGTCACCAGACACCACAAGGAGAAGGAAACACATCCCCTGCCCTCGGCCAGTTCAGCATCCCATCCCAATCAGGCTGAAATGTTTGACCTCGGGAATAAAAAGTTGAAAGAAGTTGCATTTCTATATCGCCTTTTACGATGTCCCAAAGCACTTCACAGCCAATGAAGCACATTTTTTGAAGTGTAGTCGCTGTTGCAATGTAGGAAACGCGTCAACCAATATGCGCACAGCAAGCTCCCACAAACAGCAATGTGATAATGACCAGACAATCTGTTTATCACGATGTTGGTTGAAGGATAAATTTTGGCCCCAGGACACTGGGGAGAATTCCCCTGCTCTTCTTCGAAATATTTCCATGGGATCTTTTACGTCCACCCGAGAGAGCAGACGGGACCTCGGTTTAATGTCTCATCAGAAAGACTTCACCTCCGACAGTGCAGCACTCCCTCAGAACTGCCCCCTCCGACAGTGCGGCGCTCCCTCAGTACTGCCACTCCGAAGGTGCAGCGCTCCCTCAGTACTGCCCCTCGGAAAGTGCAGTGCTCCCTCGGTACTGCCCCTCGGAAAGTGTAGTGTTCCCTCAGTACTGCCCCTCCAACAGTGCAGCACTCCCTAAGTACTGCCCCTCCAACAGTGCAGCACTCCCTCAGTAGTGCCCCTCCAACAGTACAGCACTCCCTCAGTACTGCCCCTCCAACAATGCAGCACTCCCTCAGTACTGCCCCTCCGACAGTGCAGCACTCCCTCAGTACTGCCCCTCCGACAGTGCACCACTCCCTCAGTACTGCCCCTCCGACAGTGCTTCGCTCCCTCAGTACTGCCCCTCTGACAGTGCAGCGCTCCCTTAGTACTGCCCCTCCGACAGTGCAGTACTCCCTCAGTACTGCCCCTCCGACAGTGCAGCACTCCCTCATTACTGCCCCTCCGACAGTGCAGCACTCCCTCAGTACTGCCCCTCCGACAGTGCAGCACTCCCTCAGTACTGCCCCTCTGACAGTGCAGCACTCCCTCAGTACTGCCCCTCCGACAGTGCGGCGCTCCCTCAGTACTGCCCCTCCGACAGTGCAGCGCTCCCTCAGTACTGCCCCTCCGACAGTGTGGCACTCCCTCAGTACTGCACTGCAGTGGCAACCTCGATGGTAAAATGGCCGGTTTCCCTCCCTTCCCACTCCCCAAGTTCGAATCGACTCCAGTCACAGCAGCGAGGTCTGGGCTTCCAGGTGTGGCAGGGCGACAGGACCACTGAACCACACTGGGTGGCGGTTGGGTGCAGGACCACAGACAAACCCCTCCAGTTCAGTAAGAAATTAGAATTTGGGACACACTATTTCCTTCTGTGCGTGTCTTTAATCAGTCCCCATTGATGTGCTCTCCCCTGGCCTTTTCTCAAACGTTTTTACATTTTTAGTTTCCAAATATTTATCCAGTTCCCTTTTAAATGTTATTATGCATTCTCTATCACTCTGCGTACAACAGTGCAATCAACCTCCCAGTTCATTATTGTGGTGCTGGACTTACATGTATTCCTTTCGACTCCCCTAAAACTGTGGGACTCCTTCCCTCCCTCAGTCTCCCCTCAAACTGTGGGACTCCTCCCCTTCCTCAGCCTCCACTCAAACTGTGGGACTCCTCCCCTCCCTCAGTCTCCTCTCAAACTGTGGGACTCCTCCCCTCCCTCAGCCTCCCCTCAAACTGTGGGACTCCTCCCCTCCCTCACTCCCTCTAACTGTGGGACTCCTCCCCTCCCTCAGTCTCCCCTCAAACTGTGGAACTCCTCCCCTCCCGCAGTCTCCCCTCAAACTGTGGGAGTCCTCCCATCCATCATTCTCCCCTCAAACTGTGGGACTCCTCCCCTCCCTCACTCCCTCAAACTGTGGGACTCCTCCCCTCCCTCAGTCTCCCCTCAAATTGTGAGACTCCTCGATTCATTCTACCCTCAAACTGTGGGACTCCTCCCCTCCCTCAGTTTTCCCTCAAACTGTGGGACCCCTCCCCTCCCTCAGTCTTCCCTCAAAATGTGGAACTCCTCCCCTCACTCACTCCCTCTAACTGTGGGACTCCTACCTTCCCTCAGTCTCCCCTCAAACTGTGGGACTCCTCCACTCCCTCAGTCTCCCCTCAAACTGTGGGACTCCTCCACTCCCTCATTCTCCCCTCAAACTGTGGGACTCCTCCCCTTCCTCACTCCCTCAAACTGTGGGACTCCTACCCTCCCTCAGTCTCCCCTCAAATTGTGAGACTCCTCGATTCATTCTACCCTCAAACTGTGGGACTCCTCCCCTCCCTCAGTTTTCCCTCAAACTGTGGGACTCCTCCCCTCCCTCAGTCTTCCCTCAAACTGTGGAACTCCTCCCCTCCCTCACTCCCTCTAACTGTGGGATTCCTACCTTCCCTCAGTCTCCCCTCAAACTGTGGGACTCCTCCCCTCCCTCAGTCTCCCCTCAAACTGTGGGTCTCCTCCCCTCCCTCAGTCTCCCCTCAAACTGTGGGACTCCTCCCCTCCCTCAGTCTCCCCTCAAACTGTGGGACTCCTCCCCACCCTCAGTCTCCCCTCAAACTGTGGGACTCCTCCCCTCCCTCAGTCTCCCCTCAAACTGTGGGACTCCTCCCCTCCCTCAGTCTCCCCTCAAACTGTGGGACTCCTCCCCTCCCTCACTCCCTCAAACTGTGGGACTCCTCCCCTCCCTCTGTCTCCCCTCAAACTGTGGGACTCCTCCCCTCCCTCAGTCTCCCCTCAAACTGTGGGACTCCTCCCCTCTCTCAGTTTTCCCTCAAAATGTGGGACTCCTCCCCACCCTCCGTCTCCCCACAAACTGTGGGACTCCTCCCCTCCCACAGTCTCCCCTCAAACTGTGAGACTCCTCCCCTCCCTCAGTCTCCCCTCAAACTCTGGGACTCCTCCCCTCCCTCAGTCTCTCCTCAAACTCTGGGACTCCTCCTCTCCCTCAGTCTCTCCTCAAACTCTGGGACTCCTCCTCTCCCTCAGTCTCCCCTCAAACTGTGAGACTCCTCCCCTCCCTCAGTCTCCCCTCAAACTGTGGGACTCCTCCCCTCCCTCAGTCTCCCCTCAAACTGTGGGACTACTCCCCTCCCTCAGTCTTCCCTCAAACTGTGCGACTCCTCCCCTCCCTCAGTCTCCCCTCAAACTGTGGGACTCCTCCCCTCACTCAATTCCCCTCAAAATGTGGGACTCCTCCCCTCCCTCAGTTAACCTCAAACTGTGGGACCCCTCCCCTTCCTCAGTCTCCCCTCAAACAATGGAACTCCTCCCATCCATCAGTTCCCCTCAAACTGTGGGACTCCTCCCCTCCCTCAGTCTCCCCTCAAACTGTGGGACTCCTCCCCTCCTTCAGTCTCCCCTCAAACTGTGGGACTCCTCCCCTCCCTCAGCCTCCCCTCAAACTGTGGGACTCCTCCCCTCCCTCAGTCTCCCCTCAAACTGTGGGACTCCTCCCCATCTCTGTCTCCCCTCAAACTGTGGGACTCATCCCCTCCCTCAGTCTGCCCTCAAACTGTGGGACTCCTCCCCTCCCTCAGTCTCCCCTCAAACTGTGGGACTCCACCCCTCCCTCAGTCTCCCCTCAAACTGTGGGACTCCTCCCCATCTCTGTCTCCCCTCAAACTGTGGGATTCATCCCCTCCCTCAGTCTCCCCTCAAACTGTGGGACTCCTCCCCTCCATCAGTCCCTCAAACTGTGGGACTCCTCCCCTCCCTCAGTCTCCCCTCAAACTGTGGGACTCCTCCCCATCTCTGTTCCCCTCAAACTGTGGGACTCATCCCCTCCCTCAGTCTCCCCTCAAACTGTGGGACTCACCCCCTCCCTCAGTCTCCCCTCAAACTGTGGGACTCCTCCCCTCCCTCAGTCTTCCCTCAAACTGTGGGACTCCTCCCCTCCCTCAGTCTCCCCTCAAACTCTGGGACTCCTCCTCTCCCTCAGTCTCCCCTCAAACTGTGAGACTGCTCCCCTCCCTCCGTCACCCCTCAAAATGTGGGACTCCTCCCCTCCCTCAGTCTCCCCTCAAACTCTCGGACTCCTCCCTTCCCTCAGTCTCCCCTCAAACTGTGGGACTCCTCCCCTCCCTCAGTCTCCCCTCAAACTGTGGGACTCCTCCCCTCCCTCAGTCTGCCCTCAAACTGTGGGACTCCTCCCCTCCCTCAGACTCCCCTCAAACTGTGGGACTCCTCCCCATCTCGGTCTCCCCTCAAACTGTGGGACTCATCCCCTCCCTCAATCTTCCCTCAAACTGTGGGACTCCTCTCCCTCAGTCTCCCATCAAACTGTGGGACTCCTCCCTTCCCTCAGTCTCCCCTCAAACTGTGGGACTCCTCACCTCCCTCAGTCTTCCCTCAAACTGTGGGACTCCTCCCCTCACTCAATTCCCCTTAAAATGTGGGACTCCTCCCCTCCCTCAGTTAACCTCAAACTGTGGGACCCCTCCCCTCCCTCAGTCTCCCCTCAAACAATGGAACTCCTCGCATCCGTCAGTTCCCCTCAAACTGTGGGACTCCTCCCCTCCCTCAGTCTCCCCTCAAACTGTGGGACTCCTCCCCTCCCTCAGTCTCCCCTCAAACTGTGGGACTCCTCCCCATCTCGGTCTCCCCTCAAACTGTGGGACTCATCCCCTCCCTCAGTCTCTCCTCAAACTGTGGGACTCCTCCTCTCCCTCAGTCTCCCCTCAAACTGTGAGACTCCTCCCCTCCCTCAGTCTCCCCTCAAACTGTGGGACTCCTCCCCTCCCTCAGTCTCCCCTCAAACTGTGGGACTCCTCCCCTCCCTCAGTCTCCCCTCAAACTGTGGGACTCCTCCCCTCCCTCAGTCTTCCCTCAAACTGTGGGACTCCTCCCCTCCCTCAGTCTCCCCTCAAACTGTGGGACTCCTCCCCTCCTTCAGTCTCCCCTTAAACTGTGGGACTCCTCCCCTCCCTCAGTCTTCCATCAAACTGTGGGAATCCTCCCCTCCCTCAGTCTCCACTCAAACTGTGGGACTCCTCCCATCACTCAATTCCCCTCAAAATGTGGGACTCCTCCCCTCCCTCAGTTAACCTCAAACTGTGGGACCCCTCCCCTCCCTCAGTCTCCCCTCAAACAATGGAACTCCTCCCATCCGTCAGTTCCCCTCAAACTGTGGGACTCCTCCCCTCCCTCAGTCTCCCCTCAAACTGTGGGACACCTCCCCTCCCTCAGTCTCCCCTCAAACTGTGGGACTCCACCCCTCCCTCAGTTTCCCCTCAAACTGTGGGACTCCTCCCCATCTCGGTCTCCCCTCAAACTGTGGGACTCATCCCCTCCCTCAGTCTCCCCTCAAACTGTGGGACTCCTCCCCTCCATCAGTCCCTCAAACTGTGGGACTCCTCCCCTCCCTCAGTCTTCCCTCAAACTGTGGGACTCCTCCCCATCTCGGTCTCCCCTCAAACTGTGGGACTCATCACCTCCCTCAGTCTCCCCTCAAACTGTGAGACTCCTCCCCTCCCTCAGTCTCCCCTCAAACTCTGGGACTCCTCCCTTCCCTCAGTCTCCCCTCAAACTGTGGGACTCCTCCCCTCCCTCAGTCTCCCCTCAAACTGTAGGACTCCTCCCCTCCCTCAGTCTCCCCTCAAACTGTGGGATTCCTCCACCCCCTCAGTCTCCCCTCAAACTGTGGGACTCCTCCCCTCCCTCAGTCGTCCCTCAAACTGTGGGACTCCTCCCCTCCCTCAGTCTCCCCTCAAACTGTGGGACTCCTCCCCTCCCTCAGTTCCCCTCAAACTGTGGGACCCCTCCCCTCCCTCAGTCTCCCCTCAAACTGTGGGACTCCTCCCCATCTCGGTCTCCCCTCAAACTGTGGGACTCATCCCCTCCCTCAGTCTCCCCTCAAACTGTGGGACTCCTCCCCTCCATCAGTTCCTCAAACTGTGGGACTCCTCCCCTCCCTCAGTCTCCCCTCAAACTGTGGGACTCCTCCCCTCCCTCAGTCTCCCCTCAAACTGTGGGACTCCTCCCCATCTCGGTCTCCCCTCAAACTGTGGGACTCCTCCCCTCCCTCAGTCTCCCCTCAAACTGTGGGACTCCTCCCCTCCCTCAGTCTCCCCTCAAACAATGGGACTCCTCCACTGTGACCTCAGCCTTTCCTGCTAATTTTTAAACCCTTTTGATTGGTGCATGGCTTCGATTATTTACCAATTAACAAAGAATAATGATATTTATGCACAAAATCCTGGCTCTTTAGACACTTCTAGTTTTGGTGCGTCGATAGAGGCTATGACATAATCAGGAGGTGACAAAATGTCTGTTATCAGTTAAGGGAAACGTCCATTTTGAAACTGTTTTTTCATGTGTGGCTGGAATGTTGAATGTGAATCATTGCCAAGAATGAGATTTTGGAGGAGTGTCTGTGTGCTCGAGTGGTGCCGCCTAGATCTTGCCCTTTCTCGACGTGCTCGTCTGTAACCACTGGATGGGGCTGTTCAACCACAAGAGCATGGAAAGTACAACACAGCCACATCTGGTTCCTGTACACAGTCATTTTGTAATAGCAGGAAAAGGTGGTTCCTGTTTTAATACATCAATTCCGCCTTCTCATCATATTCCTCAATCCCACCTCCCCACCTTCTCCCCATATCCCTCAACCCAACCTACCCACCTTTTCCCCATATCCCCAACCCCACCTACCCACCTTCTCCCCATATCCCTCAACCCCACCTACCCACCTTCTCCCCATATCCCCAACCCCACCTACCCATCTTCTCCTCATATCCCTCAACCCCACCTACCCACCTTCTCCCCATATCCATCAACCCTACCTACCCACCTTATCCCCGTATCCCCAACCCCACCTACCCACCTTCTCCCCATATCGCTCAACCCCAGCTACCCACCTTCTCCCCATGTCCCTCAATCCCACCTACTCCCCATATCCCTCAACCCCACCTACCCACCTTCTCCCCATATTTCTCAACCCAACCTACCCACCTTCTCCCCATTTCTCTCAACCCCACCTACCCACCTTCTCCCCATATCCCTCAACCCCACCTACCCACCTTTTCCCCATATCCCCAACCCCACCTACCCACCTTCTCCCCATATCCCTCAACCCCACCTACCCACCTTCTCCCCATATCCCCAACCCCACCTACCCATCTTCTCCTCATATCCCTCAACCCCACCTACCCACCTTCGCCCCATATCCATCAACCCTACCTACCCACCTTATCCCCGTATCCCCAACCCCACCTACCCACCTTCTCCCCAACCCCACCTACCTACCTTCTCCCCATATCCCTCAACCCCACCTACCCACCTTCTCCCCATATCCCTCAACCCCACCTATCCACCTTCTCCCCATATCTCAAACCCCACCTACCCACCTTCTCCCCATATCCCTCAACCCCACCTACCCACCTTCTCCCCATATCCCTCAACCCCACCTACCCACCTTCTCCCCATATCTCAAACCCCACCTACCCACCTTCTCCCCATATCCCTCAACCCCACCTACCCATCTTCTCCTCATATCTCTCAATTCTGGGTGTCTCGCTGACTGTGTCTCCCATTGACTCGCTGGGTGTGTCTCCCATTGACTCGCTGGGTGTGTCTCCCATTGTCTCGCTGGGTGTGTCTCCCATTGTCTCGCTGGGTGTGTCTCCCATTGTCTCGCTGACTGTGTCTCCCATTGACTCGCTGGGTGTGTCTCCCATTGACTCGCTGGGTGTGTCTCCCATTGTCTCGCTGGGTGTGTCTCCCATTGTCTCGCTGGGTGTGTCTCCCATTGTCTCGCTGGGTGTGTTACTGGGTGAGTCGCAGAAGGTGTAAATCCTGCAAAAGAAGAACCGGTCATCCAGTGGCAAAAGACAAAGTTGATCGCTCACTGCAACTCCAACCTAATCCTCTCGTTGTCGAGTCTCCCACTCACGTTACTGGTGATTCTCAGTCAAAGTCCAGTTGTCCACTTTGATAATTCCCAAGAACCTTGAGGATGTGTTTCCCCCACGGGAGAGATCTGTGTTGACTTACCTTGTACAGAATAATATTCACTCATTGTCTCTCCTCAGCCCACCTTTTCTTGGCATCCTATCTAAGTGTTGAGCACTTGTTGAGCTCATGGCCTGGGGAAAGAGGCTATCAGCCATGCAGCGCTTTGATCCCAGCTGGAATGATAACAGGGAACACTGATCAGAGCAGAGCCCCATGCCTTTTACTCAGTCCCATAGCGAGTGCATCAAAACATATATCTACAGTGGCAATTCAGTATAAAATAGCAGAAGGTGTGCGATGGCCAATCATAAATATGATTTACACTCCTTGGTGAATGGATAATTCATGAGCAATGATGTAAGGAGTGATCTATGGTTGGCGACATGAATGGAACATAAATCCTGTGTCCCCTTACATCACACGCCTGAATTATTTTGTTCTCATCATTTTGGGATCTTTTATTTTTAACATATTTCCCTCAGATCCCCTCCCACCAGCGTTGCCTCTTGCTGAGGTTCAGTTACCTTGCTGCCTTCCGAATCTTCATGTCAGCCTGGGTGGAGCGTCATTATTTATTCTCAATGGGCCATCCCCACACCACCGCCCCCCCTCGGAGAAATACGAACATAGGAACAGGGAGGAGGCCATTCGGCCCCTCGAGCCTGCTCTGCCATTCAAATATATCATGGCTGATCTGCACCTTAAACCCATTTACCCACCTTTGCTCCATATCCCATGATACCCTTACCCAACAAAAATCTATCGATCTCAGTCTTGGAAGCTCCAATTGACCCCCATATTCCTCAATCCCACCTTACCACCTTCTCCCCATATCCTGTTTCCACTCCTGAATGGCCTGGCTCTAATTTTACGGTTACGCTCCCTTGTTCTGGACTCCTCCCACCAGAGAAAGTAGTTCACCTCTACCTACTCTATTGAATCCCTTTATTGTTTTAAAGACCTTGATTAGATCACGCCTTAATCTTCTAAACTCAAGGGAATACAAGCCAAGTTTATGCAGCCTGTTCTCATGTCGCTGAAGGGGAGTTGGCATCACACGAATGCCCAAGGGCTGTCTGACAAGCCAAAGCAGTGGCAGGCTGGTTGAGGTGCATCGGATGATCTTTGTTGGTAGAGCACATTGCATTAACTGTGATCCTTCCCAGAGGGAGAGAGAGAGAGTCTGTCTCAAATCAAAGTTCAATGTTATATAAATCCATTCTCTGGCATAAACCAGCTGGAATATAGATGCTTCTGAAACACACTCAGCGTCCAAGCATTGCCAGTTCCCAATTTTATGTTGGCTCCGAGAGTGATAGAGAGCTGGTTCTGTTTAAGGCAGTCTCAAAGACTCTTTGGTATAACCGTAGTTTAGCATCAGTAAGTAGAGTGGATCTGTGTTGGGTAAGAGTATTAAGGGATATGGAACTAAGGCGGGTAAAATGGAGTTGAGGTACAGATCAGCCATGATCTAATTGAGATCGATTGATTTTTGGACTCTAGAGGAATCAAGGGATATGGGGCTCGGGCAGGAAGGTGGAGTTGAGGTACAGATTAGCCATGATCTTATTGAATGGCGGAACAGGCTCGAGGGGCTGTATGGCCTCCTCCTATTCCACGGTGGCATAGTGGTTAGCACTGGTGCCTCACAGCGCCAGGGACCCGGGTTCGAATCTGACCTCGGGTGACTGTCTGTGTGGAGTTTGCACCTTCTCCCCGTGCCTGCGTGGGTTTCCTCCGGGTGCTCCGGTTTCCTCCCACAGTCCAAAAATGTGCGGGTTAGGTTGATTTGGCTATGATAAAATTGACCCCTAGTGTTAGGGAGGGATTAAATTTATGGGGATAGGTTGGGATATGTTAGGGTGAATTAAATACGTGGGGTTACGGGGGTAGGGTGGGATATGTGTACTGTGGGGATTAAAGCAGGGACAGGGTACTGGATTTGGATGATCAGCCATGATCGTATTGAATGGTGGAGCAGGCTCGACGGGCCGAATGGCCTACTCCTGCTCCTAGATTCTATGTTTCTATGTTATGTTTCTATTCCTAACAGAAGGCTAATACTGCATGGATCTTACACACAGTAATCAGAAACAAGCTGTAAAAGTCGGATAGCCAGGTGGTGAAGGATAGAATACTAGAGCCTAGTCTTGAGTCGCTTACAAGCTTTTATTTACAGAGACACACATTACACACTATGCACCCCCAAGATAAGCTATTCCCCCTTCCTGACCCTGCTCTCATATATATGAACACAAGAGAGTCCCCAGTTAATACCCACCACCTGAATACAATTAACACTTTCATAGAATCATAGAAATTTACAGTACAGAAGGAGGCCATTCGGCCCATCGTGTCTGTGCCGGCCGAAAAAGAGCTATCCAGCCTAATCCCACTTTCCAGCTCTTGGTCCATAGCCCTGTAGGTTACGGCACTTCAAGGGCATATCCAAGTACTTTTTAAATGTGATGAGGGTTTTTGCCTCTACCATCCTTTCAGGCAGTGAGTTCCAGACCCCCACCTCCCTCTGGGTGAAAAAAGTTCTCCTCAACTCCCCTCTAATCCTTCTCCCAATTACTTTAAATCTGTGCCCCCTGGTTATCGACCTCTCTGTTAAGGGAAATAGGTTCTTCCTATCCACTCTATCTAGGCCCCTCATAATTTCATACACCTCAATTAGGTCTCCCCTCAGCCTCCTCTGTTCTAAAGAAAACAACCCCAGCCTATCCAATCTTTCCTAAAATTCTTCAGTCCTGGCAACATCCTCGTAAAAATCCTCTGCACCCCCTCTAGTGTAATCACATCCTTCCTGTAATGTGGTGACCAGAACTGTATGCAGTATTCTAGCTGTGGCCTAACTAATGTTTTATACAGTTCAAGCATAACCTCCCTGCTCTTGTACCTTCTTTGAGGAGATGTGACATACAATGTCAACAAGAGGCCTCACTACTAGAGTCTCAACAGCGAGTGGGCTTGGTTGGCTTGCCCCATTGTGATGTTGCAGTGGTCAATGCTGGACCATGCTGAACTGGTAGGAAAAGTCTGAGCCCATCTGAAGTGATATGCGGAGATCTGGCCATCTGATGGAAGACGGATATCATGGCCCTTGAGAGGGTTTCAGAGGCGGCCAATAAAGATTACGGGTATCAGGAATTTCAGTTGTGAGGAAAGGTTAAGAATATTGGGCTAGTTTTATTTTGAAAAAATACTTCAAAGTGACTTAATTGAAGTATCCAAGATTATGATATGCTGCTGTTTTTGATATACATTAATGACTTGGACTTGGGAGTACAGGGCATAATTTCAAAATTTGCAGATGGAAGTGTAGTAAACAGTGAGGAGGATAGTGATAGACTTCAAGAGGACACAGACAGGCTGGTGGGATGGGTGGACACATGACAGATGAAATTCAATGTAGAAAAGTGTGAGATGATACATTTTGGTAGGAAGAACGAGGAGAGACAATACAAGCTAAATAGTACAATTCTAAAAGGGGTGCAAGAAGAGAGAGACCTGGGGTGTTTGTGCACAAATCTTTGACGGTGGCAGGGCAGGTTAACAAAGCAGTTAATAAAGCATCTGGGATCCTGGGCTTTATAAATAGGGGCATAGATACAAAAGCCAGGAAGTTGTGCTAAACCTTTATAAAGCACTGATTCGGCCCCAGCTGGAGTTCTGTGTCCAATTCTGGGCACCACACTTTAGGAAGGATGTGAAGATTTTGGAGAGGGTACAGAGGAGATTTACTGGAATGGTTCCAGGGATGAGGGACTTCAGTTACGTGGATAGACTGGAGAAGCTGGGGCTGTTCTCCTTAGAGCAGAAAAGGCTAAGAGGAGATTTGATAGAGGTGTTTAAAATCATGAAAGGTTTAGAGAGAGTAAATAAAGAGAAACTGTTTCCAGTGGCTGAAGGGTCGATCACCAGAGGGCACAGATTTAAGGTGATTGGCAAAAGAAGCAGAGGCGAGATGAGGAAAAACTTCTTTACACAGCGAGTGGTTAGGATTTGGACAGCACTGTCTGATAGGGCGGTGGATACAGATTCAATAGGAGCTTTCAAAAGGGAATTGGATAAATACTTGAAGGAGAAAAAATTTCAGGGATATGGGGAAAGAACGGGGGAAGTGGGACTAACTGGATCGCTCTTCGAAAGAGCCGGCGCAGACTCGATGGGCCAAATGGCCTCCTTCTGTGCTGCACTATTCTATGATTCTGTGATTCTATGAAGGGAATTGGACAGAGTTGATTCAAGCAAATTGATCCCTGTAGTGAAGGTTTGAAATCCCAGGGACACAGGTTAAATGTGAGGAAGTGAGAAGGAAGTCGGGGGAACTTTTTCACCCAAAGGAGATTCAATTTTGTGAAATAGGTGCCATGGGAAGGATATTGAAGCGGACAATGGGGTCGAGAGGCAATGAGATGTGTTTCTGGTGAGAGCAAGGGCTGCGGGATATGGGAAGAAAGTGGGTATAAAATGGATGGGCACAATAGGCCTCATTGGCTTTTCTTGTTCCTAAACATCCTTCTATGTTCTCAATTGTTCAGTAAAACTGGTCTCCTCACTGGCTCAATGATTGCATACCCTGTGCCTGGTGGAACTGAACAATACCCAATTATCTTGGTTTTCACCCTGCACCATGCAGCCTAGAGATCAGAATAATCAATCAACATTCACACTCCTAATTAATGTGTGTGTGTGTTAGTGTGTGAGTGAGTGTGTGTGTGTGAGTGAGTGTGTGAGTGTGTGTGTGAGTATGTGAATGTTAGTGTGTGTGTGTTAGTGTGTGTGTGAGTGAGAGTGAGAGTGAGTGTGTGTGTGTGTGAGTGAGTGTGTGTGTGTGTGAGTGTGTGAGTGTGTGTGTGAGTATGTGAATGTTAGTGTGTGTGTGTTAGTGTGTGTGTGAGTGAGAGTGAGAGTGAGTGTGAGTGTGTGTGTGTGAGTGAGTGTGTGAGTGTGTGTGTGAGTACGTGAATGTTAGTGTGTGTGTGTTAGTGTGTGTGAGTGAGAGTGAGTGTGAGTGTGTGAGTGAGTGAGTGTGTGTGTGTGAGTGAGTGTGTGAGTGTGTGTGTGAGTATGTGAATGTTAGTGTGTGTGTGTTAGTGTGTGTGTGAGTGAGAGTGAGTGTGAGTGTGAGTGAGTGAGAGTGTGTGTGAGTGTGAGTGAGTGTGAGTGTGTGTGAGTGTGTGAGTGTGTGTGTGAGTGAGTGTGAGCGTGTGTGTGTGTGTTAGTGTGTGTGTGTGTGTGTGTGTGTGTGTGTGAGTTTGCACCTCTGTGTGTGTGTGTGTGAGCGTGTGAGCTCTGTTTGGGGATCTCTAACCGCAGTGCGGAGCGTGTGGTGAAGCTCTCTGTGCTCTGTGCTGTGTAATGCGGTGCCAGAGTCTATTAATCTCAGATAATCTATTCTTCCAGGCGAGTTACAGGATGATGTAAACTATTTACCTGAATCCTCCCTAATCACTTCTTACATTTAACGTCTCTTGTGCTACCTCGAGCTAAACATCCTGAGCTTCTCACAACTGAGAAATCCAACCCACTTTGATATCGCTGCCTCCAGGCTGGAGATTTGTACGAGCCGATTGCAGAACCTGGTCCTGTCAGAAAAGCAGGACTGCTGGCGGTGAATGTGCATCGCTACTAAATATAAAACATTTCCCCAGCCTCCCTCCCCAGCCAGAGAGCAGTAAACTCTCGCTGCAACACAATTCCACAGACTGCTGTCACCCTCCACTACCTCAGCCAAGTGGCCGTTCTTGAAGTGTGAGCCCAGACAGTGAGTGGTGATGGGCTATTCAACCACAGGAAACTTCACAGCCATGTCTGATCTGTTCTGAGCCAATGTCCACATACACACGCACTTTCAGTAGGGGTCACTGGGCAGTGATCAGGAGCAGGAACCCTGGCTGATTCCCCCTCTTTCTAACCCAGGGGTCACTGGACAGTGATCAGGAGCAGGAACCCTGGCTGATTTCCCCACTCTCTAACCCAGGGGTCACTGGACAGTGATCAGGAGCAGGAACCCTGGCTGATTTCCCCACTCTCTAATCCAGGGGTCACTGGGCAGTGATCAGGAGCAGGAACCCTGGCTGATTTCCCCTCTCTCTAACCCAGGGGTCACTGGACAGTGATCAGGAGCTGGAACCCTGGCTGATTTCCCCTCTCTCTAACCCAGGAGTCACTGGACAGTGATCAGGAGCAGGAACCCTGGCTGATTCCCCTCTCTCTAATCCAGGAGTCACTGGGCAGTGATCAGGAGCAGGAACCCTGGCTGATTTCCTCTCTCTCTAACCCAGGGGTGACTGGACAGTGATCAGGAGCAGGAACCGTGGCTGATTTCCCCTCTCTCTAACCCAGGGGTCACTGGACAGTGATCAGGAGCAGGAACCCTGGCTGATTTCCCCCCTCTCTCTAACCCAGGAAGCAGTGAGACTATTTTTAAAAATTCATTCTCGGGATTTTGGCGTTGCTGGCAAGGCCGGCATTTACTACCCAGCTGTAGTTGCCCCTCGCGAAGGTGGTGGTGAGCCACCTTCTTCAACCGCTGCAGTCCGTGTGGTGAAGGTACTCCCACCTTCATCGTCACTGGGTCAAAATCCTGGAACTCCCTCCCTAACAGCACTGTGGGAGCACCTTCACCACACGGACTGCAGCGGTTCAAGAAGGCTGCTCACCACCACCTTCTCAAGGGCAATTAGGGATGGGATATAAATGCCGGCCTTGTCAACGATGCTCACATCCCGAGAATGAACAAAAAAAAATACAGATACATACACAAGTACACGCACGCAGATCCACACACACACAGACACACACACAGACACAGACATGGACACACATGGACACAGATACACAGATACACACACGCAGAAACAAACACATATACGTACACCGAAATACACAAATGCATATGCAGACAGATACACACACACACACCCAGAGACAGACAAACAGACACACACCATCATCATTCCCTGGCACTAGCACGTCCTTTTTAACTGACTCCAAATCTTTTGCAGTATGAGTCAAACTGTCAACAGTAAAATAAAGGATTAAGTGCTGGAATTTCTGTCTGCGGAGAGTGTGAAACTCAGAGAGTCTGTGTCACAAGGCAACAGCTGCCAAAGAAATAATCCTGTAAAAGTGCGCGGTGCCGAGGTGTCAGGTTTCAGGCAGGCCCCCTGTGTGTCCGCAGGGTTCATCGCAGCATAATTTCAAGGAATTAAAATCTGTACAATTAAGAAATGGAGGAAACACCCTGTTTCCATGTGGAATCGCAGCCAGAATGAAGGTGAGCTGGCTGTGTGAGGGAAGGTGCGTGTGGAATTTCAGCAGGAGGGTGGGGAGCTGTGTGCTGGCTTGGTATTATGTTTGGGAGTTACTGGAGAGATGTTGAGGCTCTGTGTGAGATGCATGCTGCTGCCTGGGTGCGAGTCATTGCATTTGATGCAGTGCCAGAGGCTCAGGCCCCAGTCAGTGGGTGTACAGCGCTACTGAACCAATGTGGGAAAATTCACAACCCTCCCGGATACAACCCTCCTGTCTATGTCACACTTAACGCCACTTTTAGTCTCCTGAAGGCATCGACACTGGGGTGTTGCTCCACAAGTGGGGCACTCTCTTCCAAACCCCACGTGGCCAGTCTGGTACTTTACAGCTGGCGCAGGTTTCAGTCTAAGCCATTGTACACGCACTGTACGCACACGACACGCACACACACACACACACACACACGGGAGAACTCCCCAGCACTCTCCTTCCAATAGTGCCATGGGATCTTTTACGTCCACCCGAGTTTAATGTCTCATCCGAAAGACGGCACCTCCGACAGTGCAGCACTCCCTCAGTACTGCACTGGGAGTGTCAGCCTGGATTCTGTGCTCAAATGGGACTTGAACCCACAACCTTCTGACTCAGAGGTGAGAGTGCTAACCACTGAGGCAAGCTGAGAGAGAGATGACACAGAAAGGGCTGGATTTTGATACTGGGGCAGGTTGGGGTCGTGTCATCCACTTTTCGTGTTATCCACCCGACTGCAATTGGATGTGGGAGATTGATGCAATTTTCACCTAATTGGGCAATTGAGTTCCAGCATGTGGAAACCCTTGAACCAATTAGTGTTTTCAGTCTGAAAGTCGCCTCTTCAGTCTGAAAGTCGCCTCTGATGATGTCATCATTGCTGCTGCATTGAAGGTCTTCAGAGACTGCCTGGCCTTTGCTGTGAGTGGACCTGGATGCAAAATGAGCAGCAGGAGAGAGAGAGAGAGAGAGAGAGAGAGAGAGAGTCTCTGAAGACATTCAATGCAGCAGCATCAGAGACTTTCAGACCTACTACCTTCATCTCCGTTGTAATAGTGGACCTGCAGCTGATAGTCAGCTATCCACTTGTGCTCCCACCAGGTTTCACTGGCGTGTTTCACATCAGGCGTGCTTCATGTCGGAAAAGGGTTAAACTAGCTAAAACGTTTCAAAATGGCATTACAGAGCCAATTTAGGGCTTGTTAAGGGCTTTAATGGCCTCTCCCGCCTCTTGGAGGCGGGACGGAGTCGGGAACACCGCACACGATTTTATCAAAATTGCGTGGAGGCGGAATCAGGTCCGCCCGCCCGCCACTTTTCGCAATTTTAACCCCCCACACGCCTCCAAACCCGCCTCCACGGCCCTATGAAAATCCAGCCCAAAGATTCAGAGACTGACAGAGACAAAGGGGGGAATTCTCCGTGAGTCTGTCTGATTTTGGCAGACAATGTCTAAAAATTTAGGCAATGTGGCCTACTGTCGCCTGAACACTACCAACTTGAGAAGGACCCCCCGAGCCGGAGGGGCAACTCCCTGTTAACTCCCTCAAATCTTGACTTTAATCCTCTGCTGTCATTTTATATCACTCCTCATTCACGCTCACATTTTGTCATATTCTTTAGGGTGATTCTTGTCTTCAATGAAAGATCGGCATGAGAGACATGTGACCAACTCACAAATCGGTCAGTCTGACAGGAAACCCAACAGGTCGTTGTCACGGCGATGGGATTATCATGTTGTCCTCTTGGTCGTGCCCTCATTACTGCCAACCTTTAGCATGAGGTTCATTCCCCTCCTCTCCCCCCAACCGAGTATGCCTCACACTCGTTGGGGCCCTGGATCCACCAAGGCAAATGACCTTGCAGTACTTTCTCCCAAGTGGCCATTCCTCATCTTTGAACTAAGACAGCGGAATGTCTGCAGGGAATCTGATCGGAGAAGGGGCATCGCCACCGAACCCTCTCCTCGTGTCGCACACTTCCCAGCAGGGCTGGCTGATCAGGAACAGGATCCCTGGCTATTCCCAGCCCTTCCGCATCTCAGGGATGCCTTTAGTGCCTAAACTGCCTTCCTAGCCCAGATCAGGTGACAATGTGCCCCGTCTCCTCATAGACTAATAAGGGGCAGTGTTTATCTGCCAACTGTCTGGCAATTGGGAATGTCTAGACTCCCCGCAGCCAACAAGTGAGATCATCTCGACTCCCCGCAGTCGATCAACAACAACAACAACAACTTGTATTTATATAGCGCCTTTAACGTAGTAAAACGTCCCAAGGCACTGCACAGGAGTATTTTAAGACAAAAAATTTGACACCGAGCCACATAAGGATAAATTAGGGCAGGTGACCAAAAGCTTGGTCAAAGAGATAGGTTTTAAGGAGCGTCTTAAAGGAGGAAAGAGAGGTAGCGAGGCGGAGAGGTTTAGGGAGGGAATTCCGGAGCTTAGGGCTCAGGCAGCTGAAGGCACAACGATCAAATGCAATCATCTAGACTCCTCACAGTCAACAAGTGGGATTGTCTTCACTCCCTTCAGTTGACTAAGCGCAATTGTCTAAAAGAATCTAACTATCCCTCACTGGTCAGCAGTGATGAAAGTGTTAAAGAAGGCCTGGATTTGCCCCAACTTCTGTTGTTTTTTTTAACTTGTCTCCATTTTAAACACAGCTCACCAAGGCAGAATGCTGCTGCCTTAATGAGAACAAGCTGGATTGCAAGCCACAGCAAGGCTTACATTACAAGCTGTAAACGCAATGGTTCTGAATCTGGGCTACTGCAAAACGCGTCCCAGAATCTGCGGGATTTGGGATCGCCCAGTCAGCCAGTTCTCATACACACGAAAAGAAAGAACTCACATTTATAATGCGCCTTTCATGACCTCAGGACGTCCCCAACCGCTTTACGGCCATCATCTGTTTTCCAGTGATGTTGATTGAGGGATATATCTGGGCCATGATACTGGGAAGAACTCCCCTGCTCTTCTTCCAATAGCGTCAAAATGGAATTGCTGGACCATAGAGTCATAACGGCACAGAAGGAGGCCATTCAGTCCATCGAATCCGTGCCGGCTCTCTGTAGAGCAATCCAGTCAGTCCCATTCCCCCGCTCTATCCCTGTAGCCCTGCAAGTTTATTTCCCTCACGTGTCTATCCAGTCTCCCCTTGAAAACATTGAGTGTCTCCGCTTCCACCATTTCCGTCAGCAGCGAATTCCAGGTCATTACCACTCGCTGCGTAAAAAAGTTTTTCCTCACGTTCCCCCTGTATCTCTTGCCCAAAACCTTAAATCTGTGTCCCCTGGTCCTTGTACCATCAACTAGTGGGAACAGCCGTTCCCCGTCTAGCCTATCCAAACCCGCCATAATCTTGTACACTTCTATCAAATCACCCCTCAACCTCTTTTCTCTAATGAAAACAAATCAGTTTCTCCAACCTGTCCTTGTAGCTAAGATCCCCCATTCCCGGAACCATTCTGGTAAATCTCCTCTGCACCCTCTCAAAGGCCTTCACATCCTTCCTAAAGTGTGGTGACCAGAACTGGACGCAATACTCCAGTTGTGGCCTAACCAGCGCTTTATAAAGGTTCAGCATAACTTCTCTACTTTTGTACTCAATACCTCTATTTATGAAGCCCAAGATCCCATATGCTTGGTTAACCACTCTCTCAATATGTCCCGCCACCTTCAGGGACCTATGCACATTAACTCCCAGGTCCCTCTGTCCCTGCACACTCTTTAAAACTGTGCCATTAAGTGTATATTGCCTCTCCCTGTTCCTTCTGCCAAAATGAATCACCTCACACTTCTCTGTATTAAATTCCATCTGCCACTTGTCTGCCCATTCTGCTAGCCTTTCTATGTCCTGTTGCAGTCGATTGGTATCATCATCACTGTTTGCCACACCCCCAAGTTTGGTGTCATCGGCAAATTTAGAAATTCTACTCTGTATTCCAATATCCAGGTCATTTATATATATATCAAAAAAAGCAGTGGCCCCAGCACTGACCCCTGGGGAACACCACTGTCTACCATCCTCCAGTCTGAAAAACAGCCATTTTACCACAACTCGCTGTTTTCTGTCCTTAAGCCATTTCCTTATCCAAGCTGCCACTGACCCACCTATTCCATGAGCCTCAATTTTGTTAACCAGCCTTCTATGTGGTACTTTGTCAAACGCCTTCTGAAAATCCATGTAGACAACATCCATTGCATTCCCTTCAGCAATCCTCTCTGTTACTTCATCAAAAAATTAAATTAGATTAGTCAAACACGATCTGCCTTTTACAAATCCGTGTTGGCTCTCCTTAATTAGCTTAAACCTCTCCAAGTGCCCGTTAATTTTTTCCTTGATTATTGTTTCTAAAACTTTACCCACCACTGATGTTAAACTGACCAGCCTGTAGTTACTAGGATTGTCCTTACTCCATTTCTTGAACAATGGTGTCACATTTGCCACTTTCCAATCCTCGGGCACCTCCCCCGCATCTAGGGAAGATTGGAAAATTATGGCAAACCCTTCCGCTATCTCCTCCCCCAATTCCCTTAGCAACCTGGGATGGAAGCCATCTGGACCAGGCGACTTATCCAGTTTAAGCATACCCAGCCTTTCTAGTACATCCTGTCTATCAATTTTCACCCTTTTCATTGCTTCTACCTTTTCCACTTCTACTGATATTTTGTCAGCATCCACCTCCTTATCATACACCCTCATTATTTGTTTCATCATCTTCTCTATCTCCCTCATCATCCAAGGAACCCTTGCTTTGGTTCCCTTACCCTTCCCTCTTGTTGGTATGTACCTAGCCTGTACTTGGAACATCTCCTCCTTGAAGATCTCCCATTGTTCCATTACAGTTTTTCCTGTCAGTCTTTGGTTCCATTTTACTCTGGCTAGATCCTTTCGCATCCCATTGAAGTTAGCCCTATTCCAGTTTAGAAGTTCCACTCTAAATTGTCCCTTGCTCCTCTCCATTGCTAATCTAATTGCTAATCTAAATCTTATGATACGATGATCACTCTTACCCAAGTGTTCTCCCAGACACTTGGTCGACCTGGCCCAGCTCATTCCCCAGCACTAGATCCAGCAATGCCTCCTTCCTAATTGGGCCAAGAACATACTGGTCAAGGAAATTCTCCTGAACACATTTCAGAAATTCCTCCCCCTCCTTTCCCTTTACCCTAGCATTATCCCAATCGATATTTGGGTAATTAAAGTCCCCCAATATCACCACTCTATAGCTCTTGCATATCTCTGCAATTTCCATGCAGATTTGCTCCTCTACCTCCCTCTTACTATTTGGAGGCCTATAGAATACCCCCAATAGCGTGATCATACCCTTTTTGCTGCTCAACTCTAACCAAATGGATTCTGTCCTTGTCCCCTCAAGAACATCCTCCTTTCAAACACTACAATGTCTTCCTTAATCAGCACTGCCACCCCACCTCCCTTTTTTCCTTCCCTATCTTTTCTGAACACCTTGTACCCTTGAATATTAAGTGCCCAGTCCTCACGTTTTTAAGCCACGTTTCCGTTATTGTCACAACATCATATTGCCACACAGCTAATTGTGCTTGTAGCTCACCAGCCTTATTCACCATACTTTGTGCGTTTATGTACATGCATTCGAAACCCATTTTTGAATTTTTCGTAGTCTTTCTTAGTCTGCTCCTATCTAATGTGGTACTACTACCGCCTCTAGTACTATCTTCTCTAGTACTATCCAACACACTCACTCTTTTATGCACCTTATTCCTCTTTTCTACTCCTATATGCTGGTGCCCACCCCCCTGCCAAGCTAGTTTAAACCCTCCCCAACAGCACTAGATAACCTGCCCGCGAGAATATTGGTCCCGGCTCTGTTGAGGTGCAACCCGTTCGGCTTGTACAGGTCCCACCTTCCCCAGAAATGGTCCGAATGCCTCAGGAATCTAAAGCCCTCCCTCCTGCACCATCTCTCCAGCCATGCATTCATCTGTTCTATCCTCCTATTCCTGTACTCACTAGCACGTGGCACCGGGAGTAATCCGGAGATTACTACCTTTGAGGTCCTGCTTTTTAATCTCTTTCCTAGCTCCCTAAACTCTGCCTGCAGGACCTCATCCCTCTTTCTGCCTATGGCATTGTTACCGATATGGACAACGACCTCTGGTTGTTCACCCTCCCCCCTCAGAGTGTCCTGCAGCCGCTCAGTGACATCCTTGACCCTGGCACCAGGGAGGCAACGTACCATCCTGGAGTCACGTCTACGTCCAGAGAAACGCCTGTCTGCTCCCCTAACCAATGAATCCCCTATCACTATCGCTCTTCCACTCTTCTTCCTCCCCCCCTGTGCAGCTGAGCCACCCATGGTGCCGTGGCCTTGGCCCTGGCTGCTCTCCCCAGAGGAGCCATCACCCCCACCAGTTTCCAGAACTGTGAACCTGTTAGCGAGCGAGATGCACTCTGGGGATTCCTGCCCTACCTGCCTGGTCTTCCTCCTCTGTCTGGTGGTCACCCATTCCCTCTCTGCCTGCACATTCTGAGGCTGCGGGGTGACCACTTCTAGAAACGTGCTTTCCAAGTATTTCTCAGCCTCGCGGATGCACTGTAGTGACTCCAGCTGCCGCTCAAGCTCCGAAACCCTGGAGCTCGAGTTGCTGCAGTTGGCGACACTTCCTGCACACGTGGTCGTCCAGGCCGCAAGAAGCGTCCAGGATATCCCACATGGCACAGGATGTGCAAATCACGGGACTGAGCTGTCCTGCCATGACTCTATTTGGGGGCATGGCAGGGTAATTTAGCAGAAATAAAGTTAAAACTTCACAAAAAACACTCAACAGCTACCCACCAATCAGCACTTCCCTCTATTAGATAGGCTATGAACTACTTAGCAGAAATATACTCAAAACAGTACAAAAAAAACTTACCACAAATACTCACCCGATACTCACCTCTCAGCTCCCTTGTGCCAGAGACACCTTTGAATTCTGAGGTCACTGCTTCGTTGTGTCGCTTGCCGACTGTCCCCCTCGCAGGTAGTCCGCTCACTCAGACTCCCAGGCCTCTGCTCCGCGCTGCCTTTATCCCCGGTCTCCGACTCTGTTCCTCCCGCAGTTCCGCTCGCTCAGACCAATACCCGGTCTGGAAATAAAAGTGGATTTCCAACCAGCTTAAGATTTAAGAAAGGTGTCCGGCCATACGAAGCACTTTAAAATCAATAACTAAACCACTATAAACTGTCAGCAAAGTGCCTGCCAACACTTTATAAATGAGAGCAGCTGAGGATAGAATCATAGAATGTTACAGCACAGGAGGAGGCCATTCGGCCCATTGTGCCTGTGCCGGCTCTTTGAAAGATTCTATCCAATTAGTCCCACTCCCCCTGCTCTTTCCCCATAGCCCTGCAAATTTTTTCCTTTTCAAATATTTATCCAATTCCCTTTTGAAAGTTACTATTGAATCTGCTTCCAGCGCCCTTTCAGGCAGCGCGTTCCAGATCACAACAACTCGCTGCGTAAAAAAAAGGTTTCCTCATCTCCCCTCTGGATTTTTTAACAATTACCTTAAATCTGTGGCCTCTGGTTACCGACCCTCTGCCACTGGAAACAGTTCCTCCTGATTTACTCCATCAAAACCCTTCATGATTTTGAACACCTCTATTAAATCTCTCTAGAGCAGATCCACGGCACTCGGCGTTTAAGTGCCTCATTTGCGCCCTAATTGAATAAATCCACTGGATCCCCCCATGCTGATCATAGAAGGCAGCAATCAGTATGTCAGCCATGGCTCAGTGGGTCACACTCTCGCTTCTGAGTCAGAAGGTTGTGGGTTCAAGACCTACTCCAGAGACGAGCACATAATCCAGGCTGCAGTACTGAGGGAGCGCCGCACTGTCGGAGGGGCAGTACTGAGGGAGCGCTGCACTGTCGGAGGGGCAGTACTGAGGGAGAGCTGCACTGTCAGAGGGGCAGTACTGAGGGAGCGCTGCACTGTCAGAGGGGCAGTACTGAGGGAGAGCTGCACTGTCAGAGGGGCAGTACTGAGGGAGCGCTGCACTGTCAGAGGGGCAGTACTGAGGGAGCGCTGCACTGTCGGAGGGTCAGTACTGAGGGAGAGCTGCACTGTCAGAGGGGCAGTACTGAGGGAGCGCTGCACTGTCAGAGGGGCAGTACTGAGGGAGCGCTGCACTGTCAGAGGGGCAGTACTGAGGGAGAGCTGCACTGTCAGAGGGGCAGTACTGAGGGAGTGCTGCACTGTTGGAGGGGCAGTACTGAGTGAATGCTGCACTGTCGGAGGGTCAGTACTGAGGGAGCGCTGCACTGTAGGAGGGTCAGTACTGAGGGAGCACCGCACTTTCGGAGGGGCAGTACTGAGGGAGCGCCGCACTGTCGGAGGGGCAGTACTGCGGGAGCGCTGCACTGTTGGAGGGGCAGTACTGCAAGAGTGCTGCACTGTCGGAGGTGCCGTCTTTCAGATGTAGTGTTAAACCGAGGCTTCGCCTGCCCTCTCAGGTGGACGTAAAATACTATTTTGAAGACAAGCAGGGAGTTAATCCCAGTGTCCTGGTCAATATTTATCCCGAAATCAACATCACTAAAAAAAACAGATTTTCTGGTTCGGATCTCATTGCGGTTTGTGGGAGCTTGCTGTGCACAAATTGGATGCCACGTTTCCTACATTATAACAGTGAGTACACTTCAATAAGTACTTCTTTGGCTGTGAGCTGTCCTGATTTCGTGAAAGGCGCTATATAAATGAAAGTCATTTAAAAAAAATGAGACCTGTGATGAATGGCTCTCCATAATCTGTGGTTAGATTGGGACACATTCACAACCTGTGTGGTTTCCTATCAATCCCATTACTACAGAAAACACTGGTCTGTACACTCCTAATCTTGGTGTTTTACTGATCAAATAGCAGCTGGTTGACGTGTTCAAACAACATCTTTATAGATTATGTACAAGTCAGCTTCTTCACATTTTCTGCATTCTGTGTCGGAATCAAACACTCCCAGGGCAGGTACAGCACGGGTTAGACTCAGAGTAAAGCTCCATCTACACTGTCCCATCAAACACTCCAAGGGCAGGTACAGCACGGGTTAGATACAGAGTAAAGCTCCCTCTACACTGTCCCATCAAACACTCCCAGGGCAGGTACAGCACGGGTTAGATACAGAGTAAAGCTCCCTCTACACTGTCCCATCAATCACTCCCAGGGCAGGTACAGCACGGGTTAGATACAGAGTAAAGCTCCCTCTACACTGTCCCATCAAACACTTCCAGGGCAGGTACAGCACGGGTTAGATACAGAGTAAAGCTCTCTCTACACTGTCCCATCAAACACTCCCAGGGCAGGTACAGCATGGACTAGATACAGAGTAAAGCCCCTCTACACTGTCCCATCAAACACTCCCAGGGCAGGTACAGCACGGGTTAGATACAGAGTAAAGCTCCCTCTACATTGTCCCATCAAACACTCCCAGGGCAGGTACTACACGGGTCAGATACAGAGTAAAGCTCCCTCTACACTGTCCCATCAAACACTCCCAGGGCAGGTACAGCACGGGTTAGATACAGAGTAAAGCTCCCTCTACACTGTCCCATCAAACACTCCCAGGGCAGGTACAGCACAGGTTAGATACAGAGTAAAGCTCCCTCTACACTGTCCCATCAAACACTCCCAGGGCAGGTACAGCACGGGTTAGATACAGAGTAAAACTCCCTCTACACTGTCCCATCAAACATTCCCAGGGCAGGTACAGCAAGGGTTAGATACAGAGTAAAGCTCCCTCTACACTGTCCCATCAAACACTCCTAGGACAGGTACAGCACGGGTTAGATACAGAGTAAAGCTCTCTCTACACTGTCCCATCAAACACTCCCAGGACAGGTACAGCATGGACTAGATACAGAGTAAAGCTCCCTCTACACTGTCCCATCAAACACTCCTAGGACAGGTACAGCACGGGTTAGATACAGAGTAAAGCTCCCTCTACACTGTCCCATCAAACACTCCCAGGGCAGGTACAGTACGGGTTAAATACAGAGTAAAGCTCCCTCTACACTGTCCCATCAAACAGTCCCAGGGCAGGTACAGCACGGGTTAGATACAGAGTAAAGCTCCCTCTGCACTGTCCCATCAATAACTCCCAGGGCAGGTACAGCATGGGTTAGATACAGAGCAAAGCAGCCTCCACACTGTCCCATCAAACACTCCCAAGGGCAGGTACAGCACGGACTAGATACAGAGTAAAGCTCCCTCTACACTATCCCATCAAACACTCCTAGGACAGATACAGCATGGGTTAGATACAGAGTAAAGCTTCCTCTACACTGTCCCACCAAACAGTCCCAGGGCAGGTACAGCACGGGTTAGATACAGAGTAAAGCTCCCTCTACACTGTCCCATCAAACACTCCCAGGGCAGGTACAGCACGGGTTAGATATAGAGTAAAACTCCCTCTACACTGTCCCATCAAACACTCCCAGGGCAGGTACAGCACGGGTTAGATACAGAGTAAAGCTCCCTCTGCACTGTCCCATCAAACACTCCCAAGGGCAGGTACAGCACGGACTAGATACAGAGTAAAGCTCCCTCTACACTATCCCATCAAACACTCCTAGGACAGATACAGCATGGTTAGATACAGAGTAAAGCTTCCTCTACACTGTCCCATCAAACAGTCCCAGGGCAGGTACAGCACGGGTTAGATACAGAGTAAAGCTCCCTCTACACTGTCCCATCAAACACTCCCAGGGCAGGTACAGCACGGGTTAGATATAGAGTAAAACTCCCTCTACACTGTCCCATCAAACACTCCCAGGGCAGGTACAGCACGGGTTAGATACAGAGTAAAGCTCCCTCTGCACTGTCCCATCAAACACTCCCAGGGCAGGTACAGCACGGGTTAGATACAGAGTAAAGCTCCCTCTACATTGTCCCATCAAACACTCCCAGGGCAGGTACTACACGGGTCAGATACAGAGTAAAGCTCCCTCTACACTGTCCCATCAAACACTCCCAGGGCAGGTACAGCACGGGTTAGATACAGAGTAAAGCTCCCTCTACACTGTCCCATCAAACACTCCCAGGGCAGGTACAGCACGGGTTAGATACAGAGTAAAACTCCCTCTACACTGTCCCATCAAACATTCCCAGGGCAGGTACAGCAAGGGTTAGATACAGAGTAAAGCTCCCTCTACACTGTCCCATCAAACACTCCTAGGACAGGTACAGCACGGGTTAGATACAGAGTAAAGCTCTCTCTACACTGTCCCATCAAACACTCCCAGGACAGGTACAGCATGGACTAGATACAGAGTAAAGCTCCCTCTACACTGTCCCATCAAACACTCCTAGGACAGGTACAGCACGGGTTAGATACAGAGTAAAGCTCCCTCTACACTGTCCCATCAAACACTCCCAGGGCAGGTACAGTACGGGTTAAATACAGAGTAAAGCTCCCTCTACACTGTCCCATCAAACAGTCCCAGGGCAGGTACAGCACGGGTTAGATACAGAGTAAAGCTCCCTCTGCACTGTCCCATCAATAACTCCCAGGGCAGGTACAGCATGGGTTAGATACAGAGCAAAGCAGCCTCCACACTGTCCCATCAAACACTCCCAAGGGCAGGTACAGCACGGACTAGATACAGAGTAAAGCTCCCTCTACACTATCCCATCAAACACTCCTAGGACAGATACAGCATGGGTTAGATACAGAGTAAAGCTTCCTCTACACTGTCCCATCAAACAGTCCCAGGGCAGGTACAGCACGGGTTAGATACAGAGTAAAGCTCCCTCTACACTGTCCCATCAAACACTCCCAGGGCAGGTACAGCACGGGTTAGATATAGAGTAAAACTCCCTCTACACTGTCCCATCAAACACTCCCAGGGCAGGTACAGCACGGGTTAGATACAGAGTAAAGCTCCCTCTGCACTGTCCCATCAAACACTCCCAAGGGCAGGTACAGCACGGACTAGATACAGAGTAAAGCTCCCTCTACACTATCCCATCAAACACTCCTAGGACAGATACAGCATGGGTTAGATACAGAGTAAAGCTTCCTCTACACTGTCCCATCAAACAGTCCCAGGGCAGGTACAGCACGGGTTAGATACAGAGTAAAGCTCCCTCTACACTGTCCCATCAAACACTCCCAGGGCAGGTACAGCACGGGTTAGATATAGAGTAAAACTCCCTCTACACTGTCCCATCAAACACTCCCAGGGCAGGTACAGCACGGGTTAGATACAGAGTAAAGCTCCCTCTGCACTGTCCCATCAAACACTCCCAGGGCAGGTACAGCACGGGTCAGATACAGAGTAAAGCTCCCTCTACATTGTCCCATCAAACACTCCCAGGGCAGGTACTACACGGGTCAGATACAGAGTAAAGCTCCCTCTACACTGTCCCATCAAACACTCCCAGGGCAGGTACAGCACGGGTTAGATACAGAGTAAAGCTCCCTCTACACTGTCCCATCAAACACTCCCAGGGCAGGTACAGCACAGGTTAGATACAGAGTAAAGCTCCCTCTACACTGTCCCATCAAACACTCCCAGGGCAGGTACAGCACGGGTTAGATACAGAGTAAAACTCCCTCTACACTGTCCCATCAAACATTCCCAGGGCAGGTACAGCAAGGGTTAGATACAGAGTAAAGCTCCCTCTACACTGTCCCATCAAACACTCCTAGGACAGGTACAGCACGGGTTAGATACAGAGTAAAGCTCTCTCTACACTGTCCCATCAAACACTCCCAGGACAGGTACAGCATGGACTAGATACAGAGTAAAGCTCCCTCTACACTGTCCCATCAAACACTCCTAGGACAGGTACAGCACGGGTTAGATACAGAGTAAAGCTCCCTCTACACTGTCCCATCAAACACTCCCAGGGCAGGTACAGTACGGGTTAAATACAGAGTAAAGCTCCCTCTACACTGTCCCATCAAACAGTCCCAGGGCAGGTACAGCACGGGTTAGATACAGAGTAAAGCTCCCTCTGCACTGTCCCATCAATAACTCCCAGGGCAGGTACAGCATGGGTTAGATACAGAGCAAAGCAGCCTCCACACTGTCCCATCAAACACTCCCAAGGGCAGGTACAGCACGGACTAGATACAGAGTAAAGCTCCCTCTACACTATCCCATCAAACACTCCTAGGACAGATACAGCATGGGTTAGATACAGAGTAAAGCTTCCTCTACACTGTCCCATCAAACACTCCCAGGGCAGGTACAGCACGGGTTAGATATAGAGTAAAACTCCCTCTACACTGTCCCATCAAACACTCCCAGGGCAGGTACAGCACGGGTTAGATACAGAGTAAAGCTCCCTCTGCACTGTCCCATCAAACACTCCCAAGGGCAGGTACAGCACGGACTAGATACAGAGTAAAGCTCCCTCTACACTATCCCATCAAACACTCCTAGGACAGATACAGCATGGGTTAGATACAGAGTAAAGCTTCCTCTACACTGTCCCATCAAACAGTCCCAGGGCAGGTACAGCACGGGTTAGATACAGAGTAAAGCTCCCTCTACACTGTCCCATCAAACACTCCCAGGGCAGGTACAGCACGGGTTAGATATAGAGTAAAACTCCCTCTACACTGTCCCATCAAACACTCCCAGGGCAGGTACAGCACGGGTTAGATACAGAGTAAAGCTCCCTCTGCACTGTCCCATCAAACACTCCCAGGGCAGGTACAGCACGGGTTAGATACAGAGTAAAGCTCCCTCTACATTGTCCCATCAAACACTCCCAGGGCAGGTACTACACGGGTCAGATACAGAGTAAAGCTCCCTCTACACTGTCCCATCAAACACTCCCAGGGCAGGTACAGCACGGGTTAGATACAGAGTAAAGCTCCCTCTACACTGTCCCATCAAACACTCCCAAGGGCAGGTACAGCACAGGTTAGATACAGAGTAAAGCTCCCTCTGCACTGTCCCATCAAACACTCCCAAGGGCAGGTACAGCACGGACTAGATACAGAGTAAAGCTCCCTCTACACTATCCCATCAAACACTCCTAGGACAGATACAGCATGGGTTAGATACAGAGTAAAGCTTCCTCTACACTGTCCCATCAAACAGTCCCAGGGCAGGTACAGCACGGGTTAGATACAGAGTAAAGCTCCCTCTACACTGTCCCATCAAACACTCCCAGGGCAGGTACAGCACGGGTTAGATATAGAGTAAAACTCCCTCTACACTGTCCCATCAAACACTCCCAGGGCAGGTACAGCACGGGTTAGATACAGAGTAAAGCTCCCTCTGCACTGTCCCATCAAACACTCCCAGGGCAGGTACAGCACGGGTCAGATACAGAGTAAAGCTCCCTCTACATTGTCCCATCAAACACTCCCAGGGCAGGTACTACACGGGTCAGATACAGAGTAAAGCTCCCTCTACACTGTCCCATCAAACACTCCCAGGGCAGGTACAGCACGGGTTAGATACAGAGTAAAGCTCCCTCTACACTGTCCCATCAAACACTCCCAGGGCAGGTACAGCACAGGTTAGATACAGAGTAAAGCTCCCTCTACACTGTCCCATCAAACACTCCCAGGGCAGGTACAGCACGGGTTAGATACAGAGTAAAACTCCCTCTACACTGTCCCATCAAACATTCCCAGGGCAGGTACAGCAAGGGTTAGATACAGAGTAAAGCTCCCTCTACACTGTCCCATCAAACACTCCTAGGACAGGTACAGCACGGGTTAGATACAGAGTAAAGCTCTCTCTACACTGTCCCATCAAACACTCCCAGGACAGGTACAGCATGGACTAGATACAGAGTAAAGCTCCCTCTACACTGTCCCATCAAACACTCCTAGGACAGGTACAGCACGGGTTAGATACAGAGTAAAGCTCCCTCTACACTGTCCCATCAAACACTCCCAGGGCAGGTACAGTACGGGTTAAATACAGAGTAAAGCTCCCTCTACACTGTCCCATCAAACAGTCCCAGGGCAGGTACAGCACGGGTTAGATACAGAGTAAAGCTCCCTCTGCACTGTCCCATCAATAACTCCCAGGGCAGGTACAGCATGGGTTAGATACAGAGCAAAGCAGCCTCCACACTGTCCCATCAAACACTCCCAAGGGCAGGTACAGCACGGACTAGATACAGAGTAAAGCTCCCTCTACACTATCCCATCAAACACTCCTAGGACAGATACAGCATGGGTTAGATACAGAGTAAAGCTTCCTCTACACTGTCCCATCAAACACTCCCAGGGCAGGTACAGCACGGGTTAGATAT
>CM059427.1:82576193-82665410 GCA_030390025.1 Squalus acanthias
TGTGAGGAATTCTGGAGAAATGGTAGTTGTGAGTTGGGGAGTGTATTTGTAAAGAAATGTCCCTTTACATGTTACGGTGCAGCTTAACTGGATAGTAATAGCCAGGTGTGCGTGTGTGAGGAGGGTCCTACCTTGTGCAACACTCAGTTTGTGAGCCAGCCACATATCTCCCATCATTCTCCAGTCAGCTTTCTTATGACGAACTGTTTCTAGGAAAGTGGTTGAGGGTCATGTCACCAGCCACAGAGCCTTACAGGGCAACAGTGCCCAGATTCAATCCCCAGTCTGTGATGGGTTCCAGGGGAGCTTTGCATTGAGGGCTCTCAGCCTTGGACTCTGCATCCTCCTAGACAATGACACTAAATACCACCAACTTCATCTGGTGTCCATTTGCAGAGTCAGATTGCGATTCAACATTCCAGCCTGATTTACCTCAATCCTTGAATTTATCACGGGATCTTCTCGGGGTCTCTGTGACTCGGGGTCTCTGTGACTCGGGGTCTCTGTGACTTGGGGTCTCTGTGACTCGGGGTCTCGGGGTCTCTGTGACTCGGGGTCTCTGTGACTCGGGGTCTCTGTGACTCGGGGTCTCGAGGTCTCTGTGACTCGGGGTCTCGGGGACTCGGGGTCTCTGTGACTCGGGGTCTCGAGGTCTCTGTGACTCGGGGTCTCGAGGTCTCTGTGACTCGGGGTCTCTGTGACTCGGGGTCTCGGGGTCTCTGTGACTCGGGGTTTCTGTGACTCGGGGTATCAGGGTTTCTGTGACTCGGGGTCTCAGTGACTCGGGGTCTCTGTGACTCGGGGTCTCGGGGTCTCTGTGACTCGGGGTCTCTGTGACTCGGGGTCTCGGGGTCTCTGTGACTTGGGGTCTCTGTGACTCGGGGTCTCGAGGTCTCAGGGTCTCTGTGACTTGGGGTCTCTGTGACTCGGGGTCTCTGTGACTCGGGGTTTCTGTGACTTGGGGTCTCTGTGACTCGGGGTCTCGGGGACTCGGGGTCTCTGTGACTCGGGGTCTCTGTGACTCGGGGTCTCTGTGACTCGGGGACACGGGGACTCGGGGTCTCTGTGACTTGGGGTCTCTGTGACTTGGGGTCTCTGTGACTAGGGGTCTCGAGGTCTCGGGGTCTCTGTGACTCAGGTTCTCTGTGACTCGGGGTCTCTGTGACTCGGGGTGAAGGAATAATTACTAGTCCTAGCCCCTTTAGGGCTACCCCGGATCAGGCGTATTCCTCAGACGTTCACTTTCAACTAAAGTTTGAGGTAACTGAATCCTAAAGACGCTTAATTGGCTCTAAAGGTCCGGACTATCTCTCCCTAAAGGGAAGGAACAACCTGAAAATGTTACCGTCCTCCAGATAGCACTTTTAATAAGTTTAGCTAGACTGTAATGTTCCGGATATTATGAGGGTCCGGAAAACTCACCCAGAATTCTGCAACTCCTCACCAAAGAGTGTACAGCGATTGAGTTCGCGAGTTTGATACAGAAGTATTATGTGAGATAATTCTAAAAATATATAGATTTATTAAAGAACCGACATGTAATTTACAGTTGGTGAGTCAATCGGAACATTAACAGTTTCAAAAAGAGAAAGCTTACAATCTTTTTATCAGAGAACCTTACTCTCAAATCTTAACTTCGCTACAGTTTTACAGTTCTTAAAGTTCTATTCAGGATATCCACCAAAATCAGATACCTTTGATCCCCGAGGTACAAAGAGTTGGAGACTTACAGAGCTGCCTCTGAAGCCAAGAATCGCTTTGCCCCTTTAAAGCGAGTCTACTATCCCATTTGAGAGTTCAATATTTATACCCTTTTCCAGTGGTATTTCCTTTCAGGTTTTCTGCTGATGCAAGCTAATTATCTCTAGTCATTTTTCTGCTGACCCTTGCAATTCTGACAGTCACTTCAGCTGGTAGCATTACAGAATTATGTCTCATCTCTAGGTGTTCTAAGTTTACCATAAAAAACGGTGTTACAGCAGGTGTGTTTTTTACTTTATGTCATTTTTACGAAGGCAAATGTTTCTTACCCTTATGTGCTTCTGTTTCAATAAGGTTATTGATTCAGTGTCAACAACTATCTTATCTCTATAGCCAGAATGCTTTCACAGCTTTTTCATAGTTAGGTTTGTAGATTTCCAGACCCAGTTTGTCATGTTTTAATAAGGCCAGAATTCTTTCAAAAGATAGTGTCTTTTTCTGAATAGGTTATCTGGCTTATTCCTTCACAGGGGTTTCTGTGACTCAGGGTCTCGGGGTGTCGGTGACTCGGGGTCTCTGTGACTCAGGGTCTCGGGGTCTCTGTGACTCGGGGTCTCGGGGTCTCTGTGACTCGGGGTCTCTGTGACTCGGGGTCTCGGGGTCTCGGGGTCTCTGTGACTCGGAGTCTCGAGGTCTCGGGGTCTCGGGGTCTCGGGGTCTCAGTGACTCGGGGTCTCGGGGTCTCTGTGACTCGGGGTCTAGGGGTCTCTGTGACTCGGGGTCTCTGTGACTCGGGGTCTCAGGGTCTCGGTGACTCGGGGTCTCAGGGTCTCGGGGTCTCGGGGTCTCTGTGACTCGGGGTCTCAGGGTCTCGGTGACTCGGGGTCTCAGGGTCTCGGGGTCTCGGGGTCTCTGTGACTCGGGGTCTCGGCGTCTCGGGGTCTCTGTGACTCGGGGTCTCGGGGTCTCTGTGACTCGGGGTCTCGGGGTCTCGGTGACTTGGGGTCTCGGGGTCTCGGGGTCTCTGTGACTCGGGGTCTCGGGGTCTCAGTGACTCGGGGTCTCGGCGACTCAGGGTCTCGGGGTCTCTGTGACTCGGGGTCTCGGGGTCTCTGTGACTCGGGGTCTCGGGGTCTCGGGGTCTCTGTGACTCGGGGTCTCGGGGTCTTGGGGTCTCTGTGACTCGGGGTCTCGAGGTCTCAGGGTCTCTGTTACTTGGGGTCTCTGTGACTCGGGGTCTCGGGGTCTCGGGGACGCTGTGACTTGGGGTCTCTGTGACTCGGGGTCTCGAGGTCTCAGGGTCTCTGTTACTTGGGGTCTCTGTGACTCGGGGTCTCGGGGTCTCGGTGACTCGGGGTCTCGGGGTCTGTGTGACTCGGGGTCTCGGTGACTCGTGGTCTCGGGGCATCGGGGTCTGTGTGACTCGGGGTCTCGGGGTCTCTGTGACTCGGGGTCTCGGTGACTCGGGGTCTCGGGGTCTCGGCGACTCAAGGGTCTCAGGGTCTCTGTGACTCGGGGTTTCAGGGTCTCTGTGACTCGGGGTCTCGGGGTCTCTGTGACTCGGGGTCTCGGTGACTCGGGGACTCGGGGTCTCGGGGTCTCGGTGACTCTGGGTCTCGGGGTCTTGGGATCTCGGGGTCTCTGTGACTCGGGGTCTCGGGCTCTCGGGGTCTCGGGGTCTCTGTGACTCGGGGTCTCGGGGTCTCTGTGACTCGGGGTCTCGGGGTCTCTGTGACTCGGGGTCTCGGGGTCTCGGGGTCTCGGTGACTCGGGGTCTCGGGGACTCGGGGACTCGGGGTCTCGGGGACTCGGGGACTCGGTGTCTCTGTGACTCGGGGTCTCTGTGACTCGGGGTCTCGAGGTCTCGGGGTCTCGGTGACTCGGGGACTCGGGGTCTCTGTGACTCGGGGTCTCAAGGTCTCGGGGTCTCGGTGACTCGGGGACTCGGGGTCTCTGTGACTCGGGGTCTCGGGGTCTCGGTGACTCGGGGTCTCGGGGTCTCAGGGTCTGTGTGACTTGGGGTCTCTGTGACTCGGGGTCTCGAGGTCTCGGGGTCTCGAGGTCTCGGGGTCTCTGTGACTCGGGGTCTCGGGGTCTCGGTGACTCGGGGTCTCGGGGTTTCAGGGTCTGTGTGACTCGGGGTCTCTGTGACTCGGGGTCTCGAGGTCTCGGGGTCTCGAGGTTTTCGGGGTCTCTGTGACTCGGGGTCTCGAGGTCTCGAGGTCTCGGGGTCTCGAGGTCTCGGGGTCTCTGTGACTCGGGGTCTCGGGGTCTCGAGGTCTCGGGGTCTCGAGGTCTCGGGGTCTCTGTGACTCGGGGTCTCGGGGTCTCGGGGTCTCGGGGTCTCGGGGTCTTGGTGACTCGGGGTCTCGGGGTTTCAGGGTCTGTGTGACTCGGGGTCTCTGTGACTCGGGGTCTCGGGGTCTCGAGGTCTCGGGGTCTCGAGGTCTCGGGGTCTCTGTGACTCGGGGTCTCGGGGTCTCGGGGTCTCGAGGTCTCGGGGTCTCGATGTCTCGGGGTCTCTGTGACTCGGGGTCTCGGGGTCTCGGTAGCTCGGGGTCTCGGGGTCTCGTGGTCTCTGTGACTCTGGGTCTCGAGATCTCGGGGTCTCGGGGTCTCTGTGACTCGGTGACTCGGGGTCTCTTTGACTCAGGGTCTCTGTGACTCGGGGTCTTGAGGTCTCGGGGTCTCGAGGTCTCGGGGTCTCTGTGACTCGGGGTCTCTGTGACTCGGGGTCTCGAGGTCTCGGGGTCTCGAGGTTTCGGGGTCTCTGTGACTCGGGGTCTCGGGGCCTCGGTGACTCGGGGTCTCGGGGCCTCTGTGAATCGGGGTCTCGGGGTCTCGGGGTCTCTGTGACTCGGGGTCTTGGGGTCTCGGTGACTCGGGGTCTCGGGGACTCGGGGACTTGGGGTCTCGGGGACTCGGGGACTCGGGGTCTCTGTGACTCGGGGTCTCTGTGACTCGGGGTCTCGAGGTCTCGGGGTCTCGGTGACTCGGGGACTCGGGGTCTCTGTGACTCGGGGTCTCGAGGTCTCGGGGTCTCGGTGACTCGGGGACTCGGGGTCTCTGTGACTCGGGGTCTCGGGGTCTCGGGGTCTCGGTGACTCGGGGTCTCGGGGTCTCAGGGTCTGTGTGACTCGGGGTCTCTGTGACTCAGGGTCTCGGGGTCTCGAGGTCTCGGGGTCTCGAGGTCTCTGTGACTTGGGGTCTCTGTGACTCGGGGTCTCGAGGTCTCAGGGTCTCTGTTACTTGGGGTCTCTGTGACTCGGGGTCTCGGGGTCTCGGTGACTCGGGGTCTCGGGGTCTCGGGTTCTGTGTGACTCGGGGTCTCGGTGACTCGTGGTCTCGGGGCGTCGGGGTCTGTGTGACTCGGGGTCTCGGGGTCTCTGTGACTCGGGGTCTCGGTGACTCGGGGTCTCGGGGTCTCGGCGACTCAAGGGTCTCAGGGTCTCTGTGACTCGGGGTTTCAGGGTCTCTGTGACTCGGGGTCTCGGGGTCTCTGTGACTCGGGGTCTCGGTGACTCGGGGACTCGGGGTCTCGGGGTCTCGGTGACTCTGGGTCTCGGGGTCTCGGGATCTCGGGGTCTCTGTGACTCGGGGTCTCGGGCTCTCGGGGTCTCGGGGTCTCTGTAACTCGGGGTCTCGGGGTCTCTGTGACTCGGGGTCTCGGGGTCTCGGGGTCTCGGGGTCTCTGTGACTCGGGGTCTCGGGGTCTCTGTGACTCGGGGTCTCGGGGTCTCTGTGACTCGGGGACTCGGGGTCTCGGGGACTCGGGGACTCGGGGTCTCGAGGTCTCGGGGTCTCGGTGACTCGGGGTCTCGGGGTCTCTGTGACTTGGGGTCTCGGGGTCTCGGGGTCTCTGTGACTCGGGGTCTCGAGGTCTCGGGGTCTCGGTGACTCGGGGACTCGGGGTCTCTGTGACTCGTGGTCTCGGGGTCTCGGGTTCTCGGTGACTCTGGGTCTCGGGGTCTTGGGATCTCGGGGTCTCTGTGACTCGGGGTCTCGGGCTCTCGGGGTCTCGGGGTCTCTGTGACTCGGGGACTCGGGGTCTCTGTGACTCGGGGTCTCGGGGTCTCTGTGACTCGGGGTCTCGGGGTCTCGGGGTCTCGGTGACTCGGGGTCTCGGGGACTCGGGGACTCGGGGTCTCGGGGACTCGGGGACTCGGTGTCTCTGTGACTCGGGGTCTCTGTGACTCGGGGTCTCGAGGTCTCGGGGTCTCGGTGACTCGGGGACTCGGGGTCTCTGTGACTCGGGGTCTCAAGGTCTCGGGGTCTCGGTGACTCGGGGACTCGGGGTCTCTGTGACTCGGGGTCTCGGGGTCTCGGTGACTCGGGGTCTCGGGGTCTCAGGGTCTGTGTGACTTGGGGTCTCTGTGACTCGGGGTCTCGAGGTCTCGGGGTCTCGAGGTCTCGGGGTCTCTGTGACTCGGGGTCTCGGGGTCTCGGGGTCTCGGTGACTCGGGGTCTCGGGGTTTCAGGGTCTGTGTGACTCGGGGTCTCTGTGACTCGGGGTCTCGAGGTCTCGGGGTCTCGAGGTTTTCGGGGTCGCTGTGACTCGGGGTCTCGAGGTCTCGAGGTCTCGGGGTCTCGAGGTCTCGGGGTCTCTGTGACTCGGGGTCTCGGGGTCTCGAGGTCTCGGGGTCTCGAGGTCTCGGGGTCTCTGTGACTCGGGGTCTCGGGGTCTCGGGGTCTCGGGGTCTCGGGGTCTTGGTGACTCGGGGTCTCGGGGTTTCAGGGTCTGTGTGACTCGGGGTCTCTGTGACTCGGGGTCTCGGGGTCTCGAGGTCTCGGGGTCTCGAGGTCTCGGGGTCTCTGTGACTCGGGGTCTCGGGGTCTCGGGGTCTCGAGGTCTCGGGGTCTCGATGTCTCGGGGTCTCTGTGACTCGGGGTCTCGGGGTCTCGGGGTCTCGGTAGCTCGGGGTCTCGGGGTCTCGTGGTCTCTGTGACTCTGGGTCTCGAGATCTCGGGGTCTCGGGGTCTCTGTGACTCGGTGACTCGGGGTCTCTTTGACTCAGGGTCTCTGTGACTCGGGGTCTTGAGGTCTCGGGGTCTCGAGGTCTCGGCGTCTCTGTGACTCGGGGTCTCTGTGACTCGGGGTCTCGAGGTCTCGGGGTCTCGAGGTTTCGGGGTCTCTGTGACTCGGGGTCTCGGGGCCTCGGTGACTCGGGGTCTCGGGGCCTCTGTGAATCGGGGTCTCGGGGTCTCGGGGTCTCGGGGTCTCTGTGACTCGGGGTCTTGGGGTCTCGGTGACTCGGGGTCTCGGGGACTCGGGGACTCGGGGTCTCGGGGACTCGGGGACTCGGGGTCTCTGTGACTCGGGGTCTCTGTGACTCGGGGTCTCGAGGTCTCGGGGTCTCGGTGACTCGGGGACTCGGGGTCTCTGTGACTCGGGGTCTCGAGGTCTCGGGGTCTCGGTGACTCGGGGACTCGGGGTCTCTGTGACTCGGGGTCTCGGGGTCTCGGGGTCTCGGTGACTCGGGGTCTCGGGGTCTCAGGGTCTGTGTGACTCGGGGTCTCTGTGACTCAGGGTCTCGGGGTCTCGAGGTCTCGGGGTCTCGAGGTCTCTGTGACTTGGGGTCTCTGTGACTCGGGGTCTCGAGGTCTCAGGGTCTCTGTTACTTGGGGTCTCTGTGACTCGGGGTCTCGGGGTCTCGGTGACTCGGGGTCTCGGGGTCTCGGGTTCTGTGTGACTCGGGGTCTCGGTGACTCGTGGTCTCGGGGCGTCGGGGTCTGTGTGACTCGGGGTCTCGGGGTCTCTGTGACTCGGGGTCTCGGTGACTCGGGGTCTCGGGGTCTCGGCGACTCAAGGGTCTCAGGGTCTCTGTGACTCGGGGTTTCAGGGTCTCTGTGACTCGGGGTCTCGGGGTCTCTGTGACTCGGGGTCTCGGTGACTCGGGGACTCGGGGTCTCGGGGTCTCGGTGACTCTGGGTCTCGGGGTCTCGGGATCTCGGGGTCTCTGTGACTCGGGGTCTCGGGCTCTCGGGGTCTCGGGGTCTCTGTGACTCGGGGTCTCGGGGTCTCTGTGACTCGGGGTCTCGGGGTCTCGGGGTCTCGGGGTCTCTGTGACTCGGGGTCTCGGGGTCTCTGTGACTCGGGGTCTCGGGGTCTCTGTGACTCGGGGACTCGGGGTCTCGGGGACTCGGGGACTCGGTGTCTCTGTGACTTGGGGTCTCGGGGTCTCGGGGTCTCTGTGAATCGGGGTCTCGAGGTCTCGGGGTCTCGGTGACTCGGGGACTCGGGGTCTCTGTGACTCGGGGTCTCGAGGTCTCGGGGTCTCGGTGACTCGGGGACTCGGGGTCTCTGTGACTCGGGGTCTCGGGGTCTCGGTGACTCGGGGTCTCGGGGTCTCAGGGTCTGTGTGACTTGGGGTCTCTGTGACTCGGGGTCTCGAGGTCTCGGGGTCTCGAGGTCTCGGGGTCTCTGTGACTCGGGGTCTCGAGGTCTCGGGGTCTCTGTGACTCGGGGTCTCGGGGTCTCGGGGTCTCGGTGACTCGGGGTCTCGGGGTTTCAGGGTCTGTGTGACTCGGGGTCTCTGTGACTCGGGGTCTCGAGGTCTCGGGGTCTCGAGGTTTTCGGGGTCTCTGTGACTCGGGGTCTCGGGGTCTCGAGGTCTCGGGGTCTCGAGGTCTCGGGGTCTCTGTGACTCGGGGTCTCGGGGACTCGAGGTCTCGGGGTCTCGAGGTCTCGGGGTCTCTGTGACTCGGGGTCTCGGGGTCTCGGGGTCTCGAGGTCTCGGGGTCTCGATGTCTCGGGGTCTCTGTGACTCGGGGTCTCGGGGTCTCGGGGTCTCGGTAGCTTGGGGTCTCGGGGTCTCGTGGTCTCTGTGACTCTGGGTCTCGAGATCTCGGGGTCTCGGGGTCTCTGTGACTCGGTGACTCGGGGTCTCTTTGACTCGGGGTCTCTGTGACTCGGGGTCTTGAGGTCTCGGGGTCTCGAGGTCTCGGGGTCTCTGTGACTCGGGGTCTCTGTGACTCGGGGTCTCTGTGACTCGGGTTCTCGGGGTCTCTGTGACTCGGGGTCTCTGTGACTCGGGGTCTCTGTGACTCGGGGTCTCGAGGTCTCTGTGACTCGGGGTCTCTGTGACTCGGGGTTTCTGTGACTTGAGGTCTCTGTGACTCGGGGTCTCGGGGACTCGGGGTCTCTGTGACTCGGGGTCTCTGTGACTCGGGGTCTCTGTGACTCGGGGACACGGGGACTCGGGGTCTCTGTGACTTGGGGTCTCTGTGACTTGGGGTCTCTGTGACTAGGGGTCTCGAGGTCTCGGGGTCTCTGTGACTCAGGTTCTCTGTGACTCGGGGTCTCTGTGACTCGGGGTGAAGGAATAATTACTAGTCCTAGCCCCTTTGGGGCTACCCCGGATCAGGCGTATTCCTCAGACGTTCACTTTCAACTAAAGTTTGAGGTAACTGAATCCTAAAGACGCTTAATTGGCTCTAAAGGTCCGGACTATCTCTCCCTAAAGGGAAGGAACAACCTGAAAATGTTACCGTCCTCCAGATAGCACTTTTAATAAGTTTAGCTAGACTGTAATGTTCCGGATATTATGAGGGTCCGGAAAACTCACCCAGAATTCTGCAACTCCTCACCAAAGAGTGTACAGCGATTGAGTTCGCGAGTTTGATACAGAAGTATTATGTGAGATAATTCTAAAAATATATAGATTTATTAAAGAACCGACATGTAATTTACAGTTGGTGAGTCAATCGGAACATTAACAGTTTCAAAAAGAGAAAGCTTACAATCCTATTATCAGAGAACCTTACTCTCAAATCTTAACTTCGCTACAGTTTTACAGTTCTTAAAGTTCTATTCAGGATATCCACCAAAATCAGATACCTTTGATCCCCGAGGTACAAAGAGTTGGAGACTTACAGAGCTGCCTCTGAAGCCAAGAATCGCTTTGCCCCTTTAAAGCGAGTCTACTATCCCATTTGAGAGTTCAATATTTATACCCTTTTCCAGTGGTATTTCCTTTCAGGTTTTCTGCTGATGCAAGCTAATTATCTCTAGTAATTTTTCTGCTGACCCTTGCAATTCTGACAGTCACTTCAGCTGGTAGCATTACAGAATTATGTCTCATCTCTAGGTGTTCTAAGTTTACCATAAAAAACGGTGTTACAGCAGGTGTGTTTTTTACTTTATGTCATTTTTACGAAGGCAAATGTTTCTTACCCTTATGTGCTTCTGTTTCAATAAGGTTATTGATTCAGTGTCAACAACTATCTTATCTCTATAGCCAGAATGCTTTCACAGCTTTTTCATAGTTAGGTTTGTAGATTTCCAGACCCAGTTTGTCATGTTTTAATAAGGCCAGAATTCTTTCAAAAGATAGTGTCTTTTTCTGAATAGGTTATCTGGCTTATTCCTTCACAGGGGTTTCTGTGACTCAGGGTCTCGGGGTGTCGGTGACTCGGGGTCTCTGTGACTCAGGGTCTCGGGGTCTCTGTGACTCGGGGTCTCGGGGTCTCTGTGACTCGGGGTCTCTGTGACTCGGGGTCTCGGGGTCTCGGGGTCTCTGTGACTCGGGGTCTCGAGGTCTCGGGGTCTCGGGGTCTCAGTGACTCGGGGTCTCGGGGTCTCTGTGACTCGGGGTCTAGGGGTCTCTGTGACTCGGGGTCTCTGTGACTCGGGGTCTCAGGGTCTCGGTGACTCGGGGTCTCAGGGTCTCGGGGTCTCGGGGTCTCTGTGACTCGGGGTCTCAGGGTCTCGGTGACTCGGGGTCTCAGGGTCTCGGGGTCTCGGGGTCTCTGTGACTCGGGGTCTCGGCGTCTCGGGGTCTCTGTGACTCGGGGTCTCGGGATCTCTGTGACTCGGGGTCTCGGGGTCTCGGTGACTTGGGGTCTCGGGGTCTCGGGGTCTCTGTGACTCGGGGTCTCGGGGTCTCAGTGACTCGGGGTCTCGGCGACTCAGGGTCTCGGGGTCTCTGTGACTCGGGGTCTCGGGGTCTCGGGGTCTCTGTGACTCGGGGTCTCGGGGTCTTGGGGTCTCTGTGACTCGGGGTCTCGGGGTCTCGGGGTCTCTGTGACTTGGGGTCTCTGTGACTCGGGGTCTCGAGGTCTCAGGGTCTCTGTTACTTGGGGTCTCTGTGACTCGGGGTCTCGGGGTCTCGGTGACTCGGGGTCTCGGGGTCTGTGTGACTCGGGGTCTCGGTGACTCGTGGTCTCGGGGCGTCGGGGTCTGTGTGACTCGGGGTCTCGGGGTCTCTGTGACTCAGGGTCTCGGTGACTCGGGGTCTCGGGGTCTCGGCGACTCAAGGGTCTCAGGGTCTCTGTGACTCGGGGTTTCAGGGTCTCTGTGACTCGGGGTCTCGGGGTCTCGGTGACTCTGGGTCTCGGGGTCTCGGGATCTCGGGGTCTCTGTGACTCGGGGTCTCGGGCTCTCGGGGTCTCGGGGTCTCTGTGACTCGGGGTCTCTGTGACTCGGGGTCTCGGGGTCTCTGTGACTCGGGGTCTCGGGGTCTCGGTGACTCGGGGTCTCGGGGACTCGGGGACTCGGGGTCTCGGGGACTCGGGGACTCGGTGTCTCTGTGACTCGGGGTCTCTGTGACTCGGGGTCTCGAGGTCTCGGGGTCTCGGTGACTCGGGGACTCGGGGTCTCTGTGACTCGGGGTCTCAAGGTCTCGGGGTCTCGGTGACTCGGGGACTCGGGGTCTCTGTGACTCGGGGTCTCGGGGTATCGGTGACTCGGGGTCTCGGGGTCTCAGGGTCTGTGTGACTTGGGGTCTCTGTGACTCGGGGTCTCGAGGTCTCGGGGTCTCGAGGTCTCGGGGTCTCTGTGACTCGGGGTCTCGGGGTCTCGGGGTCTCGGTGACTCGGGGTCTCGGGATTTCAGGGTCTGTGTGACTCGGGGTCTCTGTGACTCGGGGTCTCGGGGTCTCGAGGTCTCGGGGTCTCGAGGTCTCGGGGTCTCTGTGACTCGGGGTCTCGGGGTCTCGGAGTCTCGAGGTCTCGGGGTCTCGATGTCTCGGGGTCTCTGTGACTCGGGGTCTCGGGGTCTCGGTAGCTCGGGGTCTCGGGGTCTCGTGGTCTCTGTGACTCTGGGTCTCGAGATCTCGGGGTCTCGGGGTCTCTGTGACTCGGTGACTCGGGGTCTCTTTGACTCAGGGTCTCTGTGACTCGGTGTCTTGAGGTCTCGGGGTCTCGAGGTCTCGGGGTCTCTGTGACTCGGGGTCTCTGTGACTCGGGGTGTCGAGGTCTCGGGGTCTCGAGGTCTCGGGGTCTCTGTGACTCGGGGTCTCGGGGCCTCGGTGACTCGGGGTCTCGGGGCCTCTGTGACTCGGGGTCTCGGGGTCTCGGGGTCTCGGGGTCTCTGTGACTCGGGGTCTTGGGGTCTCGGTGACTCGGGGTCTCGGGGACTCGGGGACTCGGGGTCTCGGGGACTCGGGGACTCGGGGTCTCTGTGACTCGGGGTCTCGAGGTCTCGGGATCTCGGTGACTCGGGGACTCGGGGTCTCTGTGACTCGGGGTCTCGGGGTCTCGGGGTCTCGGTGACTCGGGGTCTCGGGGTCTCAGGGTCTGTGTGACTCGGGGTCTCTGTGACTCGGGGTCTCGGGGTCTCGAGGTCTCGGGGTCTCGAGGTCTCTGTGACTTGGGGTCTCTGTGACTCGGGGTCTCGAGGTCTCAGGGTCTCTGTGACTCGGGGTCTCTGTGACTCGGGGTCTCGAGGTCTCGGGGTCTCGGTGACTCGGGGACTCGGGGTCTCTGTGACTCGGGGTCTCGAGGTCTCGGGGTCTGTGTGACTCGGGGTCTCGGGGTCTCTGTGACTCGGGGTCTCGGTGACTCGGGGTCTCGGGGTCTCGGCGACTCAAGGGTCTCAGGGTCTCTGTGACTCGGGGTTTCAGGGTCTCTGTGACTCGGGGTCTCGGGGTCTCTGTGACTCGGGGTCTCGGTGACTCGGGGACTCGGGGTCTCGGGGTCTCGGTGACTCTGGGTCTCGGGGTCTCGGGATCTCGGGGTCTCTGTGACTCGGGGTCTCGGGCTCTCGGGGTCTCGGGGTCTCTGTGACTCGGGGTCTCGGGGTCTCTGTGACTCGGGGTCTCGGGGTCTCTGTGACTCGGGGTCTCGGGGTCTCGGGGTCTCGGTGACTCGGGGTCTCGGGGACTCGGGGACTCGGGGTCTCGGGGACTCGGGGACTCGGTGTCTCTGTGACTTGGGGTCTCGGGGTCTCGGGGTCTCTGTGACTCGGGGTCTCGAGGTCTCGGGGTCTCGGTGACTCAGGGACTCGGGGTCTCTGTGACTCGGGGTCTCGAGGTCTCGGGGTCTCGGTGACTCGGGGACTCGGGGTCTCTGTGACTCGGGGTCTCGGGGTCTCTGTGACTCGGGGACACGGGGACTCGGGGTCTCTGTGACTTGGGGTCTCTGTGACTTGGGGTCTCTGTGACTAGGGGTCTCGAGGTCTCGGGGTCTCTGTGACTCAGGTTCTCTGTGACTCGGGGTCTCTGTGACTCGGGGTGAAGGAATAATTACTAGTCCTAGCCCCTTTAGGGCTACCCCGGATCAGGCGTATTCCTCAGACGTTCACTTTCAACTAAAGTTTGAGGTAACTGAATCCTAAAGACGCTTAATTGGCTCTAAAGGTCCGGACTATCTCTCCCTAAAGGAAAGGAACAACCTGAAAATGTTACCGTCCTCCAGATAGCACTTTTAATAAGTTTAGCTAGACTGTAATGTTCCGGATATTATGAGGGTCCGGAAAACTCACCCAGAATTCTGCAACTCCTCACCAAAGAGTGTACAGCGATTGAGTTCGCGAGTTTGATACATAAGAACATAAGAACATAAGAAATAGGAGCAGGAGTAGGCCAATCGGCCCCTCGAGCCTGCTCCGCCATTCAATAAGATCATGGCTGATCTGATCCTAACCGCCAATCTACTATCTATCACAGAACCATCTCCTGCATCTAACAGAATTGCACACACGAAATAGGAGCAGAATCAGGCTACACAGTCCCTGGGCCCGCTCCACTACCCACAGGGCCATGACCGATCCGAACCTAGACTCATGTCCAAATTCCTGCCCGCTCCCCGTAACCCTTAATGCCCTTTACTTCTAGGAAACTGTCTATTTCTGTTTTAAATTTAATTAATGTTGTAGCTTCTACAGCTTTTTGTGGCAGCATATTCCATGGACCTACCACCCTCTGAGTGAAGTAGTTCCTCCTCATCTCAGTTTTGAAAGAGCAGCCCCTTATTCTAAGACTATGTCCCCTAGTTCTCGTCTCACCCGTCATCGGGAACATCCTCCCCGCATCCACCCGATCCAACCCCTTCACAATCTTATATGTTTCAATAAGATCGCCTCTCATTCTTCTGAACTCCAATGAGTAGAGTCCCAATCTACCCAACCTCTCCTCATATGACCACCCCCTCATCCCCGGGATTAACCGAATGAACCTTTTTTGCACTGCCTCGAGAGCAAGGATGTCTTTCCTTAAGTAAGGACACCAAAACTGTATGCAGTATTCCAGGTGCGGTCTCACCAATACCTTGTACAACTGAAGCAATACCTCCCTATTTTTATATTCTATCCCCCTAGCAATGAAAGCCAACATTCCATTTGCCTTCTTAATCACTTGCTGCACCTGCATACTAACCTTTTGAGTTTCGTGCACCAGGACCCCCAGATCCCTTTGCACTTCAGTACTCTCCAGTTTCTTGCCATTAAGATAATAAATTGCTCTAGGATTTTTCCTGCCAAAGTGCATCACCTCACACTTTCCAGTGTTGTATTCCATCTGCCAAATCTCTGCCCACTTACTTAGCCTGTCTATGTCCCCTTGCAGGTTTTTTATGTCCTCCTCATTCACTACTTTCCCTCCCATCTTTGTATCATCTGCAAATTTTGATATGTTACACTTGGTCCCTTCCTCCAAATCGTTAATATAGATACAGAAGTATTATGTGAGATAATTCTAAAAATATATAGATTTATTAAAGAACCGACATGTAATTTACAGTTGGTGAGTCAATCGGAACATTAACAGTTTCAAAAAGAGAAAGCTTACAATCCTATTATCAGAGAACCTTACTCTCAAATCTTAACTTCGCTACAGTTTTACAGTTCTTAAAGTTCTATTCAGGATATCCACCAAAATCAGATACCTTTGATCCCCGAGGTACAAAGAGTTGGAGACTTACAGAGCTGCCTCTGAAGCCAAGAATCGCTTTGCCCCTTTAAAGCGAGTCTACTATCCCATTTGAGAGTTCAATATTTATACCCTTTTCCAGTGGTATTTCCTTTCAGGTTTTCTGCTGATGCAAGCTAATTATCTCTAGTAATTTTTCTGCTGACCCTTGCAATTCTGACAGTCACTTCAGCTGGTAGCATTACAGAATTATGTCTCATCTCTAGGTGTTCTAAGTTTACCATAAAAAACGGTGTTACAGCAGGTGTGTTTTTTACTTTATGTCATTTTTACGAAGGCAAATGTTTCTTACCCTTATGTGCTTCTGTTTCAATAAGGTTATTGATTCAGTGTCAACAACTATCTTATCTCTATAGCCAGAATGCTTTCACAGCTTTTTCATAGTTAGGTTTGTAGATTTCCAGACCCAGTTTGTCATGTTTTAATAAGGCCAGAATTCTTTCAAAAGATAGTGTCTTTTTCTGAATAGGTTATCTGGCTTATTCCTTCACAGGGGTTTCTGTGACTCAGGGTCTCGGGGTGTCGGTGACTCGGGGTCTCTGTGACTCAGGGTCTCGGGGTCTCTGTGACTCGGGGTCTCGGGGTCTCTGTGACTCGGGGTCTCTGTGACTCGGGGTCTCGGGGTCTCGGGGTCTCTGTGACTCGGGGTCTCGAGGTCTCGGGGTCTCGGGGTCTCAGTGACTCGGGGTCTCGGGGTCTCTGTGACTCGGGGTCTAGGGGTCTCTGTGACTCGGGGTCTCTGTGACTCGGGGTCTCAGGGTCTCGGTGACTCGGGGTCTCAGGGTCTCGGGGTCTCGGGGTCTCTGTGACTCGGGGTCTCAGGGTCTCGGTGACTCGGGGTCTCAGGGTCTCGGGGTCTCGGGGTCTCTGTGACTCGGGGTCTCGGCGTCTCGGGGTCTCTGTGACTCGGGGTCTCGGGGTCTCTGTGACTCGGGGTCTCGGGGTCTCGGTGACTTGGGGTCTCGGGGTCTCGGGGTCTCTGTGACTCGGGGTCTCGGGGTCTCAGTGACTCGGGGTCTCGGCGACTCAGGGTCTCGGGGTCTCAGTGACTCGGGGTCTCGGCGACTCAGGGTCTCGGGGTCTCTGTGACTCGGGGTCTCGGGGTCTCTGTGACTCGGGGTCTCGGGGTCTCGGGGTCTCTGTGACTCGGGGTCTCGGGGTCTCAGTGACTCGGGGTCTCGGCGACTCAGGGTCTCGGGGTCTCTGTGACTCGGGGTCTCGGGGTCTCTGTGACTCGGGGTCTCGGGGTCTCGGTGACTTGGGGTCTCGGGGTCTCGGGGTCTCTGTGACTCGGGGTCTCGGGGTCTCAGTGACTCGGGGTCTCGGCGACTCAGGGTCTCGGGGTCTCTGTGACTCGGGGTCTCGGGGTCTCTGTGACTCGGGGTCTCGGGGTCTCGGGGTCTCTGTGACTCGGGGTCTCGGGGTCTTGGGGTCTCTGTGACTCGGGGTCTCGAGGTCTCAGGGTCTGTTACTTGGGGTCTCTGTGACTCGGGGTCTCGGGGTCTCGGGGTCTCTGTGACTTGGGGTCTCTGTGACTCGGGGTCTCGAGGTCTCAGGGTCTCTGTTACTTGGGGTCTCTGTGACTCGGGGTCTCGGGGTCTCGGTGACTCGGGGTCTCGGGGTCTGTGTGACTCGGGGTCTCGGTGACTCGTGGTCTCGGGGCGTCGGGGTCTGTGTGACTCGGGGTCTCGGGGTCTCTGTGACTCGGGGTCTCGGTGACTCGGGGTCTCGGGGTCTCGGCGACTCAAGGGTCTCAGGGTCTCTGTGACTCGGGGTTTCAGGGTCTCTGTGACTCGGGGTCTCGGGGTCTCTGTGACTCGGGGTCTCGGTGACTCGGGGACTCGGGGTCTCGGGGTCTCGGTGACTCTGGGTCTCGGGGTCTTGGGATCTCGGGGTCTCTGTGACTCGGGGTCTCGGGCTCTCGGGTCTCGGGGTCTCTGTGACTCGGGGTCTCGGGGTCTCTGTGACTCGGGGTCTCGGGGTCTCTGTGACTCGGGGTCTCGGGGTCTCGGGGTCTCGGTGACTCGGGGTCTCGGGGACTCGGGGACTCGGGGTCTCGGGGACTCGGGGACTCGGTGTCTCTGTGACTCGGGGTCTCTGTGACTCGGGGTCTCGAGGTCTCGGGGTCTCGGTGACTCGGGGACTCGGGGTCTCTGTGACTCGGGGTCTCAAGGTCTCGGGGTCTCGGTGACTCGGGGACTCGGGGTCTCTGTGACTCGGGGTCTCGGGGTCTCGGTGACTTGGGGTCTCGGGGTCTCAGGGTCTGTGTGACTTGGGGTCTCTGTGACTCGGGGTCTCGAGGTCTCGGGGTCTCGAGGTCTCGGGGTCTCTGTGACTCGGGGTCTCGGGGTCTCGGGGTCTCGGGGTCTCGGTGACTCGGGGTCTCGGGGTTTCAGGGTCTGTGTGACTCGGGGTCTCTGTGACTCGGGGTCTCGAGGTCTCGGGGTCTCGAGGTTTTCGGGGTCTCTGTGACTCGGGGTCTCGAGGTCTCGAGGTCTCGGGGTCTCGAGGTCTCGGGGTCTCTGTGACTCGGGGTCTCGGGGTCTCGAGGTCTCGGGGTCTCGAGGTCTCGGGGTCTCTGTGACTCGGGGTCTCGGGGTCTCGGGGTCTCGAGGTCTCGGGGTCTCGATGTCTCGGGGTCTCTGTGACTCGGGGTCTCGGGGTCTCGGGGTCTCGGTAGCTCGGGTCTCGGGGTCTCGTGGTCTCTGTGACTCTGGGTCTCGAGATCTCGGGGTCTCGGGGTCTCTGTGACTCGGTGACTCGGGGTCTCTTTGACTCGGGGTCTCTGTGACTCGGGGTCTTGAGGTCTCGGGGTCTCGAGGTCTCGGGGTCTCTGTGACTCGGGGTCTCTGTGACTCGGGGTCTCGAGGTCTCGGGGTCTCTGTGACTCGGGGTCTCGGGGCCTCGGTGACTCGGGGTCTCGGGGCCTCTGTGACTCGGGGTCTCGGGGTCTCGGGGTCTCGGGGTCTCTGTGACTCGGGGTCTTGGGGTCTCGGTGACTCGGGGTCTCGGGGACTCGGGGACTCGGGGTCTCGGGGACTCGGGGACTCGGGGTCTCTGTGACTCGGGGTCTCTGTGACTCGGGGTCTCGAGGTCTCGGGGTCTCGGTGACTCGGGGACTCGGGGTCTCTGTGACTCGGGGTCTCGAGGTCTCGGGGTCTCGGTGACTCGAGGACTCGGGGTCTCTGTGACTCGGGGTCTCGGGGTCTGTGTGACTCGGGGTCTCGGGGTCTCAGGGTCTGTGTGACTCGGGGTCTCTGTGACTCGGGGTCTCCGGGTCTCGGGGTCTCTGTGACTTGGGGTCTCTGTGACTCGGGGTCTCGAGGTCTCAGGGTCTCTGTTACTTGGGGTCTCTGTGACTCGGGGTCTCGGGGTCTCGGTGACTCGGGGTCTCGGGGTCTCGGGGTCTGTGTGACTCGGGGTCTCGGTGACTCGTGGTCTCGGGGCGTCGGGGTCTGTGTGACTCGGGGTCTCGGGGTCTCTGTGACTCGGGGTCTCGGTGACTCGGGGTCTCGGGGTCTCTGTGACTCGGGGTCTCGGTGACTCGGGGTCTCGGGGTCTCTGTGACTCGGGGTTTCAGGGTCTCTGTGACTCGGGGTCTCGGGGTCTCTGTGACTCGGGGTCTCGGTGACTCGGGGACTCGGGTTCTCGGGGTCTCGGTGACTCTGGGTCTCGGGGTCTCGGGATCTCGGGGTCTCTGTGACTCGGGGTCTCGGGCTCTCGGGGTCTCGGGGTCTCTGTGACTCGGGGTCTCGGGGTCTCTGTGACTCGGGGTCTCGGGGTCTCGGGCTCTCGGGGTCTCGGGGTCTCTGTGACTCGGGGTCTCGGGGTCTCTGTGACTCGGGGTCTCGGGGTCTCTGTGACTCGGGGTCTCGGGGTCTCGGGGTCTCGGTGACTCGGGGTCTCGGGGACTCGGGGACTCGGGGTCTCGGGGACTCGGGGACTCGGTGTCTCTGTGACTTGGGGTCTCGGGGTCTCGGGGTCTCTGTGACTCGGGGTCTCGAGGTCTCGGGGTCTCGGTGACTCGGGGACTCGGGGTCTCTGTGACTCGGGGTCTCGAGGTCTCGGGGTCTCGGTGACTCGGGGACTCGGGGTCTCTGTGACTCGGGGTCTCGGGGTCTCGGTGACTCGGGGTCTCGGGGTCTCAGGGTCTGTGTGACTTGGGGTCTCTGTGACTCGGGGTCTCGAGGTCTCGGGGTCTCGAGGTCTCGGGGTCTCTGTGACTCGGGGTCTCGAGGTCTCGGGGTCTCTGTGACTCGGGGTCTCGGGGTCTCGGGGTCTCGGTGACTCGGGGTCTCGGGGTTTCAGGGTCTGTGTGACTCGGGGTCTCTGTGACTCGGGGTCTCGAGGTCTCGGGGTCTCGAGGTCTCGGGGTTTCTGTGACTCGGGGTCTCGGGGTCTCGAGGTCTCGGGGTCTCGAGGTCTCGGGGTCTCTGTGACTCGGGGTCTCGGGGTCTCGGGGTCTCGAGGTCTCGGGGTCTCGATGTCTCGGGGTCTCTGTGACTCGGGGTCTCGGGGTCTCGGGGTCTCGGTAGCTTGGGGTCTCGGGGTCTCGTGGTCTCTGTGACTCTGGGTCTCGAGATCTCGGGGTCTCGGGGTCTCTGTGACTCGGTGACTCGGGGTCTCTTTGACTCGGGGTCTCTGTGACTCGGGGTCTTGAGGTCTCGGGGTCTCGAGGTCTCGGGGTCTCTGTGACTCGGGGTCTCTGTGACTCGGGGTCTCGAGGTCTCGGGGTCTCGAGGTCTCGGGGTCTCGAGGTCTCGGGGTCTCTGTGACTCGGGGTCTCGGGGCCTCGGTGACTCGGGGTCTCGGGGCCTCTGTGACTCGGGGTCTCGGGGTCTCTGTGACTCGGGGTCTTGGGTCTCGGTGACTCGGGGTCTCGGGGACTCGGGGACTCGGGGTCTCGGGGACTCGGGGACTCGGGGTCTCTGTGACTCGGGGTCTCTGTGACTCGGGGTCTCGAGGTCTCGGGGTCTAGGTGACTCGGGGACTCGGGGTCTCTGTGACTCGGGGTCTCGAGGTCTCGGGGTCTCGGTGACTCGGGGACTCGGGGTCTCTGTGACTCGGGTCTCGGGGTCTCGGGGTCTCGGTGACTCGGGGTCTCGGGGTCTCAGGGTCTGTGTGACTCGGGGTCTCTGTGACTCGGGGTCTCGGGGTCTCGAGGTCTCGGGGTCTCGAGGTCTCGGGGTCTCTGTGACTCGGGGTCTCTGTGACTCGGGGTCTCGGGGTCTCGAGGTCTCGGGGTCTCGAGGTCTCGGGGTCTCTGTGACTCGGGGTCTCGGGGTCTCGGGGTCTCGGTAACTCGGGGTCTCGTGGTTTCTGTGACTCTGGGTCTCGAGATCTCGGGGTCTCGGGGTCTCTGTGACTCGGTGACTCGGGGTCTCGGGGTCTCGGGGGTCTCTGTTACTCGGGGTCTCGGGGTCTCGGGGTCTCGGGGTCTAGGTGACTTGGGGTCTCGGGGTCTCGGGGTCTCTGTGACTCGGGGTCTCGGCGTCTCGGGGTCTCTGGGTCTCTGTGACTCGGGGTCTCGGGGTCGCTGTGACTCGGGGTCTCTGTGACTCGGGGTCTCTGTGACTCGGGGTCTCGGGGTCTCGGTGACTTGGGGTCTCGGGGTCTCGGGGTCTCTGTGACTCGGGGTCTCAGGGTCTCTGTGACTCGGGGTCTCGGGGTCTCTGTGACTTGGGGTCTCGGGGTCTCGGGGTCTCTGTGACTCGGGGTCTCGGGGTCTCGGGGTCTCTGTGACTCGGGGTCTGTGACTCGGGGTCTCGGGGTCTCGGGGTCTCGGGGTCTCTGTGACTCATGGTCTCGGGGTCTCCGGGTCTTGGGGTCTCTGTGACTCGGGGTCTCGGGGTCTCCGGGTCTTGGGGTCTCTGTGACTCGGCGTCTCGGGGTCTCGGGGTCTCTGTGACTTGAGGTCTTGGGGTCTCGGGGTGTCTGTGACTCGGGGTCTCGGGGTCTCTGTGACTCGGGGTCTCTGTGACTCGGGGTCTCTGTGACTCGGGGTCTCGGGGTCTCTGTGACTCGGGGTCTCTGTGACTCGGGGTCTCGGTGACTCGGGGTCTCGGTGACTCGGGGTCTCGGGGTCTCTGTGACTCGGGGTCTCGGGGTCTCTGTGACTCGGGGTCTCTGTGACTCGGGGTCTCTGTGACTCGGGGTCTCGGGGTCTCTGTGACTCGGGGTCTCGGTGACTCGGGGTCTCTGTGACTCGGGGTCTCGGGGTCTCTGTTACTCGGGGTCTCGGGGTCTCGGGGTCTCGGGGTCTAGGTGACTTGGGGTCTCGGGGTCTCGGGGTCTCTGTGACTCGGGGTCTCGGCGTCTCGGGGTCTCTGGGTCTCTGTGACTCGGGGTCTCGGGGTCTCTGTGACTCGGGGTCTCTGTGACTCGGGGTCTCTGTGACTCGGGGTCTCGGGGTCTCGGTGACTTGGGGTCTCGGGGTCTCGGGGTCTCTGTGACTCGGGGTCTCAGGGTCTCTGTGACTCGGGGTCTCGGGGTCTCTGTGACTTGGGGTCTCGGGGTCTCGGGGTCTCTGTGACTCGGGGTCTCGGGGTCTCGGGGTCTCTGTGACTCGGGGTCTGTGACTCGGGGTCTCGGGGTCTCGGGGTCTCGGGGTCTCTGTGACTCATGGTCTCGGGGTCTCCGGGTCTTGGGGTCTCTGTGACTCGGCGTCTTGGGGTCTCGGGGTCTCTGTGACTTGAGGTCTTGGGGTCTCGGGGTGTCTGTGACGCGGGGTCTCGGGGTCTCTGTGACTCGGGGTCTCTGTGACTCGGGGTCTCGGTGACTCGGGGTCTCGGTGACTCGGGGTCTCGGGGTCTCTGTGACTCGGGGTCTCGGGGTCTCTGTGACTCGGGGTCTCTGTGACTCGGGGTCTCGGTGACTCGGGGTCTCTGTGACTCGGGGTCTTGGGGTCTCTGTGACTCGGGGTCTCGGGGTCTCAGGGTCTGTGTGACTTGGGGTCTCTGTGACTCGGGGTCTCGAGGTCTCGGGGTCTCGAGGTCTCGGGGTCTCTGTGACTCGGGGTCTCGAGGTCTCGGGGTCTCTGTGACTCGGGGTCTCGGGGTCTCGGGGTCTCGGTGACTCGGGGTCTCGGGGTTTCAGGGTCTGTGTGACTCGGGGTCTCTGTGACTCGGGGTCTCGAGGTCTCGGGGTCTCGAGGTTTTCGGGGTCTCTGTGACTCGGGGTCTCGGGGTCTCGAGGTCTCGGGGTCTCGAGGTCTCGGGGTCTCTGTGACTCGGGGTCTCGGGGTCTCGAGGTCTCGGGGTCTCGAGGTCTCGGGGTCTCTGTGACTCGGGGTCTCGGGGTCTCGGGGTCTCGAGGTCTCGGGGTCTCGATGTCTCGGGGTCTCTGTGACTCGGGGTCTCGGGGTCTCGGTAGCTTGGGGTCTCGGGGTCTCGTGGTCTCTGTGACTCTGGGTCTCGAGATCTCGGGGTCTCGGGGTCTCTGTGACTCGGTGACTCGGGGTCTCTTTGACTCGGGGTCTCTGTGACTCGGGGTCTTGAGGTCTCGGGGTCTCGAGGTCTCGGGGTCTCTGTGACTCGGGGTCTCTGTGACTCGGGGTCTCGAGGTCTCGGGGTCTCGAGGTCTCGGGGTCTCGAGGTCTCGGGGTCTCTGTGACTCGTGGTCTCGGGGCCTCGGTGACTCGGGGTCTCGGGGCCTCTGTGACTCGGGGTCTCGGGGTCTCTGTGACTCGGGGTCTTGGGGTCTCGGTGACTCGGGGTCTCGGGGACTCGGGGACTCGGGGTCTCGGGGACGCGGGGACTCGGGGTCTCTGTGACTCGGGGTCTCTGTGACTCGGGGTCTCGAGGTCTCGGGGTCTAGGTGACTCGGGGACTCGGGGTCTCTGTGACTCGGGGTCTCGAGGTCTCGGGGTCTCGGTGACTCGGGGACTCGGGGTCTCTGTGACTCGGGGTCTCGGGGTCTCGGGGTCTCGGTGACTCGGGGTCTCGGGGTCTCAGGGTCTGTGTGACTCGGGGTCTCTGTGACTCGGGGTCTCGGGGTCTCGAGGTCTCGGGGTCTCGAGGTCTCGGGGTCTCTGTGACTCGGGGTCTCTGTGACTCGGGGTCTCGGGGTCTCGAGGTCTCGGGGTCTCGATGTCTCGGGGTCTCTGTGACTCGGGGTCTCGGGGTCTCGGGGTCTCGAGGTCTCGGGGTCTCGAGGTCTCGGGGTCTCTGTGACTCGGGGTCTCGGGGTCTCGGGGTCTCGGTAACTCAGGGTCTCGTGGTTTCTGTGACTCTGGGTCTCGAGATCTCGGGGTCTCGGGGTCACTGTGACTCGGTGACTCGGGGTCTCGGGGTCTCGGGGGTCTCTGTTACTCGGGGTCTCGGGGTCTCTGTGACTCGGGGTCTCGGTGACTCGGGGACTCGGGGTCTCGGGGTCTCGGTGACTCTGGGTCTCGGGGTCTCGGGATCTCGGGGTCTCTGTGACTCGGGGTCTCGGGCTCTCGGGGTCTCGGGGTCTCTGTGACTCGGGGTCTCGGGGTCTCTGTGACTCGGGGTCTCGGGGTCTCTGTGACTCGGGGTCTCGGGGTCTCGGGGTCTCGGTGACTCGGGGTCTCGGGGACTCGGGGACTCGGGGTCTCGGGGACTCGGGGACTCGGTGTCTCTGTGACTTGGGGTCTCGGGGTCTCGGGGTCTCTGTGACTCGGGGTCTCGAGGTCTCGGGGTCTCGGTGACTCGGGGACTCGGGGTCTCTGTGACTCGGGGTCTCGAGGTCTCGGGGTCTCGGTGACTCGGGGACTCGGGGTCTCTGTGACTCGGGGTCTCGGGGTCTCGGTGACTCGGGGTCTCGGGGTCTCAGGGTCTGTGTGACTTGGGGTCTCTGTGACTCGGGGTCTCGAGGTCTCGGGGTCTCGAGGTCTCGGGGTCTCTGTGACTCGGGGTCTCGAGGTCTCGGGGTCTCTGTGACTCGGGGTCTCGGGGTCTCGGGGTCTCGGTGACTCGGGGTCTCGGGGTTTCATGGTCTGTGTGACTCGGGGTCTCTGTGACTCGGGGTCTCGAGGTCTCGGGGTCTCGAGGTTTTCGGGGTCTCTGTGACTCGGGGTCTCGGGGTCTCGAGGTCTCGGGGTCTCGAGGTCTCGGGGTCTCTGTGACTCGGGGTCTCGGGGTCTCGAGGTCTCGGGGTCTCTGTGACTCGGGGTCTCGGGGTCTCGGGGTCTCGAGGTCTCGGGGTCTCGATGTCTCGGGGTCTCTGTGACTCGGGGTCTCGTGGTCTCTGTGACTCTGGGTCTCGAGATCTCGGGGTCTCGGGGTCTCTGTGACTCGGTGACTCGGGGTCTCTTTGACTCGGGGTCTCTGTGACTCGGGGTCTTGAGGTCTCGGGGTCTCGAGGTCTCGGGGTCTCTGTGACTCGGGGTCTCTGTGACTCGGGGTCTCTGTGACTCGGGGTCTCGAGGTCTCTGTGACTCGGGGTCTCGGGGACTCGGGGTCTCTGTGACTCGGGGTCTCGAGGTCTCTGTGACTCGGGGTCTCGAGGTCTCTGTGACTCGGGGTCTCTGTGACTCGGGGTCTCGGGGTCTCTGTGACTCGGGGTTTCTGTGACTCGGGGTATCAGGGTTTCTGTGACTCGGGGTCTCAGTGACTCGGGGTCTCTGTGACTCGGGGTCTCGGGGTCTCTGTGACTCGGGGTCTCTGTGACTCGGGGTCTCGGGGTCTCTGTGACTTGGGGTCTCTGTGCCTCGGGGTCTCGAGGTCTCAGGGTCTCTGTGACTTGGGGTCTCTGTGACTCGGGGTCTCTGTGACTCGGGGTTTCTGTGACTTGAGGTCTCTGTGACTCGGGGTCTCGGGGACTCGGGGTCTCTGTGACTCGGGGTCTCTGTGACTCGGGGTCTCTGTGACTCGGGGACACGGGGACTCGGGGTCTCTGTGACTTGGGGTCTCTGTGACTTGGGGTCTCTGTGACTAGGGGTCTCGAGGTCTCGGGGTCTCTGTGACTCAGGTTCTCTGTGACTCGGGGTCTCTGTGACTCGGGGTGAAGGAATAATTACTAGTCCTAGCCCCTTTAGGGCTACCCCGGATCAGGCGTATTCCTCAGACGTTCACTTTCAACTAAAGTTTGAGGTAACTGAATCCTAAAGACGCTTAATTGGCTCTAAAGGTCCGGACTATCTCTCCCTAAAGGAAAGGAACAACCTGAAAATGTTACCGTCCTCCAGATAGCACTTTTAATAAGTTTAGCTAGACTGTAATGTTCCGGATATTATGAGGGTCCGGAAAACTCACCCAGAATTCTGCAACTCCTCACCAAAGAGTGTACAGCGATTGAGTTCGCGAGTTTGATACAGAAGTATTATGTGAGATAATTCTAAAAATATATAGATTTATTAAAGAACCGACATGTAATTTACAGTTGGTGAGTCAATCGGAACATTAACAGTTTCAAAAAGAGAAAGCTTACAATCCTATTATCAGAGAACCTTACTCTCAAATCTTAACTTCGCTACAGTTTTACAGTTCTTAAAGTTCTATTCAGGATATCCACCAAAATCAGATACCTTTGATCCCCGAGGTACAAAGAGTTGGAGACTTACAGAGCTGCCTCTGAAGCCAAGAATCGCTTTGCCCCTTTAAAGCGAGTCTACTATCCCATTTGAGAGTTCAATATTTATACCCTTTTCCAGTGGTATTTCCTTTCAGGTTTTCTGCTGATGCAAGCTAATTATCTCTAGTAATTTTTCTGCTGACCCTTGCAATTCTGACAGTCACTTCAGCTGGTAGCATTACAGAATTATGTCTCATCTCTAGGTGTTCTAAGTTTACCATAAAAAACGGTGTTACAGCAGGTGTGTTTTTTACTTTATGTCATTTTTACGAAGGCAAATGTTTCTTACCCTTATGTGCTTCTGTTTCAATAAGGTTATTGATTCAGTGTCAACAACTATCTTATCTCTATAGCCAGAATGCTTTCACAGCTTTTTCATAGTTAGGTTTGTAGATTTCCAGACCCAGTTTGTCATGTTTTAATAAGGCCAGAATTCTTTCAAAAGATAGTGTCTTTTTCTGAATAGGTTATCTGGCTTATTCCTTCACAGGGGTTTCTGTGACTCAGGGTCTCGGGGTGTCGGTGACTCGGGGTCTCTGTGACTCAGGGTCTCGGGGTCTCTGTGACTCGGGGTCTCGGGGTCTCTGTGACTCGGGGTCTCTGTGACTCGGGGTCTCGGGGTCTCGGGGTCTCTGTGACTCGGGGTCTCGAGGTCTCGGGGTCTCAGTGACTCGGGGTCTCGGGGTCTCTGTGACTCGGGGTCTAGGGGTCTCTGTGACTCGGGGTCTCTGTGACTCGGGGTCTCAGGGTCTCGGTGACTCGGGGTCTCAGGGTCTCGGGGTCTCGGGGTCTCTGTGACTCGGGGTCTCAGGGTCTCGGTGACTCGGGGTCTCAGGGTCTCGGGGTCTCGGGGTCTCTGTGACTCGGGGTCTCGGCGTCTCGGGGTCTCTGTGACTCGGGGTCTCGGGGTCTCTGTGACTCGGGGTCTCGGGGTCTCGGTGACTTGGGGTCTCGGGGTCTCGGGGTCTCTGTGACTCGGGGTCTCGGGGTCTCAGTGACTCGGGGTCTCGGCGACTCGGGGTCTCGGGGTCTCAGTGACTCGGGGTCTCGGCGACTCAGGGTCTCGGGGTCTCTGTGACTCGGGGTCTCGGGGTCTCGGGGTCTCTGTGACTCGGGGTCTCGGGGTCTCAGTGACTCGGGGTCTCGGCGACTCAGGGTCTCGGGGTCTCTGTGACTCGGGGTCTCGGGGTCTCTGTGACTCGGGGTCTCGGGGTCTCGGGGTCTCTGTGACTCGGGGTCTCGGGGTCTTGGGGTCTCTGTGACTCGGGGTCTCGAGGTCTCAGGGTCTCTGTTACTTGGGGTCTCTGTGACTCGGGGTCTCGGGGTCTCGGGGTCTCTGTGACTTGGGGTCTCTGTGACTCGGGGTCTCGAGGTCTCAGGGTCTCTGTTACTTGGGGTCTCTGTGACTCGGGGTCTCGGGGTCTCGGTGACTCGGGGTCTCGGGGTCTGTGTGACTCGGGGTCTCGGTGACTCGTGGTCTCGGGGCGTCGGGGTCTGTGTGACTCGGGGTCTCGGGGTCTCTGTGACTCGGGGTCTCTGTGACTCGGGGTCTCGGTGACTCGGGGTCTCGGGGTCTCGGCGACTCAAGGGTCTCAGGGTCTCTGTGACTCGGGGTTTCAGGGTCTCTGTGACTCGGGGTCTCGGGGTCTCTGTGACTCGGGGTCTCGGTGACTCGGGGACTCGGGGTCTCGGGGTCTCGGTGACTCTGGGTCTCGGGGTCTTGGGATCTCGGGGTCTCTGTGACTCGGGGTCTCGGGCTCTCGGGGTCTCGGGGTCTCTGTGACTCGGGGACTCGGGGTCTCGGGGTCTCTGTGACTCGGGGTCTTGGGGTCTCTGTGACTCGGGGTCTCGGGGTCTCTGTGACTCGGGGTCTCGGGGTCTCGGGGTCTCGGTGACTCGGGGTCTCGGGGACTCGGGGACTCGGGGTCTCGGGGACTTGGGGACTCGGTGTCTCTGTGACTCGGGGTCTCTGTGACTCGGGGTCTCGAGGTCTCGGGGTCTCGGTGACTCGGGGACTCGGGGTCTCTGTGACTCGGGGTCTCAAGGTCTCGGGGTCTCGGTGACTCGGGGACTCGGGGTCTCTGTGACTCGGGGTCTCGGGGTCTCGGTGACTCGGGGTCTCGGGGTCTCAGTGTCTGTGTGACTTGGGGTCTCTGTGACTCGGGGTCTCGAGGTCTCGGGGTCTCGAGGTCTCGGGGTCTCTGTGACTCGGGGTCTCGGGGTCTCGGGGTCTCGGTGACTCGGGGTCTCGGGGTTTCAGGGTCTGTGTGACTCGGGGTCTCTGTGACTCGGGGTCTCGAGGTCTCGGGGTCTCGAGGTTTTCGGGGTCTCTGTGACTCGGGGTCTCGAGGTCTCGAGGTCTCGGGGTCTCGAGGTCTCGGGGTCTCTGTGACTCGGGGTCTCGGGGTCTCGAGGTCTCGGGGTCTCGAGGTCTCGGGGTCTCTGTGACTCGGGGTCTCGGGGTCTCGGGGTCTCGAGGTCTCGGGGTCTCGATGTCTCGGGGTCTCTGTGACTCGGGGTCTCGGGGTCTCGGGGTCTCGGTAGCTCGGGGTCTCGGGGTCTCGTGGTCTCTGTGACTCTGGGTCTCGAGATCTCGGGGTCTCGGGGTCTCTGTGACTCGGTGACTCGGGGTCTCTTTGACTCGGGGTCTCTGTGACTCGGGGTCTTGAGGTCTCGGGGTCTCGAGGTCTCGGGGTCTCTGTGACTCGGGGTCTCTGTGACTCGGGGTCTCGAGGTCTCGGGGTCTCGAGGTCTCGGGGTCTCTGTGACTCGGGGTCTCGGGGCCTCGGTGACTCGGGGTCTCGGGGCCTCTGTGACTCGGGGTCTCGGGGTCTCGGGGTCTCGGGGTCTCTGTGACTCGGGGTCTTGGGGTCTCGGTGACTCGGGGTCTCGGGGACTCGGGGACTCGGGGTCTCGGGGACTCGGGGACTCGGGGTCTCTGTGACTCGGGGTCTCTGTGACTCGTGGTCTCGAGGTCTCGGGGTCTCGGTGACTCGGGGACTCGGGGTCTCTGTGACTCGGGGTCTCGAGGTCTCGGGGTCTCGGTGACTCGAGGACTCGGGGTCTCTGTGACTCGGGGTCTCGGGGTCTCAGGGTCTGTGTGACTCGGGGTCTCTGTGACTCGGGGTCTCGGGGTCTCGGGGTCTCTGTGACTTGGGGTCTCTGTGACTCGGGGTCTCGAGGTCTCAGGGTCTCTGTTACTTGGGGTCTCTGTGACTCGGGGTCTCGGGGTCTCGGTGATTCGGGGTCTCGGGGTCTCGGGGTCTGTGTGACTCGGGGTCTCGGTGACTCGTGGTCTCGGGGCGTCGGGGTCTGTGTGACTCGGGGTCTCGGGGTCTCTGTGACTCGGGGTCTCGGTGACTCGGGGTCTCGGGGTCTCTGTGACTCGGGGTCTCGGTGACTCGGGGTCTCGGGGTCTCGGCGACTCAAGGGTCTCAGGGTCTCTGTGACTCGGGGTTTCAGGGTCTCTGTGACTCGGGGTCTCGGGGTCTCTGTGACTCGGGGTCTCGGTGACTCGGGGACTCGGGTTCTCGGGGTCTCGGTGACTCTGGGTCTCGGGGTCTCGGGATGTCGGGGTCTCTGTGACTCGGGGTCTCGGGCTCTCGGGGTCTCGGGGTCTCTGTGACTCGGGGTCTCGGGGTCTCTGTGACTCGGGGTCTCGGGGTCTCTGTGACTCGGGGTCTCGGGGTCTCGGGGTCTCGGTGACTCGGGGTCTCGGGGACTCGGGGACTCGGGGTCTCGGGGACTCGGGGACTCGGTGTCTCTGTGACTTGGGGTCTCGGGGTCTCGGGGTCTCTGTGACTCGGGGTCTCGAGGTCTCGGGGTCTCGGTGACTCGGGGACTCGGGGTCTCTGTGACTCGGGGTCTCGAGGTCTCGGGGTCTCGGTGACTCGGGGACTCGGGGTCTCTGTGACTCGGGGTCTCGGGGTCTCGGTGACTCGGGGTCTCGGGGTCTCAGGGTCTGTGTGACTTGGGGTCTCTGTGACTCGGGGTCTCGAGGTCTCGGGGTCTCGAGGTCTCGGGGTCTCTGTGACTCGGGGTCTCGAGGTCTCGGGGTCTCTGTGACTCGGGGTCTCGGGGTCTCGGGGTCTCGGTGACTCGGGGTCTCGGGGTTTCAGGGTCTGTGTGACTCGGGGTCTCTGTGACTCGGGGTCTCGAGGTCTCGGGGTCTCGAGGTTTTCGGGGTCTCTGTGACTCGGGGTCTCGGGGTCTCGAGGTCTCGGGGTCTCGAGGTCTCGGGGTTTCTGTGACTCGGGGTCTTGGGGTCTCGAGGTCTCGGGGTCTCGAGGTCTCGGGGTCTCTGTGACTCGGGGTCTCGGGGTCTCGGGGTCTCGAGGTCTCGGGGTCTCGATGTCTCGGGGTCTCTGTGACTCGGGGTCTCGGGGTCTCGGGGTCTCGGTAGCTTGGGGTCTCGGGGTCTCGTGGTCTCTGTGACTCTGGGTCTCGAGATCTCGGGGTCTCGGGGTCTCTGTGACTCGGTGACTCGGGGTCTCTTTGACTCGGGGTCTCTGTGACTCGGGGTCTTGAGGTCTCGGGGTCTCGAGGTCTCGGTGTCTCTTTGACTCGGGGTCTCTGTGACTCGGGGTCTCGAGGTCTCGGGGTCTCGAGGTCTCGGGGTCTCGAGGTCTCGGGGTCTCTGTGACTCGGGGTCTCGGGGCCTCGGTGACTCGGGGTCTCGGGGCCTCTGTGACTCGGGGTCTCGGGGTCTCTGTGACTCGGGGTCTTGGGGTCTCGGTGACTCGGGGTCTCGGGGACTCGGGGACTCGGGTCTCGGGGACGCGGGGACTCGGGGTCTCTGTGACTCGGGGTCTCTGTGACTCGGGGTCTCGAGGTCTCGGGGTCTAGGTGACTCGGGGACTCGGGGTCTCTGTGACTCGGGGTCTCGAGGTCTCGGGGTCTCGGTGACTCGGGGACTCGGGGTCTCTGTGACTCGGGGTCTCGGGGTCTCGGGGTCTCGGTGACTCGGGGTCTCGGGGTCTCAGGGTCTGTGTGACTCGGGGTCTCTGTGACTCGGGGTCTCGGGGTCTCGAGGTCTCGGGGTCTCGAGGTCTCGGGGTCTCTGTGACTCGGGGTCTCTGTGACTCGGGGTCTCGGGGTCTCGAGGTCTCGGGGTCTCGAGGTCTCGGGGTCTCTGTGACTCGGGGTCTCGGGGTCTCGGGGTCTCGGTAACTCGGGGTCTCGTGGTTTCTGTGACTCTGGGTCTCGAGATCTCGGGGTCTCGGGGTCTCTGTGACTCGGTGACTCGGGGTCTCGGGGTCTCGGGGGTCTCTGTTACTCGGGGTCTCGGGGTCTCGGGGTCTCGGGGTCTAGGTGACTTGGGGTCTCGGGGTCTCGGGGTCTCTGTGACTCGGGGTCTCGGCGTCTCGGGGTCTCTGGGTCTCTGTGACTCGGGGTCTCGGGGTCTCGATGACTCGGGGTCTCTGTGACTCGGGGTCTCTGTGACTCGGGGTCTCGGGGTCTCGGTGACTTGGGGTCTCGGGGTCTCGGGGTCTCTGTGACTCGGGGTCTCAGGGTCTCTGTGACTCGGGGTCTCGGGGTCTCTGTGACTTGGGGTCTCGGGGTCTCGGGGTCTCTGTGACTCGGGGTCTCGGGGTCTCGGGGTCTCTGTGACTCGGGGTCTGTGACTCGGGGTCTCGGGGTCTCGGGGTCTCGGGGTCTCTGTGACTCATGGTCTCGGGGTCTCCGGGTCTTGGGGTCTCTGTGACTCGGGGTCTCGGGGTCTCCGGGTCTTGGGGTCTCTGTGACTCGGCGTCTCGGGGTCTCGGGGTCTCTGTGACTTGAGGTCTTGGGGTCTCGGGGTGTCTGTGACTCGGGGTCTCGGGGTCTCTGTGACTCGGGGTCTCTGTGACTCGGGGTCTCTGTGACTCGGGGTCTCGGGGTCTCTGTGACTCGGGGTCTCTGTGACTCGGGGTCTCGGTGACTCGGGGTCTCGGTGACTCGGGGTCTCGGGGTCTCTGTGACTCGGGGTCTCGGGGTCTCTGTGACTCGGGGTCTCTGTGACTCGGGGTCTCTGTGACTCGGGGTCTCGGGGTCTCTGTGACTCGGGGTCTCGGTGACTCGGGGTCTCTGTGACTCGGCGTCTCGGGGTCTCTGTTACTCGGGGTCTCGGGGTCTCGGGGTCTCGGGGTCTAGGTGACTTGGGGTCTCGGGGTCTCGGGGTCTCTGTGACTCGGGGTCTCGGCGTCTCGGGGTCTCTGGGTCTCTGTGACTCGGGGTCTCGGGGTCTCTGTGACTCGGGGTCTCTGTGACTCGGGGTCTCTGTGACTCGGGGTCTCGGGGTCTCGGTGACTTGGGGTCTCGGGGTCTCGGGGTCTCTGTGACTCGGGGTCTCAGGGTCTCTGTGACTCGGGTCTCGGGGTCTCTGTGACTTGGGGTCTCGGGGTCTCGGGGTCTCTGTGACTCGGGGTCTCGGGGTCTCGGGGTCTCTGTGACTCGGGGTCTGTGACTCGGGGTCTCGGGGTCTCGGGTCTCGGGGTCTCTGTGACTCATGGTCTCGGGGTCTCCGGGTCTTGGGGTCTCTGTGACTCGGCGTCTCGGGGTCTCGGGGTCTCTGTGACTTGAGGTCTTGGGGTCTCGGGGTCTCTGTGACTCGGGGTCTCTGTGACTCGGGGTCTCTGTGACTCGGGGTCTCGGGGTCTCTGTGACTCGGGGTCTCTGTGACTCGGGGTCTCGGTGACTCGGGGTCTCGGTGACTCGGGGTCTCGGGGTCTCTGTGACTCGGGGTCTCGGGGTCTCTGTGACTCGGGGTCTCTGTGACTCGGGGTCTCTGTGACTCGGGGTCTCGGGGTCTCTGTGACTCGGGGTCTCGGTGACTCGGGGTCTCTGTGACTCGGGGTCTTGGGGTCTCTGTGACTAGGGGTCTCGGGGTCTCAGGGTCTGTGTGACTTGGGGTCTCTGTGACTCGGGGTCTCGAGGTCTCGGGGTCTCGAGGTCTCGGGGTCTCTGTGACTCGGGGTCTCGAGGTCTCGGGGTCTCTGTGACTCGGGGTCTCGGGGTCTCGGGGTCTCGGTGACTCGGGGTCTCGGGGTTTCAGGGTCTGTGTGACTCGGGGTCTCTGTGACTCGGGGTCTCGAGGTCTCGGGGTCTCGAGGTTTTCGGGGTCTCTGTGACTCGGGGTCTCGGGGTCTCGAGGTCTCGGGGTCTCGAGGTCTCGGGGTCTCTGTGACTCGGGGTCTCGGGGTCTCGAGGTCTCGGGGTCTCGAGGTCTCGGGGTCTCTGTGACTCGGGGTCTCGGGGTCTCGGGGTCTCGAGGTCTCGGGGTCTCGATGTCTCGGGGTCTCTGTGACTCGGGGTCTCGGGGTCTCGGGGTCTCGGTAGCTTGGGGTCTCGGGGTCTCGTGGTCTCTGTGACTCTGGGTCTCGAGATCTCGGGGTCTCGGGGTCTCTGTGACTCGGTGACTCGGGGTCTCTTTGACTCGGGGTCTCTGTGACTCGGGGTCTTGAGGTCTCGGGGTCTCGAGGTCTCGGGGTCTCTGTGACTCGGGGTCTCTGTGACTCGGGGTCTCGAGGTCTCGGGGTCTCGAGGTCTCGGGGTCTCGAGGTCTCGGGGTCTCTGTGACTCGTGGTCTCGGGGCCTCGGTGACTCGGGGTCTCGGGGCCTCTGTGACTCGGGGTCTCGGGGTCTCTTTGACTCGGGGTCTTGGGGTCTCGGTGACTCGGGGTCTCGGGGACTCGGGGACTCGGGGTCTCGGGGACGCGGGGACTCGGGGTCTCTGTGACTCGGGGTCTCTGTGACTCGGGGTCTCGAGGTCTCGGGGTCTAGGTGACTCGGGGACTCGGGGTCTCTGTGACTCGGGGTCTCGAGGTCTCGGGGTCTCGGTGACTCGGGGACTCGGGGTCTCTGTGACTCGGGGTCTCGGGGTCTCGGGGTCTCGGTGACTCGGGGTCTCAGGGTCTGTGTGACTCGGGGTCTCTGTGACTCGGGGTCTCGGGGTCTCGAGGTCTCGGGGTCTCGAGGTCTCGGGGTCTCTGTGACTCGGGGTCTCTGTGACTCGGGGTCTCGGGGTCTCGAGGTCTCGGGGTCTCGAGGTCTCGGGGTCTCTGTGACTCGGGGTCTCGGGGTCTCGGGGTCTCGAGGTCTCGGGGTCTCGAGGTCTCGGGGTCTCTGTGACTCGGGGTCTCGGGGTCTCGGGGTCTCGGTAACTCGGGGTCTCGTGGTTTCTGTGACTCTGGGTCTCGAGATCTCGGGGTCTCGGGGTCTCTGTGACTCGGTGACTCGGGGTCTCGGGGTCTCGGGGGTCTCTGTTACTCGGGGTCTCGGGGTCTCGGGGTCTCGGGGTCTAGGTGACTTGGGGTCTCAGGGTCTCGGGGTCTCTGTGACTCGGGGTCTCGGCGTCTCGGGGTCTCTGGGTCTCTGTGACTCGGGGTCTCGGGGTCTCTGTGACTCGGGGTCTCTGTGACTTGGGGTCTCTGTGACTCGGGGTCTCGGGGTCTCGGTGACTTGGGGTCTCGGGGTCTCGGGGTCTCTGTGACTCGGGGTCTCAGGGTCTCTGTGACTCGGGGTCTCGGGGTCTCTGTGACTTGGGGTCTCGGGGTCTCGGGGTCTCTGTGACTCGGGGTCTCGGGGTCTCGGGGTCTCTGTGACTCGGGGTCTGTGACTCGGGGTCTCGGGGTCTCGGGGTCTCGGGGTCTCTGTGACTCATGGTCTCGGGGTCTCCGGGTCTTGGGGTCTCTGTGACTCGGCGTCTCGGGGTCTCGGGGTCTCTGTGACTTGAGGTCTTGGGGTCTCGGGGTGTCTGTGACTCGGGGTCTCGGGGTCTCTGTGACTCGGGGTCTCTGTGACTCGGGGTCTCTGTGACTCGGGGTCTCGGGGTCTCTGTGACTCGGGGTCTCTGTGACTCGGTGTCTCGGTGACTCGGGGTCTCGGTGACTCGGGGTCTCGGGGTCTCTGTGACTCGGGGTCTCGGGGTCTCTGTGACTCGGGGTCTCTGTGACTCGGGGTCTCTGTGACTCGGGGTCTCGGGGTCTCTGTGACTCGGGGTCTCAGTGACTCGGGGTCTCTGTGACTCGGGGTCTCGGGGTCTCTGTTACTCGGGGTCTCGGGGTCTCGGGGTCTCGGGGTCTAGGTGACTTGGGGTCTCGGGGTCTCGGGGTCTCTGTGACTCGGGGTCTCGGCGTCTCGGGGTCTCTGGGTCTCTGTGACTCGGGGTCTCGGGGTCTCTGTGACTTGGGGTCTCTGTGACTCGGGGTCTCTGTGACTCGGGGTCTCGGGGTCTCGGTGACTTGGGGTCTCGGGGTCTCGGGGTCTCTGTGACTCGGGGTCTCAGGGTCTCTGTGACTCGGGGTCTCGGGGTCTCTGTGACTCGGGGTCTGTGACTCGGGGTCTCGGGGTCTCCGGGTCTCGGGGTCTCTGTGACTCATGGTCTCGGGGTCTCCGGGTCTTGGGGTCTCTGTGACTCGGCGTCTCGGGGTCTCGGGGTCTCTGTGACTTGAGGTCTTGGGGTCTCGGGGTGTCTGTGACTCGGGGTCTCGGGGTCTCTGTGACTCGGGGTCTCTGTGACTCGGGGTCTCTGTGACTCGGGGTCTCGGGGTCTCTGTGACTCGGGGTCTCTGTGACTCGGGGTCTCGGTGACTCGGGTCTCGGTGACTCGGGGTCTCGGGGTCTCTGTGACTCGGGGTCTCTGTGACTCGGGGTCTCTGTGACTCGGGGTCTCTGTGACTCGGGGTCTCGGGGTCTCTGTGACTCGGGGTCTCGGTGACTCGGGGTCTCTGTGACTCGGGGTCTCGGGGTCTCTGTGACTCGGGGTCTCGGGGTCTCTGTGACTCGGGGTCTCGGGGTCTCTGTGACTCGGGGTCTCGGGGTCTCTGTGACTCGGGGTCTCGGGGTCTCTGTGACTCGGGGTCTCGGGGTCTCGGTGTCTCTGTGACTCGGGGTCTCGGGGTCTCTGTGACTCGGGGTCTCGGGGTCTCGGCGACTCAGGGTCTCGGGGTCTCGGGGTCTCTGTGACTCGGGGTCTCTGTGACTCGGGGTCTCTGTGCCTCCTCGTGAGTACATGTGTACAAGTGTGTGTGTAAAGATGTGAGTGAGTACTCTTATGGGTTGGTGTATCTGTAGTGAAGTATGTGATTGTGTGCACATGGAGCAGGCTGTGTGTGTGAGTGGAAGCGTGAGTGTGCACAAATGTGCAAATGGGAGTGTCACTAAGCCAAGTGTGAATGTGTGGTCCAGTTAATATAACTCAGTCTGCGATTGTGATTGAATATGTGATTGTGTGTTGGCGCTTGTGTGAGAGTGTAAATGTGAGTTTACAAATTTATGACTGAAGGTGTGTTTCCACCTATGTGTGTTTAAGTGTGTTTTATTCAGTGCATAAAAGTGGTTATGTGTGTGTAAGTGAAGTGCAGGGGTGTTTGAGTGTGGGTTAGTGTACACTGGTGTGATTGGGCCTGTGGCTGAGTTAAGAGTGTCAGTGCAAGTATGACAGTACATGAGTGTGATCAAGTGTGTCCGTCAGTTTACTGAGCTTGTGCGTATTATTGTGAGTTTGAATGTGTGATTTGGGTGTATAAGACTGGACGATTGTGATTGATTGTGAATGTGTGTAAGTGTCAATATGAATGAGTGTGATTCAGTGTTAAGTCTGATTGTAAGTATGCGGTTCGAATAAATTCAACCCCAGATCCCTGTTGCTCACCACATCCCCATCATTCCATCCCTGTCGCAGGCCATATCACAACGCAAAGCTGAAATGATACACAGCACAAAATAATCCAAACTGAATTAATAAATTTATCAATAATCAGTGAACACATAATTACAACAAAAATATTAACTATTCACCCTTGCGCAATCCCTTAGTGCCTCTCGTTACTGTGCCTTTGCCTACTCTAGTGCTCCTATGAAGTGTTGGCCCAGTGGCTGCAGCAGAGCTGGTGGAAGGCTGCTGAGTGTCCATGTGGGAGACTTCAGATGGCCTTGCAGGACGCCCTCGACCAGCTCTGGGCCTGGAAGGCCCGGCTGTAGACTGCACCACCTCAGGCTGGGCTGCGGCAGTCTGGGCTGGCTGGATGACAGGCAGCGACAAGGGCAATGCCGGAGTGGCAGTGGTGGGATCAGGAATGCTGTCATCCTCAGAGAGGACAGCAGGTTCCTGCTCCACTGACCCACTGCCACTCCCCCGGGGCAGCACCTCAGCATCCCTACCAATCTGCTGGAGCACAGATTGCTGGCCTGCTGCGACACTGTGAAATCCCCGGTCGACGGTAGTCGACCCAGCCACGATGGCAGCAGTCAGAGCTTGAGTGGCATCAAGCTGAGACTGCATGAGAGCAGTCTGAGATTGGATGCCACCAAGCATAGACTGCATTACAGCACTAAGACGTTGCGTCGCTTCCATCTGTACTGCAATGGAAGCTGCCAGACCACCCATCACATGCGGCATGAGGTCTGGGTCACCACGGTCTCTCTGGGAGTATACCATCCTTTGCAGACTGGAAATGATGGGCTCCATGGTGTGCATAGAGCCTTGTGCAATGTTGGAGGCGGACTCCTCCATGCTCCTTATCATTGCCGACAGGCTCTCAGGCACCCTTGCCATTGCACCTATCATTTTCGTGTGCATGCCCATCACCCTTCTTCTAAACGCCTCCCCATCGAGGTCCTCATCTGAGTCCTGAGCAGCAGAACTCGCGTGCGAACTCGCCCTCTGGGGAGCTGGCCCACGAGCTACCCTTTCCCCCTGGCCTTGCTGCAGCCCGCTCATGCCCGGTGCCTCACCCTGTGCAGATCCCGCTACTAAACTAGCCTCTAAAGGACACGTAGTGCCAGTATCTGAGCTGGTGCCTACGGGTGAGAGATGCAGTGACGCGGTGTGATCTTCCTCCTCCTCTTAGAGTCATAGGGGTAAAAATTCAGTTGATTGCGCCTCCCGTTAGCGCCTTAAGAGGGCGCTAATGGGGCGCAAAGCCGCTAACGCCCGGGCGCAGCGATGTTTGAGCCGCTCGAGAACTTAACTTGACATTGTGCGGCGGCGCTAAAACTTACCGCTGCGACCACCTGCGCGCGCAGATTATGACGTCATTCCATGGTGCAACGCCCTTGTGGCGCCCCGGAGCGGAAATTGAGTGGCGCCCCCTGCCTTACCGCCTGGCGCTTCCAACGACCAGAAGACTGGAATGCTATCAATCGCTGTGGGGCTGGGGGGGGGCGCTATTTAAAGGGGGCCTCTTCCTGCCTTTTATTGTTGGTGGCATTTTTGAACTACGCATTCTGAGAGAGAGAGGGAGAGACTTCTGGAGAGATTCAACGTTGTGTGAAGGAGTTTTGGGTACTGAGCAGCACTTTGCAGGTTCATTTTGATTTGCCATTCCTTGTATCGATTTAGCAGAGACTGTGGGGGCTGCACTCTGAGCTCTTTGCCTGGTACTCTCCATTGTTCTTTCCAGCACATTTGATGTGCAAGTCTCTCCAGGCCGAGATTCAAGGCTGCAATGAACAGGATGTGGATGGAAAGCAAGATTAACCATCCCCTTTAAGAACTGGCCCGTGCCATTGTGTGTGTGTTCCATTGCTGACTGACATTACATGAGCTTCGCCAGCGCTCTGAGGTAGCACCTCTCTGCTCGGCCTTTGCGCCTTAAGACAGGTGTGCAGCGCCTGCTTTAGCGCTCCACTCACCTCCCGGGGCGGTAAAAGTGAAGTTTCCAGTCAGTGCCGATAATTAGCGCCAGGCGCTAATATTTGCGTCCAGACGATATTTGCGCCCCAAATGGGGCGCGACCTAATTTCTACCCCATAGAATCATAGAGTTATACAGCACAGAAAGAGGCCCTTCGGCCCATCGTGTCCGCGCCAGCAATTAAGCCCTATCTATTCTAATCCCATTTTCCAGCACTTGGTCCGTAGCCTTGTATGCTATGGCGTTTCAAGTGCTCATCTAAATGCTTCTTGAATGTTGTGAGGGTTCCTGCCTCTACCACCCTTTCAGGCAGTGAGTTCCAGATTCCAACCACCCTCTGGGTGAAAAAGTTTTTCCTGAAATCCCCTCTAAAGCTCCTGCCCCTTACCTTGAAACTATGCCCCCTGGTTATTGACCCCTCTACTAAGGGGAAAAGTTCCTTTCTATCTACCCTATCTATGCCCCTCATAATTTTGTACACCTCAATCAGGTCCCCCCTCAGCCTTCTCTGCTCTAAGGAAAACAACCCCAGCCTGTCCAGTCTCTCTTCATAGCTGAAGCGCTCCAGCCCAGGTAACATCCTGGTGAATCTCCTCTGCACCCTCTCCAATGCAATCACATCCTTCCTATAGTGTGGCGACCAGAACTGCACACAGTATTCCAGCTGTGGCCTAACTAGCGTTTTGTACAGCTCCATCATAACCTCCCTGCTCTTATATTCTATGCCTCGGCTAATGAAGGCAAGTATCCCATATGCCTTTTAACCACCTTATCTACCTGTCCTGCTGCCTTCAGGGATCTATGTACATGCACACCAAGGTCCCTCTGACCCTCTGTCCTTCCTAGGGTCCTACCATTCATTGTGTATTCCCTTGCCTTGTTTGTCCTCCCAAAATGCATCACCTCACACTTTTCAGGGTTAAATTCCATTTGCCACTGTTCTGCCCATCTGACCAACCCGTCTATATCGTCCTGTAGCCTGAGGCTTCCCTCCTCGCTATTTACCACTCCACCAATTTTCGTGTCATCTGCGAACTTACTGATCATACCTCCTACATTCATAGCTAAATCATTAATGTACACTACAAACAGCAAAGGACCCAGCACTGATCCCTGCGGTACACCACTGGACACAGGCTTCCAGTCACAAAAACAACCTTCGACCATCACCCTGTGCCTCCTGCCACGAAGCCAATTTTGGATCCAATGTGCCAAATTGCCCTGGATCCCATGGGCTCTTACCTTCTTGACCAGTCTCCCATGCAGGACTATGTCAAAAGCCTTACTGAAGTCCATGTAGACTACATCAACTGCACTACCCTCATCCACACACCTAGTCACCCCTCGAAAAATTCAATCAAATTGGTTAGACATGATCTTCCCCTGATAAAGCCATGCTGACTATTCTTGATTAATCCTTGCCTCTCCAAGTGGAGACTAATTCTGTCCCTCAGAATTTTTTCCAATAATTTCCCTACCACTGATGTTAGGCTCACTGGCCTGTAAATCCCTGGTTTATCCCTACTGCCCTTCTTGAATAATGGTACTACGTTAGCTGTCCTCCAGTCCTCTGGCACCTCCCCTGTGGCCAGAGAGGTTCTGAAAATTTGTGTCAGAGCCCTTGCAATCTCCTCCCTTGCCTCACACAGCAGCCTGGGATACATCTCAGCTGGGCCTGGGGATTTATCCACTTTTAAGCCCGCTAAAACCACTAGTACCTCCTCCCTCTCAATACTAATTTGTTCAAGTATATCACAATCCCCCTGCCTGATTTCTATGCCTACATCGTCCTTCTCCATAGTGAACACAGATGCAAAATATTCATTTAAAACCTCACCTACATCGTCCAGCTCTACACACAGATTTGGTCCCCAATGGGCCCTACTCTTTCCCTGGTTATCCTCTTGCCCTTAATATACTTATAAAACACCTTGGGATTTTCCTTTATTTTGCCCACCAGTGTTTTTTCATGCCCCCTCTTCGCTCTCCTAATTTCTTTTTTAAGTACCCCCCTGCACTTTCTATACTCCTCTAGGGCTTCCACTGTTTTTAGTCCTTTGTACCTGCCAAAAGCCTCCCTTTTTTTCCTAATCGATTCTTGTATATCCCTTGACATCCAGGGTTCCTTGGGCTTGTTGGTCCCACCCTTGACCTTTACGGGAACATGTTGGCGTTGTACTCTCTATTTCCTTTCTGAAAGACTCCCACTGCTCTGATGTGGATTTTCCTACAAGTAGCTGATCCCAGTCCACTTTGGCCAGATCCTGCCTTATCATATTAAAATCGGCCTTCCCCCAATTTAGAATCTTTCTTTCCAGTCCTTCTTTGTCTTTTTCCATGACTGCCTTAAATCTCAACGAATTATGGTCACTGTCACCAAAATGCTCTCCTACTGACACTTCTACCACTTGCCCGGCTACATTCCCTAGAATTAGGTCCAGTACCGCCCCCTCTCTTGTAGGACTTTCTACATGCTGGCTCAAAAAGCTCTCCTGGATGCACTTTAAGAATTCCGCACCCTCTAAGCCTTTCACACTCTGACTATCCCAGTTAATATTGGGGAAGTTGAAATCCCCTCCTATTATTACCCTATTATTTCTACACTTCTCTGAGGTTTGCCGACATATCTGTTCCTCTATCTCCCCCTGACAGTTTGGGGGCCTATAGTACACTCCCAGCAAAGTGCTTGCCCCCTTTTTGTTTTTAAGTTTTACCCATATGGCCTCATTAGAGGAACCTGCTGAGATATCATCCCTCCTTACAGCAGTAATTGACTCCTTGATTAATATTGCGACACCCCTCCTCTTTTACACCCACCTCTGTCTCGCCTGAAGATTCTATACCCCGGAATATTGAGCTGCCAGTCCTGCCCCTCCCTCAACCATGTCTCTGTGATAGCAACAATATCATACTCCCATGTGTTCATCAACACCTTCAATTCATCTGACTTACTCGCAAGTCTCCTTGCATTAAAATAAATGCCATCCAGCCTTGCCATACTCCCTTGTGCCATTACATATTTGCTCTGCCTTCCAGGCTGACTTAATTTTTTCCTCTATATTTGGCTGTGCATCACCCCCTACTATAGCTCCACTCTGTATCCCATCCCCCTGCCAAGTTAGTTTAAACCCCCCGCAACAGTACTAGCAAACCTCCCTGCAAGGATGTTGGTCCCGTTCCGGTTCAGGTGCAACCCGTCCGACTTGTACAGGTCCCACCTTCCCCAGAAGCAGACCCAGTGATCCAGGAAACTCAAGCCCTCCCTCCTGCACCAACTCTTTAGCCACGGATTCATCTGCTCTATCCTCCTATTCCTATACTCACTAGCACGTGGCACCGGGAGTAATCCAGAGATTACAACCTTTGAGGTCCTGCTTTTTAATCTGCTACCAGCTCCCTAAATTCTTGTTGCAGGACCTCATCCCTCTTTCTACCCATGTCGTTGGTACCAATGTGAACCACGACCTCTGACTGTTCGCCCTCCCCCTTCAGAATGCCCTGCAGCCGCTCAGTGACATCCTTGACCCTGGCACCAAGGAGGCAACATACCATCCTGGAGTCACGTCTGCGGCACAGAAACGTCTATCTGTTCTCCTTACGATAGAATCCCCTATCACAATTGCTCTCCCACTCTTTTTCTTCCCCTCCTGTGCAGCTGAGCCACTCGTTGTGCCACGGAATTGGCTCTTGCTGCATTCCCGAGAAACCATCTCCCCCATCAGTATCCAAAATGGAAAATCTGTTGGAGAGGGAGATGGACCCAGGGGACTCCTGCACTACCTTCCTAGTTCTTTTACTCTGTCTGGCGGTCACCCATTTCCTGTCTGCCTGTGCACTCTTTATCTGCGGTGTGACCACCTCATTAAACATGCTATCCACGATGATCTCAGCTTGGCGGATACTCCACAGTGACTCCAGCCGCAGCTCCAGCTCCGAAACGCGGATTTTGAGTAGCTGCAGCTGGAGACACTTCCTGCACATGTGTTCTCCCTGGACACCTAAAGTGTCCCTGACTTCCCACTTAGCACAGGAGGAGCACTCCACGCAGCCGAGCTGCCCTGCCATGTCCTACCCTTAATTTACTCCCTTTACTTCCTTTAAATTAAAGAATATTAAATACACTAGGTACCTTACTTCCCTTTAAACACTACTTACTCTAAGCTAGAGACCTTACTTTGACTTTAACGACTGGACTGTAGAAATACTCACCAGGTCCTACTTACCAATCAGCTCCTTCCCTGGTTGTGACGTCACTTTAGCAATTTCGCAGTTGTTGCTGTTTGACTGCTCCCACTCTCGGACTCCTTCCTTAGTGTAAAGTAAGAACCAATTCCTACAGGGTGAAAAGTTAGGAAAAACAAAGGCGAAGCAAGGGAGCTCCTCCTTCCACTCCTCACCTGACTCCCCTGACTCATCCAACTCGCAGGAAAAGGAGGTGGCATAGCGCTGTTAATAAGGGATGAGATAGGTATGGTAGAGATAAAAAATCTTGGCTCGGCAGATTGTGATGTGGAACTAGCATCAGTTTGGGTGGAGCTAAGAAACAGCAAAGGGCGGGAAACATTGGTGGGAGTTGTGTACAGGCCACCAAACAGTAATGGTAATGTAGGTCACAGTATCAATCAAGAAATTAGAAGTGCATGTAACAAGGGCAATACGGTAATCATGGTGGACTTTAATCTACATATTGACTGGGCAAATCAAATTACCACTAATGGTGTGGAGGACAAATTCTTGGAATGCATGCGAGATGGTTTCCTGGATCAGTATGTGGAGGAACCAACCAGGGAACAGGCTATTCTGGATCTGATACTGTGTAATGAGAAAGGGCTAATTAATAATCTTGTGGTAAAGGGGCCTTTAGGGACAAGTGACCATAATATGATTGAATTTTACATTAAGTTTGAGAGTGATGTAGTCCAATCTGAAACTAAGGTCTTCAATCTAAACAGAGGAAACTACAAGGATATGAGGGACAAGTTGGCCATGGTAGATTGGGAGACTACACTAAAAGGTATGAAGGACATACAATGGCTAACATTCAAGGAAATAATGCATAATTTGCAACAAACATATATTCCTCTAGAGCATAAAAACCCAAAAGGAAAAGTGATCCAACCATGGCTAACAAAAGAAATTAAAGCTAGTATTAAGTCAAAGGAGGAAGCTTATAAAGTTGATAGAAAAAGCGGTCAGCCTGAGGATTGGGATCTTTTTAGAAATCAGCAAAGGGGGACCAAGAAATTGATAAAGAAAGGGAAAATGGAATATGAGCACAAACTAGCGAAAAATGTAAAAACGGATTGTAAAAGCTTCTATAGGTATAGAAACATAGAAACATAGAAACTAGGAGCAGGAGTAGGCCATTTGGCCCGTCGAGCCTGCTCCACCATTCAATACGATCATGGCTGATCATCCAAATCCAGTACCCTGTCCCTGCTTTCTCACACAGAACCCCACATGACAGATAGAGGCCATCTCGGCTCATCGAGCCTGCACCGACACATATCCCACCCTATCCCCGTAACCCCACGTATTTAATTCCCCCTAACATATCCCATCCTATCCCCGTAACCCCACATATTTAATCCCCCCCTAACACTAAGGGTCAATTTATCATAGCCAAATCAACCTAACCCGCACATTTTTGGACTGTGGGAGGAAACCGGAGCACCCGGAGGAAACCCACGCAGACACGGGGAGAAAGTGCAAACTCCACACAGACAGTCACCCGAAGCCAGATTCGAACCCGGGTCCCTGGCGCTGTGAGGCACCAGTGCTAACCACTATGCCACCATGTGAAAAGGAAAAGACTGGCGAAGGTAAATGTAGGTCCTTTACAGTCAGAGACGGGAGAATTTATAATGGAGAATGAGGAAATGGCAGCGAAATTAAACAAATACTTTGTTTCTGTCTTCACGGAGGAAGACACAAAAAAACTCCCAGAAATACGAGAAAACCAAGGGTTTGACGAGAATGAAGAACTTAAAGAAATCATAGAAACATAGAAACATAGAATCTAGGAGCAGGAGTAGGCCATTCGGCCCGTCGAGCCTGCTCCGCCATTCAATACGATCATGGCTGATCATCCAAATCCAGTACCCTGTCCCTGCTTTAATCCCCACAGTACACATATCCCACCCTACCCCCGTAACCCCACGTATTTAATTCCCCCTAACATATCCCATCCTATCCCCATAACCCCACATATTTAATCCCCCCTAACACTAAGGGTCAATTTATCATAGCCAAATCAACCTAACCCACACATTTTTGGATCATTTTTAGCAAAAAAACAGTACGAGCAAAATTAATGGGACTAAAAGTCGATAAATCCCAAGGACTGGATGACCTACATCCTAGGGTTTTGAAAGAGGTGGCCATTGGAATAGTGGACGCATTGGCTGTCATCTTCCAAAATTCTATAGATTCTGGAACGGTTCCTGCAGATTGGAGGATAGCAAATGTAACTCCGCTATTTCAGAAAGGAGGGAGAGAGAAAACGGGGAACTACAGACCTGTTAGCCTCACATCAGTAGTTGGGAAAATGCTGGAATCTATTATAAAGGATGCAATAACTGAGCACTTAGAAACTAATAGTAAGATTGGGCAGAGTCAACATGGATTTTTGAAAGGGAAACCCTGTTTGACAAACCTATTGGAGTTCTTTGAGGATGTAACTAGTGGAGTAGACAAAGGGGAACCGGTAGATGTGGTGTATCTGGATTTTCAGAAGGCCTTCGATAAGGTCCCACACAAGAGGTTGGTGAACAAAATTAGGGCACATGGAATTGGGGGTAATATACTAGCATGGATTGAGAATTGGTTAACAGACAGAAAACAAAGAGTAGGGATAAACGGGTCTTTTTCAGGATGGCAGGCTGTGACTAGTGGGGTACCGCAAGGATCGGTGCTTGGGCCCCAGCTATTCACAATCTATATCAATGATTTGGATGAAGGGACTAAATGTAACATTTCCAAATTTGCTGATGATACAAAGCTAGGTGGCAGTGTCAGTTGGGAAGAGGATGTGAAGAGGCTTCAAGGGGATCTCGACAGGCTCAGTGAGTGAGCGAGAACATGGCAGATGGAATATAATGTGGATAAATGTGAAGTTATCCACTTTGGTGGAAAAAACAGAAAGGCAGAGTATTTCCTAAATGGTGAAAGATTGGGGAATGCAGATGCTCAAAGGTTTCTGGGTGTCCTTGTACATGAGTCACCAAAAGTGAATGTGCAGGTGCAGCAAGCCATTAGGAAGGCAAATGGTATGCTGGCCTTCATTACAAGAGGATTTGAGTACAGGAGTAAAGAAGTCTTACTCCAATTATATAGGGCCTTGGTGAGACCACACCTGGGGTACTGTGTACAATTTTGGTCTCCTTACCTAAGGAAGGATATACTTGCCATAGAGGGAGTGCAACGAAGGTTCACGAGATTGATTCCTGGGATGGCGGGACTGTCGTATGAGAAGAGATTGAGTTAACCAGGCCTGTATTCTCTTGAATTCAGAAGAATGAGAGGGGATCTCATTGAATCATACAAAATTATTACAGGGCTTAATAAGATGGATGCTGGAAGAATGTTTCCCTTAGCTGGGGAGTCTAGAACCAGGGGCCACAGCCTCAAGATAAAGGGTAGGCCATTCAGGACTGAGATGAGAAGAAATTTCTTCACACAGAGGGTGGAGAATCTTTGGAATTCTCTACCCCAGAGGGCTGTGGAGGCTCAGTCATTGGGTATATTCAAAACAGAAGTTGATAGATTTCTGACTGGTAAGGGCATCAAGGGATATGGCGAAAGGGCCGGTGAATGGAGTTGAGGCAGAAGATCAGCCATGATCTCATTGAATGGCGGAGCACGGTCGAAGGACCGAATGGCCTATTCCTGCTCCTATTTCTTATATTCTTATGTTCTTATGTCTGTTTTTATATTTCTTGCTAGCTTACTCTCTCATAAGCTATCTTCTCTCTCTTTATAATTTTTTTAGTCGTCCTTTGCTGGTTTAAAAAAAATTCCCAATCTTCTGGCCTTCCACTATTCTTCGCAACGTTGTATGCTTTTGTTTTCCATTTGATACCATCCTTTAGCTCCTTAGTTAGCCACGGATGGTTCATCCTTCTCTTAGAGTCTTTCTTTCTCACTGGAATATATCTTTGCTGAGAGTTATGAAATATCTCCTTAAATGTTTGCCACTGCTTTTCTACTGTCTTACCCTGTAATATATTTTCCCAGTCCACTTTAACCAAGTCTGCTTTCATACCTTTGTAATTACCTTTGTTTAACATAGAAACATAGAAACATAGAAGATAGGAGCAGGAGTAGGCCATTCGGCCCCTCGAGCCTGCTCCGCCATTCGATGAGATCATGGCTGATCATCCAAACTCAGTACCCTGTACCTGCCTTCTCACCATATCCCTTGATACCTTTAGCTTTAAGAAATATATCTAACTCATTCTTGAATATATTTAGGGGTAAAAATTCAGTTGGTTGCGCCTCCCGTTAGCGCCGTAAGAGGGCGCTAATGGGGCGCAAAGCCGCTAATGCCCGGGCGCAGCGATGTTTGCGCCGCTCGGGAACTTAACTAGACATTGTGCGGCGGCGCTAAACCTTACCGTTGCGACCACCTGCGCGCGCAGATTGTGACGTAATTCCATGGTGCAACGCCCTTGTGGCGCCACGGAGCGGAAATTGAGTGGCGCCCCCTGCCTTACCGCCTGGCGCATCCAACGACCAGAAGACTGGAACGCTATCAATCGCTGTGGGGCTGGGGGGGGCGCTATTTAAAGGGGGCCTCTTCCTGTCTTTTATTGTTGGTGGCATTTTTGAACTACGCATTCTGAGAGAGAGAGGGAGAGACTTCTGGAGAGATTCAACGTTGTGTGAAGGAGTTTTGGGTACTGAGCAGCACTTTGCAGGTTCATTTTGATTTGCCATTCCTTGTATCGATTTAGCAGAGACTGTGGGAGCTGCACTCTGAGCTCTTTGCCTGGTACTCTCCATTGTTCTTTCCAGCACGTTTGATGTGCAAGTCTCTCCAGGCCGAGATTCAAGGCTGCAATGAACAGGATGTGGATGGAAAGCAAGATTAACCATCCCCTTTAAGAACTGGCCCGTGCCATTGTGTGTGTGTTCCATTGCTGACTGACATTACATGAGCTTCGCCAGCGCTCTGAGTTAGCGCCTCACTCCTTGGCCTTTGCGCCTTAAGACAGGTGTGCAGCGCCTGATTTAGCGCTCCACTCACCTCCCGGGGCGGTAAAAGTGAAGTTTCCAGTCAGTGCCGATAATTAGCGCCAGGCGCTAATATTTGCGTCCAGACGATATTTGCGCCCCAAACAGGGCGCGACCTAATTTTTCCCCCTTGATGACTTGGCCTCAACTACCTTCTGTGGTAGAGAATTCCACAGGTTCACCACTCTCTGGGTGAATAAAATTCTTCCTCATTTCTGTCCTAAATGGCTTACCCGTTATCCTTAGATTATGACCCCTGGTTCTGGACTCTCCGACCATCAGGAACATTCTTCCTGCATCTAGTTTGTCCAGACCTGTCAGAATTTGATATGTTTCGATGAGATCCCCTCTCATTCTTCTATACTCCAGCGAGTATAAGCCCAATCGACCCAATCTCTCCTCATATGTCATTCCTGCCATCCCAGGTATCAGCCTTGTGAATCTTCGCTGAACTCCTTCCATGGCAAGAACATCCTTCCTCAGATAAGGCGACCAAAACTGCACACAGTACTCAAGGTGTGGTCTCACCAAGGCCCTGTACAACTGCAGCAGGACATCCCTGTTCCTATACTCAAACCCTTTCGCTATGAAGGCCAACATACCATTTGCCTTCTTCACCGCCTGCTGCACCTGCATGCTTACTTTCAGCGACTGGTGCACAAGGACACCTAGGTCTCGTTGCACTTCCCCTTCTCCCAATCTATTGCCATTCAGATAATAGTCTGCCTTTCTGTTTTTGACACCAAAGTGGATAACCTCGCACTTATCCACGTTATATTGCATCTGCCACGCTTCTGCCCACTCACCCAACCTGTCCAAATCATCCTGGAGTTTCTCGGTATCCTCTTCGCAGCACACACTCCTACCCAGCTTTGTGTCATCTGCAAACTTGGAGATATTACATTTAGTTCCCTTATCTAGATCATTAATGTATATTGTGAATAGCTGGGGTCCAAGGACCGATCCCTGCGGTACTCCACTAGTCACTGCTTGCCACTCGAAAAAAGACCCATTAATTCCTACTCTCTGCTTTCTGTCCGTTCAGGACACTAGTTTGAGACTTAGCTTTCTCTCCCTCAAACTGAATTTGAAATTCTACCATGTTGTGATCACTCTTCCCAAGAGAATCCTTCACTTCGAGATCATTAATTAATCCAGCCTCATTACACATTACCAGACCTAAAATAGATCTCCTTGTCTTGCCTCCTCCTGCTCTCCGAGATGTCCGACTCCCCGTCTTTCTTTGGAGTACTTACATTTACCACGCACCCCGCTCCCGCCTCCTCTCCCCCCGCGGACACCAGATTCTTTAGGGAGAGCTGAACTGTATTATGGCTCAACTCTGCCCTCGGCCTGTGCTGCCCTCTGCTGTCTTTGTCCTTTTCCACTGTACTTGGTGTGTTTTCCACCATCTCCATCCCATTCTCTGCTCCGCAATTTTCTGCCACTTCCTGCGCTCTTTTCTCCTTCAATTCACCAGCTGTGTCTCAGCCTGCTCCGCTCCTCCGGCCATTCCACTCACACCTCCTGCTCCTTATCCCATCTCCTCATCACTCAACGGGCTTCCTTCTGCCTCACACTCACAGCGGGTGGGGCCTTTGTGACACACCTCACAGCTCTCCGCCTTGCAGCTCCGAGCGATGTGTCCAGACTCGCCGCAATTATAACAGTACAAGTCTGGACAGCTTCTTACAAGATGGTCGTGTCCAAGACAATAATAAACCTTCACTTGGTTATCATGCAGTACCCAGAAATACTGTACTCCTTCCATTGTCTCAAATTTCATGCTATACAGCAATGACTTCACCACCTCTGGGAACCGCACCTTTACGTAACGGGTTCCTGGATAGTATCTCCTCTTTATTGCCGAGCAAATTTTAATGTCCCACGACTCCAACTTTTTGATTAGCACATCGTCCTCAATATAAACCGGCAGGTTTAAGAATGAGACCACCACCTCTTCAGAATATAGCAAAGATACCTCCAAGAACTTATCATCAACCTTCAAACTGAGTAAAAGTCTTTCCACCTCCTCTCGGCCACTGACCGTCACCTCGAACTCAACATTTGGCTTTGGTCAGCAGGCAAAGCAGCTTCCCTCACCACAGTCCTCATGTACCGCTTGGATAATATCCCAAGCTCGTAACTCCTTATCCTCGCACTGAACCACCACCATGTTTTCTTTTCCAAACCTCTGGGGTCCCGGCCCAAATCTTTGGGCCTTTTTTCTCCCTTCCCCCAAAATTTTCTCCCCTGATTAAGTTCATCCTGGGAACATTGTTCTCTGTGGGGCCTGGCACTCTGGCTGCTGCTTATGGACCAAAAAGGCCATAAAACTTGAAAAAAAAAACCACCGTCAACTTTTTATAAACTCACTCCAACTCCTTGCAGTAATCAAGCAACCAGCAGCACCTGCTCACTCCTAGCCCCTCCCACCTAGAGAGTGCTACCCACTGAGCCACAACTGACACTCTGGTGACAGGTAGGTAAAGGGGATAAGGGAATGGCGTTCCTACAATGTCTGCAGGACTCCTTTCTAAATCAATATGTGAAAAGCCCAACAAGGGAGGATTTGCTATTGGATCTAGTAATGGGGAATGAACTAGAGCAGATAAGAGAAGTAAATGTAGAGGAACTTTTAGGCAATAGTGACCATAATATAATACGCTTTAAGATAATAATTATGAAGACCAGGGTAATAGATTGGAGAAAAGCTGATTTTTGAGGGTTGAGAATAGAACTTGGGAAAATATAATGGACATCAATATTGGCAAACAATGATGTAGAACAGCAATGGAAAACATTTAAAATGGTGTTCAACAGAGTCCAGGAAAAATATATTCCGCTAAAAAAAAAATAAGCACTAATGGGACACCATAGATGAATAAAGCCATAAGAAAAATTGAGGGTAAGGAAAGAGGCATACATTAAGTACATGGACAGCAGGGGAGAGCATGTTAAGGGAGAATACAAAGAGATTAGGAGATAAGTCAAAAAAACAATTAGGAAGGCAAAGAGGAACTATAAAATTAAATTATCAAGGAACATAAAACAAAATAGTAAAATATTTTATAGGCACATAAATAAAATAGGAAGGTCAGGCTGGGAATAGGGCCACTAAGGGATGGACAAGATAATACCATAGGCATCGATAGAGATGGCAGAGATCTTAAATAATTACTTTGCTTCAGTATTTACCAGGGAGATAGAACAGGTGGACATGACATTGGATCATGAGATTAGTAATGAAATAAATGCATTTAAAATAAAAAGAGGGGATATATTAAAAACACTAATGAAACTCAATGAGGATAAAACCCCTGGTCCGGACAGATTACATCCACGCATTTTGAAAGAATCTAGGGAAGAGATAGCTGAGGCATTACTACACATGTTTAATAATTTGTTAAAGAAGGTGTAGTGTCAGAGGACTGGCGGATAGCTAACGTAATACCTATATTTAAGACAGGGGATAGAACATGTCCAGGGAATTATAGACCAGTCAGCTTAATATCGGTGGTAGGAACAATAATGGAATCCCTACTAAAGGAGAAAATAGAAGAACATTTAGAAGCCAAAAATATAAAAAGAAAGACATAATAATGAATAGTCAGCATGGATTTCAAAAGGGAAAGTCTTGCTTGACCAACCTCACTGAATTTTTTGAAGAGGTAACAGAGAGAGTAGACAAGGGTAATGTAGTAGATGTAATTTACCTAGATTTTCAAAATGCCTTCGATAAGGTAGCACATAATAGACTAATGAATAAGGTCAGAGAATGTGGAGTCAGGAGACAAGTAGCAGCTTGGATAGCTAGCTAGCTAGTGGTGTTCCACAAGGATCAGTGCTGGGACCACTGTTGTTCACAATTTATATTAACGGTTTAGATTCTGGAATGAAAAATGCAATTTCTAAATTTGCGGTCGACACCAAATTGGGGGGATAGTCAATACTGAGGAGGACTGCAACAAGTTACAGGAGAACATTAATAAACTTGCAGAATGGGCATATAATTGGCAAATAAAGTTCAACACAGATAACTGTGAGGTATTACATTTTGGTAGGAATAGGGAGGTCGCTTATTACTTGTGAGAAGTCGCACAAGACCAGGTTATAGTCCAACAGCTTTATTTGAAATCACAAGCTTTCGGAGCGCTGCTCCTTCATCAGGTGACGAAGGAGCAGCGCTCCGAAAGCTTGTGATTTCAAATAAAGCTGTTGGACTATAACCTGGTGTTGTGCGACTTCTCACTTTTGTCCACCCCAGTCCAACACCGGCATCTCTGCATCATACTTATTACTTGGAGGGTGAGTCTAGGTGGGGTAGAGGAACAAAGGGATCGCGGAGTACAAATACACAAATCGCGAAATGTGGCGACACAGGGTAGCAAGGCCATAAAAAAAGCAAACCAAGCGCTAGGGTTTATTTCTCGAGGGATAGAATTGAAAATAAGGTAAGTTATGCTAAACCTGTATAGAACCTTGGTTAGACCATACATGGAGTACTGCGTACAGTTCTGCTCGCCATATTATAAAAAGGATATAGACGCACTGGAGAGGGTGCAGAGAAGATTTACAAGGAAGATACCAGAAATGCGAGAGTATATCTATCAGATCAGGAAAGGATCAACAGGCTGGGTCTCTTTTTGCTTGAAGAAAGGCTGAGTCGTGACCTAATAGAAGTCTTTAAAATTATGAAAGGTTTTGATAGAGTAGATAGAGAGAGAATGTTTCCACTTGTGGGGAATAGCAAAACTCGAGGCCTCTGTCTCTGTGTGTGTGAGTCTGTGCTTGTGTGTCTGTGCTTGTGTATGTGTGCCGGTGCATGTGTGCCTCTACGTGTGCCTGTGCATGTGCGTGTGTTTGTGCGTGTTTGTGCGTGTGTCTGTGAGTCTTTGTGTGTGCATGTGTTCCTGAGCGTGTCTGCATGTGTGTCGGTGCGTGAGTCTGTCCGTGCGTGAGTCGGTGCGTGTGTGCCTGTGCATGTGAGTCGGTGCGTGTGAGTTGGTGCGTGTGAGTCTGTGCGTGTGAGTCTGTGCGTGTGTGCCTGTGCGTGTGAGTCGGTGTGTGTGTGCCTGCGCTTGTGTGTCTGTGTGTGGGTCTGTGCGTGTGTGCCTGTGCGTGTGTGTCTGTGCATGTGTGTCCGCGTATGTGTCTCTGCGTGTGTGTGCATAACTATAAATGTATGTAAATGTCAGTGTGGAAGTGTGAATGTGTGTGGGTTTGTGTATGAAGTGTGTGAATGCAAGTATGTGAAATGTGAGTGTGGAAGCATTAAACTGTGTAAGTGTCGATGTATATGTCTGTGTGTGTCAGTGTATCGTGGTGAGTATGTACGATCATGAATGTATATAATCCTAAGTATGTGTGTACTGAATCTGTGCATGTGAGAGTGTGCATAATGATGAGTGAGTGTGTAATGGGGAATGTTTATAATTAAGAGTGTATAATGGGTAAAGTCTGTGTATGACTCAGTGTGAGTGTGTATATAATTGTGTGTAAGGATGAGTGCATACAATGGTAGATGTGTGTCAGTCATTGTGTATAATTGAGTGTGTAAGTGTGCACAATTGTGAGAGTGTATAATTCTGAATGTGTGTGTGTCACTCAGTGTGAGTGTGTGTGATTGTGAATGTGTACAATGGTGAATGTGTGTGGCACTCTGTGTGACTCTGTCTGTAACTGCGAGTCTGTAATTGTGAGTGTGTATGAAGGTGAATATGTGTATGTCAGTTACAATGGTGAGTGTGTGAGTGTGCAAGTGTGTAATGGTGAGTTGTGAGTGTGTGTGAGTGTGCAATGGTGAGTAAGTGAGAGTGTAGAAGTGTGTGTAAGTGTGAGTGTGTAATGGTGAGTAAATGTGAGTGTGAAATGGCGAGTTGCGTAAGTGTGTGAGTGTATGTAATGGTGAGTGTGTAAGTGTGAGTGAGTGTGCAAATGTGAGGTGTGAGTGTATAAGTGTGAATGTGTAAGTGTGAGTTGAATGTGTATAATGGTGAGTTGTGGGAGTGTGAAATGGTGAGTTGTGAGTGTGAGTAAGTGTGCAAGTGTGAGTTGCGAGTGTGTATACTGGTGAGTTGAGTGAGTGTGTAATGGTGAGTTGTGGGTGTGTAAGTGTGAGTGTGCAATGGTGAGTGTGTTAGTGGGAGTGTATAAGTGTGTGTAAGTGTGTGGTGAGTTAGTGTGAGTGTGTAAGTTTTTTTTTATTCGCTTATGGGATCTGGGCGTCGCTGGTAAGACCAGCATTTATTACCCATAAGTGTGAATGAGTGTGTAAATTTGAGGTGTGAGTGGGTGAGTTGAATGTGTATAATGGTGAGTTGTGGGAGTGTGAAATGGTGAGATGTAAGTGTGAGTTGTGAGTATAATGGTGAGTTGTGCGAGTTTGTGAGTTGTGAATAAAGGTGAGTTGAGTGAGTGTGAGTTGTGAATATGTATAATGGTGAGTTGTAAGTGTGAGTTGTGAGTGTGGAAGTCCCGTGTGACGGTGCTGGCTCCCTGGTTTGCTCTCCCCGGGAGCCGGTCCCCACTTCCTGCCTTTGCCATCACGGTGTGGGAGGAGAGGCGAGGCGGACCCGTCCCCTGAACCCAGCCCCTGAACCCAGCGCAGAGCCGGAGAGCGGAGCGGCAGGGAGCGGAGCGGGGACCGCCAGCAGCATTCGCAGCTTGGCTGGGAGCTGGAGTTGAGTTTGATGGGTGTCTGCGCTGAGCTCCATTCGCCTGGATGGGCTGCACCGTGAGCTTGTTCTGCTGCGAGGACATGCCTGACTGTGAGCCAGGTGAAGACCAGAGCAGAGAGAGTTCCCTCCTCCCGCAGGTACCGAACATCCCACTGTGCCCACTTGTGTGAACTCTCACCACTGTCAGTGCCGTGTTTATCTCTCCAGAATGCGTTTGCACGATGATCCACGTGTCTTCACACTTACTGGGGAGCAGGGGAGAGGTGTGAATCGAAGTTGTTCGGCGGCGGGGGGTGGGGGGGGGGGGGGGATATCTGGGTCTTGTCCAACTGAAGGTGAAGTGTTGAAATGATTGCAGGGAACACAAAGGGTTTAGTATTTTGTTGTAGATTTGAACACAGTCCCTGTTATATATGTGAGGCCCAGAGCGGGGAGGTCTGCTCATATACCTGGGAAACATGAAAGTGAGAGTCTGTGTGTATGAGAGAGACAGATAAACAGAGTGAGAAAACAAGGGACAGAGAGAGAGAAAAAAAGAGGAGAGAGAGTGAGAAAACAAGAGACAGAGGAGACTGAGAGAGAAACAGAGAGAGAGAGATAAGGAGTGAGAGAGACAAACACAAAAAGAGAAAAACTGAGAAACAGAGACAGGAAAACAAATGGATGCCTAGAAAATGAAAGGGAGAGAGAGAGGAAACAGGCTGGGAGACAACTGTACAGAGGAACGAGTTAAAAGGGTGAAAAAAAGTGTTAAACATTTTCAGTGCGGCCTCCACCTGTACATTTACAGACACATTGTCAACATGATTTAAAGGGCAGGTGATGGGCTGGCAGAAAGTGTGTCCTTATGTTTGTGAACAGGCATGGGTGCAGTGACGGCAACAGTGCCCCCCATGCACAAGATACATTGATAGCAAGGGAGGATGAGAGATAGGGAATGTGATCAGGAGAACAGTGGAAGGAGGAAAAAAAACAGATAGCAAGAGAGAGATAGAGAACCAGAGAGAGAGAGAGAGAGAACTAGGCATACGAATGTAGAGAGACTGGGGGTGGGAGAGACTGGGGGGGGTGGGGGGGGGGGAGACACAGAGACAGACTCAGACAAACAGACAGAGAAAATGATAGAACTGGACATACGGATATATACATAGAGGGAGAGAGAGAGCATGCACAGCTAACAGCGATGGAGAGAACTAGTGGAAGAAATAGGCGGTGACATAGAGAGACGGGACAATTCTGTAAGATGTAACTAGTTAGTTGAAGCAGTCTCAGGAAGGATGAGGATACATCAGTGCACAAAGGCTGTGTGATAGACTGTAGGGTCAGACTGTAGGGTCAGACTGTAGGGTCAGTGCAGCAAAATGTCACCAACTTCTGCTCTGTTCATTGTAGATTCGGAGTCAGTCAGTAACTTCAATTCCTGCAGGAACATTGGAGAATTTTTGGATCTCATTAAATCTGGTTAAATGTTCAGTTTTGTTTCCAAATCAACTTCTATATTTAAGAGATGTCTTGTACTGGGCCACATACTGACCTTTAACCTCTTGGACCTGGGTTCATGGTTAGACTAATGCTCCGATGTGACTTGATTTTCAGGAAAGTGGAGATGAGGACGAAGATCAGCCATGATCTTATTGAATGGCAGAGCAGGCTTGAAGGGCCAAATGGTCTACTCCTGCTCCTATTTTTTATGTTATTAACAGAATCCTTCAGTCCCTCTATCACTCCATCTCCAATCCCACAGTCCATCTATCACTCCATTTCCAATTCCACAGTCCCTCTATCACTCCATCTCCAATTCTATAATTACTGTTTATTCCGGGTAATGGTTACTCACTGTGTAACTGTACAGAGTCACTGTTTATTCCGGGTAAGGGTCACTCACCATGTAACTGTACAGAGTCACTGTTTATTCAGGGTAAGGGTCACTCACCATGTAACTGTACAGAGTCACTGTTTATTCAGGGTAAGGGTCACTCACTGTGTAACTGTACAGAGTCACTGTTTATTCAGGGTAAGGGTCACTCACTGTGTAACTGTACAGAGTCACTGTTTATTCAGGGTAAGGGTCACTCACCAGTGTAACTGTACAGAGTCACTGTTTATTCAGGATAAGGATCACTCACTGTGTAACTGTACAGAGTCACTGTTTATTCAGGGTAAGGGTCACTCAGTGTGTAATTGTACAGAGTCGCTGTTTATTCAGGGTAAGGGTCACTCTAACTGTACAGAGTCACTGTTTATTCAGGGTGAGGGTCACTCACTGTGTAACTGTACAGAGTCACTGTTTATTCAGAGTAAGGGTCACTTGCTGTGTAACTGTACAGAGTCACTGTTTATTCAGGGTAAGGGTCACTCACTGTGTAACTGTACAGAGTCACTGTTTATTCAGGGTAAGGGTCACTCGCTGTGTAACTGTACAGAGTCACTGTTTATTCAGGGTAAGGGTCACTCTAACTGTACAGAGTCACTGTTTATTCAGGGTAAGGATCACTCACTGTGTAACTGTACAGAGTCACTGTTTATTCAGAGTAAGGGTCACTCACTGTGTAACTGTACAGAGTCACTGTTTATTCAGGGTAAGGGTCACTCACTGTGTAACTGTACAGAGTCACTCGCTGTGTAACTGTACAGAGTCACTGTTTATTCAGGGTAAGGATCACTCACTGTGTAACTGTACAGAGTCACTGTTTATTCAGGGTAAGGGTCACTCACTGTGTAACTGTACAGAGTCACTGTTTATTCAGGGTAAGGGTCACTCACTGTAACTGTACAGAGTCACTGTTTATTCAGGGTAAAGATCACTCGCTGTGTAACTGTACAGAGTCACTGTTTATTCAGGGTAAGGGTCACTCACTGTGTAACTGTACAGAGTCACTGTTTATTCAGGGTAAGGGTCACTCACTGTAACTGTACAGAGTCACTGTTTATTCAGGGTAAAGATCACTCGCTGTGTAACTGTACAGAGTCACTGTTTATTCAGGGTAAGGGTCACTCACTGTGTAACTGTACAGAGTCACTGTTTATTCCGGGTAAGGGTCACTCACTGTGTAACTGTACAGAGTCACTGTTTATTCAGGGTAAGGGTCACTCGCTGTGTAACTGTACAGAGTCACTGTTTATTCAGGGTAAGGGTCACTCACTGTGTAACTGTACAGAGTCACTGTTTATTCAGGGTAAGGGTCACTCCCTGTGTAACTGTACAGAGTCACTGTTTATTCAGGGTAAGGGTCACTCCCTGTGTAACTGTACAGAGTCACTGTTTATTCAGGGTAAGGATCACTCACTGTGTAACCGTACAGAGTCACTGTTTATTCAGGGTAAGGGTCACTCACTGTGTAACTGTATAGAGTCACTGTTTATTCAGGGTAATGCTCACTCACTGTGTAACTGTACAGAGTCACTGTTTATTCAGGGTAATGGTCACTCGCTGTGTAACTGTATAGAGTCACTGTTTATTCAGGATAAGGATCACTCACTGTGTAACTGTACAGAGTCACTGTTTATTCAGGGTAAGGGTCACTCAGTGTAACTGTATAGAGTCACTGTTTATTCAGGGTAATGGTCACTCACTGTGTAACTGTATAGAGTCACTGTTTATTCAGGATAAGGATCACTCACTGTGTAACTGTACAGAGTCACTGTTTATTCAGGGTAATGCTCACTCACTGTGTAACTGTATAGAGTCACTGTTTATTCAGGGTAATGCTCACTCACTGTGTAACTGTACAGAGTCACTGTTTATTCAGGGTAATGGTCACTCACTGTGTAACTGTACAGAGTCACTGTTTATTCAGGGTAAGGGTCACTCACTGTGTAACTGTACAGAGTCACTGTTTATTCAGGGTAATGGTCACTCGCTGTGTAACTGTACAGAGTCACTGTTTATTCAGGGTAAGGGTACATTTTGGTCGGAAGAATGAGGAGAGACAATACAAGCCAAATAGTACAATTTTAAAGGGGGTGCAAGAAGAGAGAGACCTGGGGTGCTTGTGCAGAAATCTTTGAAGGTGGCAGGACAAGTTATCAAAGCAGTTAATAAAGCTGACGGGATCCTGGGCTTTATAAATAGAGGCATAGAGTGCAAAAGCCAGGAAGTTATGCTAAACCTGTATAAACACTGGTTCAGCCCCAGCTGGATTATTGTGTCCAATTCTGGGCACCACACTTTGGGAAGGATGCAAAGGCCTTGTAGAGGGTACAGAGGAGAATAACTAGAATGGTTCCAGGAATGAGGGACTTCAGTTACAAGGATAGATTGGAGAAGCTGGGGTTTTTCTCCTTGGAGCAGAGCAGGCTAAGAGGAGATTTGATTGAGGTGTTCAAAATCATGAGGGGTTTAGATAGAGTAAATAAAGAGAAACTGTTTCCAATGGCTGAAGGGTTGATAACCAGAGGGCACAGATTTAAAGTGATTGGCAAAAGAACCAGAGGCTATATGAGGAAAAACTTTTAGGATTTAGTGGTTAGGATTTGGAATCGCTGCCTGATAGGGTGGTGGATACAGATTCAATAGTAGTTTTCAAAAGGAAATTGGATAAATACTTGAAGGAGAAAAAATTGCAAGGATATGGGGAAAGAGTGGGGGAGTGGGACTAACTGGATTGCTCTTCGAAAGAGCCGGCGCAGACTCGATGGGCCGAATGGCCTCCCTTATTCTATGATTCTATAACTCTATCAGCCTAACCCTCTAGTCCCTTCTCCCTCATGTGCTTATATAGCTTTCTTTTAAATGCATCTATACTATTCGCCTTAACCACTCCCTGTGGTAGAGAGTTCCACATTCTCACCACTCTTTGGGTAAAGAAGTTTCTTCTGAATTCCCTATTGGATTTCTTGGTGACTATCTTATATTGATGGCCTCTAGTTATGCTCTTCCCCACAAGTGGAAACATTCTCTCCGTATCCACTCTATCAAAACCTTTCATAATTTTAAAGACCTCTATTAGGTCAGCCCTCAGCCTTCTCTTTTCAAGAGAAAAGAGCCCCAGCCTGTTCATCCTTTCCTGATCGATATAACTTTGCAGTTCTGGTATCATCCTTGTAAATCTTCTCTGAACCCTCTCCAGTGTCTCTATATCCTTTTCATAATATGGAGACCAGAACTATACGCAGGATTCTAAGTGTGGTCTAACCAAGGTTCGATACAGGTTTAGCATAACTTCCCTACTTTTCAATTCTATACCTCTAGAAATAAACCCTAGTGCTTGGTTTACTTTTTTTATGGCCTTGCTAACCTGTATCACTACGTTTCGTGATTTGTGTATTTGTACTCCAAGATCCCTTTGGCCCTTAGCCCCATTTAGATTCTTATTTTCCAAGTAATATGTGACCTCCTTATTTTTCTTATCAAAATGCAATACTCACACTTATCTATGTTGAACTTCATTTGCCAATTATATGCCCATTCTGCAAGTTTATTAATGTCCTCCTGTAATTTGTTGCAGTCCTCTTCAGTATCGACTATCATCCTCAATTTGGTGTCATCCGCAAATTTAGAAATTGTGTTTTTGATTCCAAAGTCTAAATCATTAATGTAAATTGTGAACAGCAGTGGTCCCAGCACTGATCCTAGTGGAACACCGTGACCCACCTTCTGCCACTGTGAATAGCTACCCTTTACCCCTACTCTCTGCTTTCTGTCCAATAGCCAGCCAGCAATCCATTCTGCTACTTGTCCCCTGACTCCGCATGCTCTGACCTTATTCATTAGTCTATTATGTGGTACCTTATCGAAACCTAGATAAATTACATCTACTGCATTACCCTTGTCTATTCTCTCTGTTAGGGTAAGGATTTGCATCTGTGTAACTGTACAGAGTCACTGTTTATTCAGGGTAAGGGTTACTCACTGTGTAACTGTACAGAGTCACTGTTTATTCAGGGTAAGGGTCACTCACTGTGTAACTGTACAGAGTCACTGTTTATTCAGGGTAAGGGTCACTCACTGTGTAATTGTACAAATTCACTGTTTATTCAGGGTAAGCATCACTCCTAATACCTGAGTGATGCTGGAACTGTACCCAAGTGAGAGTCAATGTCTGTGGAACTGCACCCCAGTGAGAGTCAGTGTCTGTGGAACTGTACCCCAGTAAGAGTCAGTGCCTGTTGAACTGTATCCCAGAGTTCTGGGAAAGGGAGCATTTATGGTCAAGGGTCTTGTTGACCGCTTTTCAGTGGAATCCTTGACAGAGGGGCGCTGGTCTGAAAACTGAGATTGATCGATTTTTGTTGGTAAGAGTATTAAGCGATATGGAGCTAAGGCGGGTATATGTAGTTGAGGTACAGATCAGCCATGATCTCATTGAATGATGGAACAGTAACAAGGGGCTGAATAGTCTACTCCTGTTCAATGTTCCCCGTAATTTCTTTTGCGAGTGCAGCCCCTTTAAGGGGCCCGTTCACAGAACCTTAACATAGCAAAAGCTGGTCCCGGGCTGCGTGGGACCGTCAGAGAGCAGCGTGGCCATGCAGCTTATAGGGAATTTGCCCCATTCCTATCTAACACTCCAGAGACTTGAGCACCAAGTGACTACACTTCAAAAGTACTTCATTGGCTGTAAAGCGCTTTGGGACATCCTGAGGTGGTGAAAGACGCTATAGAAATGCGAGACTTTCTTTAATTTCTTTCTTTAACAGGCTCGAGGGGCTGAATGGCCTCCTCCTGTTCCTGTGTAACAGACTCGAGGAGCTGAATGGCCTCCTCCTGTTCCTGTGTAACAGGCTCGAGGGGCCGAATGGCCTCCTCCTGTTCCTATGTTCCTATAGGCCCAAACACTGTGCTGAAGTCACGATGGAATAATGCGGGTGGAGTTGGTGAGCAGGGCTCACACAGGACGATCGCCTCCGACTCTCCTGAACTTATTTCAGCAAATCGAGGTTTTGTTTATTGGCCGAGTGTAGTATTGGGTATAACATGCGCAAGAGTGCCACTGGAATCAGAATTCATATCATTTTCTCCAGAGAACATCTTTGATGGGATTCCTTGGATTAAAATCCGCAGATTGATTGTAACCGGAACGGCAGGTGGGACGGGCGAGTGATGAGCTCTTTCAGAAGTGTAGAACGCGCAGTGGGAGTGAGTAGATTGAGTTACTCTGTCTCTAAACTGCAGCACAAAGTATTTCCTGATTTTTTTTTCTCTCTGCTGCCAATTCCGAACCCATAAAATACTGCTCAGCAGGGAAGCAGGAAGCAGGGAGAGGTCTGACTGGTGAGGAAAACCACTCACGCACAGCCTGAGAAAGGTGTTCTGAGATATTGAGCATTTTATTTTACAACTGAACCATATTAGACCCACCACACCGAGTCTGAGACTCACCGCCCGTTTCTTAAGGCATGCGGAATCCGTCAAAGATATTGACCATCACTCCCTATTCATCAAGCTTAAGATTTTGTTATCGCACGGGAAACACAGAAAATTTCCCCCAGTGCTGTCAGACCCGGAGTGAGAGTTGGAGCAGGCTGCTGTTTAGATAGATCGGCAGAACTTGCATTTCTGTAGCAGCTTTCACAACCTCAGGATGTCCCAACATGCTTTACAGCAGATTAAGTACTTTCGAAGAGGACAGGCGGGGTCTCGGTTTAACATCCTTTCCGAAATACGGCCCCTCCGACAGTGCAGCACTCCCTCAGTACCGACCCTCGGACAGTGCAGCGCTCCCTCAGTACAGCCCCTCCGATAGTGCAGTGCTCCCTCAGTACTGTCCCTCTGACAGTGCAGTGCTCCCTCAGAACTGCCCCTCCGACAGTGCAGCTCTCCCTCAGTACTGCCCCTCCGACAGCGCAGCACTCCCTCAGTACTGCCCCTCCGACAGTGCAGCGCTCCCTCAGAACTGCCCCTCCGACAGTGCAGCTCTCCCTCAGTACTGCCCCTCCGACAGCGCAGCGCTCCCTCAGTACTGACCCTCCCACAGTGCAGCGCTCCCTCAGTACAGCCCCTCCGTCAGTGCAGCGCTCCCTCAGTACTGCCCCTCCGACAGTGCAGCGCTCCCTCAGTACTGCCCCTCCGACAGCGCAGCGCTCCCTCAGTACTGACCCTCCGACAGTGCAGCGCTCCCTCAGTACTGTCCCTCTGAAAGTGCAGCGCTCCCTCAGTACTGCCCCTCCAACAGTACAGCGCTCCCTCAGTACTGCCCCTCCGACAGCGCAGCACTCCCTCAGTACTGACCCTCCGACAGTGCAGCGCTCCCTCAGTACTGACCCTCCAACAGTGCAGCGCTCCCCAGTACTGCCCCTCCGACAGTGCAGCACTCCCCCAGTACAGCCCGTCCAACAGTGCAGCGCTCCCTCAGTACTGCCCGTCCAACAGCGCAGCGCTCCCTCAGTACTGACCCTCCAACAGTGCAGCGCTCCCTCAGTACTGACCCTCCGACAGTGCAGCGCTCCCCCAGTACTGCCCCTCCGACAGTGCAGCGCTCCCTCAGTACTGCCCCTCCGACAGCGCAGCACTCCCCCAGTACAGCCCCTCCGACAGTGCAGCGCTCCCTCAGTACTGACCCTCCGACAGTGCAGCGCTCCCTCAGTTCTGCATTGAAGTGTTAGCGTGGATTATGTGCTCAAATCTCTGGAGTGGGCCTTGAACTCGCAACCTTCTGACCCGGTGAGCTACCCACTGAGCCTCACCGAAACAAGACACAAACATGGCTCAAAGTGGCAAAACTGGTATCAATCATTTTCTACATGTCCGACCCTGTTTTATCTGTCTCTCTCCTCCTGAATTTGTCTTTGTTCCATCACAGTACCCCTGGCTGTAGGACGTGGGAGTGTTTTCCATTGAAACAAGTTGACAGTGATGGAGGAAGTGGTATCCCAGCGTTCATAGTAAGAGAGAAAGCCCTGTATCGGGCTTCAAGTACACAGCTGACCAGAGAGAACATGGATTAGATACAGAGTAAAGCTCCCCCTCCTTACATAAGTAAGGATATACTTGCCATAGAGGGAGTGCAACGAAGTTTCACGAGATTGATTCATGGGATGGCGGGACTGTCGTATGAGAAGAGATTGAGTAAACTAGGCCTGTATTCTCTTGAATTCAGAAGAATGAGAGGGGATCTCATTGAAGCATACAACATTATTACAGGGCTTGATAGGATGGATGCTGGGAGAATGTTTCCCTTGGCTGGGGAGTCTAGAACCAGGGGCCACAGCCTCAGGATAAAGGGTAGGCCATTCAGGACTGAGATGAGAAGAAATTTCTTCACACAGAGGGTGGTGAATCTTTGGAATTCTCTACCCAGAGGGCTGTGGAGGCTCAGTCATTGGGTATATTCAGAACAGAAGTCGATAGATTTCTGACTAGTAAAGGCATCAAGGGATATGGCGATAGGGCCGGTGAATGGAGTTGAGGCAGAAGATCAGCCATGATCTCATTGAATGGCGGAGCAGGCTCGAAGGACCGAATGGCCTACTCCTGCTGCTATTTCTTATGTTCTTATGTACTGTCTCATCAAACACTCCCAGAGCAGGTACAGCACGGGTTAGATACAGAGTAAAGCTCCCTCTACACTGTCCCATCAAACACTCGCAGGGCAGGTACAGCACGGGTTAGATACAGAGTAAAGCTCCCTCTACACTGTCCCATCAAACACCCCCGGGGCAGGTACAGCATGGGTCAGATACAGAGTAAAGCTCCCTCTACACTGTCCTGTCAAACACTCCCAGGGCAGGTACAGCATGGGTCAGATACAGAGTATAGCTCCCTCTACACTGTCCTGTCAAACACTCCCAGGGCAGGTACAGCACGGGTTAGATACAGAGTAAAGCTCCCTCTACACTGTCCCATTAACGACCTGTACCCCTAATCTTAGAAGCACTGACCTGTGATCCTTTGGGCCTCTTGGAGTGGAATAGAAAACTGGGGAGATCTACCTGCACTGGATGGGAAAAGCAAAATTATCTGGATGTGTGACAAAGTAATTTTTTTGAATTTGAGGGAGCTGAGTGAAGGGCTGAGGCCTGTAGCAGGACGGCACCAAGACTGGACCGTTCCCCCTCCCACCACTCATCTGACTGCCAACGGACCATTCCCCCTCTCCCTTCCCCCACTCACCTGAGTGTCGGGATCTTAACCGCAGCCTCCTGCCACACTCGCCCGTCTCCTGCCTGGCGTCACTGATGCCAGGTTCTGGGCAGGAGTCGGGCCTGGTCTATTTGAATTAGGAACCGGGCCTCATGTTGGTGAGCCGGAGCCAACCTGTTGTTTCCCCCACACCCCCCGCCTCTCCCGCCCAGTTACATAGGGGCTGTGCCTCTCGGAGCCCCAGTGTCAGCTGTGGCTCAGTGGGCTGCACTCTTGCCTCTGGGTCAGAAGGTTGTGGGTTCAAGTCCCACTCCAGAGACTTGAGCACAAAAACCTAGGCTGACACTCCAGTGCAGTACTGAGGGAGTGCAGTAGTGTCAAAGGTGCCGCCTTGCGGATGAGATGTTAAACCGAGGCCCCGTCCGCCCCCTCAGGTGGATGTAAAAGATCCCGTGGCAGTATTTCGAAGAAGAACAGGGGAGTTCTCGCCGTTGTCCTGGGCCTACATTACAACAGTCACTACACTCCAAAAGAACTTCATTGGCTGTAAAGCGCTTTGGGACATTAGGTGGTGGTGAGAGGAGCTATAGAAATACAAGTCTTTTTTCTTTTCAACAAGAGGGGAACATTAACCGAAGTAATATTGATAGAATCAGAAAATGGTTGCAGCACGGAAAGAGGCCATTCGGCCCGTCGAGCCCGTGCCGGCTCTCTGCAAGAGCACTTCAGCTAGTCCCACTCCCCTGCCCTTTCCCCGTAGCCCTGCAAATTCTTTTCCTTAAGGTACTTATCCAATTCCCTTTTGAAAGATAAAATTGAGTCTGCCTCCACCACCCTTTCAGGCAGTGCATTCCAGATCCTGACCACTCGCTGCGTAAAAAGTTTTTACTCATGTCCCCTTTGGTTCTTTTGCCAATCACCTTAAATCTGTGTCCTCTGGTTCTCGACCCTTCTGCCAATGGGAGCAGTTTCCATCTATCTACTCTGTCCAGACCCCTCATGATTTTGAACACCTCTTCAAATCTCCTCTCAATCTTCTCTGCTTCAAGGAGAACAACCCCAGCTTCTCTAGTCTATCAACATAACTGAAGTCCCTCATCCCTGGAATCATTCTTGTAAATATTTTCTGCACCCTCTCTAAGGCCTTCACATCCTTCCTAAAGTGTGGTGCCCAGAATTGGACACAATACTCCAGTTGGGAATTGTGTTTTATGCAGGTTCATCATAATTTCCACACTTTTGTTCTCTATACCTCTATTTATGAAGCCCAGGATCCCGTAAGCCTTTTTAACTGCTTTCTCAACCTGATCAAACGGGAACCAGGAATGTATTTTGCAGTTGCAGCTCGTGCTGTATCTTGGTCAGTTTACCGGGAAATTAATTACCGATGAACATCCCCTTTCACACAAGTGATACACACCTACATCACGCTGAAATAACGGGGGACTCGTTTGTCAAAGGATTCTGTCTAAAGCTGCATCAAGTTTCTCAGAATAATACAAGGCTGAGAGTGAGTTGGCAGGTTGTGATTCAATCGAGGGGAAGCAATGACCTCATCTCAAGCTGGCACATGGAGAGTTCCCATTTAGCTCCAGCCTGTCACTTTTAATATTGCTGTTTGAAATGAGTGTCCAAGTTGATCTGTGGTAGGCAGATGTGCAAGAGGCAGTCAATAACCAGTTGAGAAGGTGCGACTACACCCAGGGGCAGAGCGAAGATAAAAGCCTGTGAGGCCCCTAAAGTTGACAAGAGAAGGTGAGGTAACTCGGGATCAAATAGTCAACTGTTGGAGGGAGGGGAGGAGTCCCACAGACTGAGGGGAGACTGAGGGAGGGGAGGAGTCTCACAGTTTGAGGGGAGACTGAGGGAGGGGAGGAGTCCCACAGTTTGAGGGGAGACTGAGGGAGAGGAGGAGTCCCACAGTTTGAAGGGAGACTGAGGGAGGGGAGGAGTCCCACAGTTTGAGTGGAGACTGAGGGAGGGGAGGAGTCCCACAGTTTGAGGGGAGACTGAGGGAGAGGAGGAGTCCCACAGTTTGAAGGGAGACTGAGGGAGGGGAGGAGTCCCACAGTTTGAGGGGAGACTGAGGGAGGGGAGGAGTCCCACAGTTTGAGGGGAGACTGAGGGAGAGGAGGAGTCCCACAGTTTGAGTGGAGACTGAGGGAGGGGAAGAGTCCCACAGTTTGAGGGGAGACTGAGGGAGAGGAGGAGTCCCACAGTTTGAGTGGAGACTGAGGGAGGGGAGGAGTCTCACAGTTTGAGGGGAGACTGAGGGAGGGGAGGAGTCCCACAGTTTGAGTGGAGACTGAGGGAGGGGAGGAGTCCCACAGTTTGAGGGGAGACTGAGGGAGGGGAGGAGTCCCACAGTTTGAGTGGAGACTGAGGGAGGGGAGGAGTCCCACAGTTTGAGTGGAGACTGAGGGAGGGGAGGAGTCCCACAGTTTGAGTGGAGACTGAGGGAGGGGAGGAGTCCCACAGTTTCACTCCCGTCTGGTACTCTACGGCCCGTGTGTAGCTCCGAGTCAGTTCCTGTACATGTACAGCAGACAGCGAGCAAAAGGGAACGATTCACTCCTGTCTAACTCATTCTGGGGCATCACCTCAGTGCTCTCAATCTTCCCTTCCTCTTGCAATCTACAGACTTTTAAAAACTGATTGCGAAGTCCCCTGATCACAGTTTCCTGATCGACATCGTCTGCTCTGCAGCTCTGGTCCTGTGCTGCACTCTGGGCCATGGCCATCACCAGACAGGGTCACCACGTTTGATTGGCTGTATTCCGGGAGGGTTCAGCAGATGGCCTCGCCTGGTCGAACAGCTTTTCTCCCAAATCCGATATTTCTATAACTAGTAAACAATGTTCAAAGCAAATGAAAAAAACAGACAATTGTTTTTAATGGCCCTGTGATATTTCTCCTAACTTGCTGGCAGCAGAATCCAGGAGATTAACCTTTAAATTCATGGACACTCCAGAACCATCCTGGTGAGTCTTCTCAATAGAAGAGTCACACAGGATTGCTAGACGAAGAATTACCAAGGTCCATCGAGTTCGCCTTCCACCATCCTGGTAGTTGCATAATGATATGTTGAGCTTTTATTGTAAGAGGGTTGGCGTATAAGTGTAAGGATGTCTCGCTGCAATTATATCGGGCCCTGGTGAGACCACACCAGGAGTACTGTGTGCAGTTTTGGTCTCCTTACCTAAGGAAGGATATTCATGCCATAGAGGGAGTGCAGCGAAGGTTCACCAGACTGGTTCCTGGGATGGGAGGGCTGTCCTATGAGGAGAGATTGAGTAGAATGGGCCCATATTTCCTGGAGTTTGGATGAATGAGAGGTGATCTCATTGAAACATATAAGATTCTGAGGGGGATTGACAGGGTAGATGCAGGGAGGATGTTTCCCCTGACTGGGGAGTCTAGAACCAGGGGTCACAGTCGCAGGATAAGGGGACGGCCATTTAGGACTGAGATGAGGAAAAATGTCTTCACTCAGAGGGTTGTGAATCTTTGGAATTCTCTACCCCAGAGGGCTGTGGAGGCTCAGTCATTGAGTATATTCAAGACGGAGATCGATAGATTTTTGGGCATGAAGGGAATCAAGGGACATGGGGATAGGGCGGGAAAGTGGAGTTGAGGTCGAAGATCAGCCATGATCTCATTGAATGGCGGAGCAGGCTCGAGGGGCCGAATGGCCTACTCCTGCTCCTATTTCTTATGTTCTTGATCCAACAATAATGGGGTTGTTAATTAATCACAGCGATCAATCTCTATCAATGAGTCTACAACAGACCCAGACATGAGGTGAGGAAAACCCCCAGTGGTGGAGAGCTTTGGGAACCAGAGGTTCAAAATCACCTGTTCCTCCCAAGCTTGCTACACTCCCCACACATCACGTCTCAAATTCCTCATCTACTGAATCCCAAAATGTTATTTTCTGAAAGAAATGCATTTAATCTGCATTAGAATGAATCAACACTAACTGTTTCCACCGTCTCCCCAGGGAGCCTGTTCCATAGATTGACCACTCGCTCACCCGATATTACCCAATACTGACGGAGAGGGTGCGGGGAGCACGGTAGCGTGGAGAAAATCCAGCAAGGCCGGGTATGCGGAGGTTCTGTCGCATTTAACGACAGGACCCCATTAGAAATTGACAGGCTGGCTGACTGCCAGGCGGGAAAACCAGCGGCAAGAGGCGCAGCCGGAGAGTCTTGGGACAGACGCCAATAATCAGGTGGGAGGGAGCGAGAGATCGGGGGTGGAGGGGGAGGTCATCGCAGGAGGGAGCGAGAGATCGGGGGTGGAGGGGGAGATCATCGCAGGAAGGAGGGAGCGAGAGATCGGGGGTGGAGGGGGAGATCATCGCAGGAGGGAGGGAGCGAGAGATCGGGGGTGGAGGGGGAGATCATCGCAGGAAGGAGGGAGCGAGAGATCAGGGGTGGAGGGGGAGATCATCGCAGGAAGGAGGGAGCGAGAGATCGGGGGTGGAGGGGGAGATCATCGCAGGAGGGAGCGAGAGATCGGGGGTGGAGGGGGAAATCATCGCAGGAGGGAGGGAGTGAGAGATCGGGGGTGGAGGGGGAGATCATCGCAGGAGGGAGGGAGCGAGAGATCGGGGGTGGAGGGGGAGATCATCGCAGGAAGGAGGGAGCGAGAGATCAGGGGTGGAGGGGGAGATCATCGCAGGAAGGAGGGAGCGAGAGATCGGGGGTGGAGGGGGAGATCATCGCAGGAAGGAGGGAGCGAGAGATCGGGGGTGGAGGGGGAGATCATCGCAGGAGGGAGCGAGAGATCGGGGGTGGAGGGGGAGATCATCGCAGGAAGGAGGGAGCGAGAGAGCGGGGGTGGAGGGGGAGGTCATCGCAGGAGGGAGGGAGCGAGAGATCGGGGGTGGAGGGGGAGATCATCGCAGGAGGGAGGGAGCGAGAGATCGGGGGTGGAGGGGGAGGTCATCGCAGGAAGGAGGGAGCGAGAGATCGGGGGTGGAGGGGGAGATCATCGCAAGAGGGAGCGAGAGATCAGGGGTGGAGGGGGAGATCATCGCAGGAAGGAGGGAGCGAGAGATCGGGGGTGGAGGGGGAGATCATCGCAGGAGGGAGCGAGAGATCGGGGGTGGAGGGGGAGATCATCGCAGGAAGGAGGGAGCGAGAGAGCGGGGGTGGAGGGGGAGGTCATCGCAGGAGGGAGGGAGCGAGAGATCGGGGGTGGAGGGGGAGATTATCGCAGGAGGGAGGGAGCGAGAGATCGGGGGTGGAGGGGGAGATCATCGCAGGAAGGAGGGAGCGAGAGAGCGGGGGTGGAGGGGGAGGTCATCGCAGGAGGGAGGGAGCGAGAGATCGGGGGTGGAGGGGGAGATTATCGCAGGAGGGAGGGAGCGAGAGATCGGGGGTGGAGGGGGAGATCATCGCAGGAGGGAGGGAGCGAGAGATCGGGGGTGGAGGGGGAGGTCATCGCAGGAAGGAGGGAGCGAGAGATCGGGGTGGAGGGGGAGATCATCGCAAGAGGGAGCGAGAGATCGGGGGTGGAGGGGAAGGTCATCGCAGGAAGGAGGGAGCGAGAGATCGGGGGTGGAGGGGGAGGTCATCGCAGGAAGGAGGGAGCGAGAGATCGGGGGTGGAGGGGGAGATCATCGCAGGAAGGAGGGAGCGAGAGATCGGGGGTGGAGGGGGAGATCATCGCAGGAAGGAGGGAGCGAGAGATCGGGGGTGGAGGGGGGAGATCATCGCAGGTAGGAGGGGGCGATAAGGGGGTGAAAGATGGAGAGGGGAGGTGACGAGAAATGGGGGCTGGGTGGCAGGAGGTCTGCTGATCATGGTGGGGGAGCGGGGAGAGAGGCCGCGATCGGGGCTGGAGAGAACCCGAAGGCTTCCTTGAGGGGCTGGGCGGCGGGGGGGGGCACTCCTGCTCCTCCTGGCCCACAAAGAGTGCGGGAAAAGGCTCTCGCCTCTCGCTCACTGCCGGATTTCCCGAGCCCTGGGAAACCCGCGCAGCAGCAGTTAATTTTAAATCAATTGCACTGTTAGCCGATTTAAATAACTTATTGAATTGTCCCGCCTCTCCATGGCAAGACACTCGGATGCAACGAAACAGGCCGCTGTAAAAATCGGAATGGGCGCGTGTGTGGCGGGTTAGGGCCATGCTTCTCACATTTGACGGATTAACCCCCGCGCCCGTCGTGAGGGGTTAATATTGGGACCATTGTTTCCTCAGATTAGTTTTGAATTTTCCCCCTTCAAGGGCAGGCCTTGTCCCCTGGGTCTACTGTTCTGTTAAGGGTGTGCCTCACATAGAGATGGTTCCAGAAGCTGTAGAATCACAAATACAACACGACTGTCTTGGATTGTCGTTATGTGTGTTACAAAAAGCACTTCCTGAGGCCGGGGGGGTTTCTGGGAGTAGGAACATCCTGGAGGATTCACTGCCTGCCAAGATTACACAGAGAGGCTGCGATAGGAAGCACCTTGAGGGCATCAATCAGAAAGCGGAGTGAAACGGATACAATGCACCACCCAGTGAGAGGAGACACCTCCATCCCATTAATCTGGGTTTGGCTCGAACAGGTTCCAGAGACGGAGAGACCGTGAGACTAATCCGCTGTGACAGGCAGTGCCTCCAACACAATCACATTAACCTGTTGCAGAGCCCTGGTTCCATCATCTAATCAATGCATTTCATCTGGTGCGGTCTGAGCTAGGGACGAGCTGGGCTAATTAGATTGATGTAAGAGCAGGCACTAAACGCACAGTGTTTGTGCAGAGCCTGTCCCTTGAGATCAGCAAGCAATCATTTCATTAGTATGCACTGAGGGACATCCATTACCTGCCGTCAATCCACCAGCAGAACTCACTGTACAGCATTTCACATTCACTGGCTGAGCTTTAAATAGGACAAAGAACATCAGTTAACGTCAGTGGATCCCTGACTGTCCACTCACTCCCCAATATCCAGCTTTTTAAAAATTAATTCACAGGATGTGGGCATCATTGACCAGGCCAGCATTTATTGCCCATCCCTAATTGCCCTTGAGAAGGTGGTGGTGAGCCGCCGCCTTGAACCGCTGCAGTCCATGTGGTGAAGGTACTCCCACAGTGCTGTTAGGGAGGGAGTTCCAGGATTTTGAACCAGCGACGATGAAGGATCAGGCGATATATTTCCAAAGCAGGATAGCGTGTGATTTGGAGGAGAAGTTGCAGGTGGTGGTGTTCCCATGCGCCTGCTGCCCTTGTCCTTCTAGATGGAAGAGGTCGCCGGTTTGGGAGGTGCTGCCGAAGAAGCCTTGGCGAGTTGCTGCAGTGCATCTTGTAGATGGTACACACTGCAGCCACGGTACGCCGGTGGTGGAGGGAGTGAATGTTTAAGGTGGTGGATGGGCTGCCCATCAAGCGGGCTGCTTTGTCCTGGATGGTGTCGAGCTTCTTGAGTGTTGTTGGAGCTGCACTCATCCAGGCAAGTGGAGAGTATTCCATCACACTCCTGACTTGTGCCTTATAGATGGTGGAAAGGCTTTGGGGAGTCAGGAGGTGAGACACTCGCTGCAGAATACCTAGCCTCTGACCTGCTCTTGTTGCCACAGTATTTATGTGGCTGGTCCAGTTAAGTTTCTGGTCAATGGTGACCCCCAGGATATAGATGGTGGGGGATTCGCCGATGGTAATGCCGTTGAATGTCAAGGGGCGGTGGTTAGACTCCCACATGTTGGAGATAGTAATTGCCTGGCACTTCTGTGGCGCGAATGTTACCTGCCACTTATCAGCCCAAGTCTGAACGTCGTCCAGGTCTTGTTGTATGCGGGCATGGACTGCTTCATTATCTGAGGAGTTGTGAATGGCGCTGAACACTGTGCAGTCATCAGCGAACATCCCCATTTCTGACCTTATGTTGGAGGGAAGGTCATTGATGAAGCAGCTGAAGATGGTTGGGCCTAGGACAGTGCCCTGAGGAACTCTTGCAGCGATATCCTGGGCTGAGATGATTGGCCTCCAACCGCCGCAACCATCTTCCTTTGTGCTAGGTATGACTCCAGCCAGTGGAGCGTTTTCCTCTGCTTCCCATTGACTTCAATTTTACTAGGGCTCCTTGATGCCACACTCGGTCAAATGCTCTTTTGATGTCAAGGGCAGTCACTCTCGCCTCACCTCTGAATTCAGCTCTTTTGTCCATGTTTGGACCAAGGCTGTAATGAGGTCTGGAGCCGTGTGGTCTTGGCGGAACCCAAACTGAGCATCGGTGAGCAGGTTATTAGTGAGGAAATGCCGCTTGATAGCACTGTCGACGACACCTTCCATCACTTTGCTGATGATTGAGGGTAGACTGATGGGGCGGTAATTGGCCGGATTGGATTTGTCCTGGTTTTTGTGGACAGGACATACCTGGGCAATTTTCCACATTGTCGGGTAGATGCCAGTGTTGTAGCTGTACTGGAACAGCTTGGCTAGAGGCGCGCTAGTTCTGGAGCACAAGTCTTCAGTACGACAGCCGAGATGTTGTCGGGGCCCATAGCCTTTGCTGTATCCAGTGCGCTCAGCCATTTCTTGATATCACGTGGAGTGAATTGAATTGGCTGAAGACTGGCTTCTGTGATGGTGGGGACTGCAGGAGGAGGCCAAGATGAATCATCCACTCGGCACTTCTGCCTGAAGATGGTTGCAAACACTTCAGCCTTGTCTTTTGCACTCACATGCTGGGCTCCACCATCATTGAGGATGGGGATGTTCATGGAACCTCCTCCTCCCGTTAGTTGTTTAATGGTCCACCACCATTCACGACTGAATGTGGCAGGACTACAGAGCTTTGATCTGATCCAATGCTGCTTCCACTGTTTAGCATGCATGTAGTCCTGTGTTGCAGCTTCCCCAGGTTGGTACCTCATTTTTAGGTACGCTTGGTGCTGCTCCCGGCATGCTCTTCTGCACTCCTCATTGAACCAGGGTTGGTCCCCTGGCTTGGTGGTAATGGTAGAGTGAGGGATATGCCAGGCCACGAGTTTACAGATTGTGGTGGAATACAATTCTGCTGCTGCTGATGGCCCACTGCGCCTCATGGATGCCCAATTTTGAGCTGCTAGATCTGTTCTGAATCTATCCCATTTCTTCTCTTCTCTCTCTTAGGCAGTCCCTCGGAACCGAGGATGACTTGCTTCCACATTAAAAATGAGTTTGCAGGTGACTGATGAGTCCAATGCAGGACCTACAGTCTCTGTCACAGGTGGGGCAGACGGTGGTTGAAGGGGCAGGTGGGTGGGGTGCTTGGGTTGACGTGCGCTCCTTGCGCTGCCTGCGCTTGGCTTCCGCTTGCTCCCGGCGAAGAGACTCGAGGTGTTCGGCGCCTTCCCGGATGCTTCTCCACTTTGTGTGGTCTTGGGCCAGTGATTCCCAGGTGTCGGTGGGGATGTTATACTTTTTCAAGGAGGCTTTGAGGGTGTCCTTGAAGCGTTTCCTCTGCCCACCTGGGGCTCTCTTGCCGTGCCAGAGCTCCAAGTAGAGCGCTTGTTTAGGGAGTCTCGTATCGGGCATGCGGACAATGTGACCCATCCATCGGAGCTGATTGAGCGTGGTCAAAGCTTCGATGCTGGGGATTTTGGCCTGAGCAAGAACACTGACGTTGGTGCGTCTATCCTGCCAATGGATTTGCAGGATCTTGCGGAGGCAGCGTTGGTGGTACCTCTCCAGTGCTTTGAGGTGCCTGCTGTACATGGTCCATGTCTCTGAGGCATACAGCAGGGCGGGTATCACTGCTTCTCTGGAGACCATGAGCTTAGTGCCAGGTCTTCAAACACTCTCTTCCTCAGGCGACCGAAGGCTGCACTGGCACACTGAAGGTGGTGTTGGACTTCGTCATCGACGTCTGCCCTTGTTGACAGTAGGCTCCCGAGGTATGGAAAGTGGTCCACGTTGTCCAAGGCCTTGTCGTGGATTTTGATAATCGGGGGGCAGTACTGTGTGGCGGGGCCAGGTTGGTAGAGGACCTTTGTCTTACGGATGTTTAGTGTAAGTCCCATGCTCTCGGATGCTTCGGTGAAGGTGTTAACAATGGTTTGGAGTTCGACCTCCGAGTGAGCGCAGACGCAAGCGTCATCTGCATACTGTAATTCAATTTAGTGCTATCCCATTTAGCACAGTGGTAGTGCCACACAACACGATGGAGGGTGTCCTCAGTGTGAAGACGGGACTTTGTCTCCACAATGACTGTACGGTGGTCACTGCTACAAATGCTGTCATGGACAGATGCATCTGCGACAGGTAGATTGGTGAGGACGAGGTCAAGTAGGTTTTTCCCTCGTGTTGGTTCTCTCACCACCTGTCGCAGGCCCAGACTGGCAGTTATGTCCTTCAGGACTCGGCTAGCTCGGTCAGTAGTGGTGCTACCGAGCTACTCTTGGTGATGGACATTGAAGTCTCCCACCCAGAGTACATTCTGTGCCCTTGCTACCCTCAGTGCTTCTTCCAAGTGGTGTTCAACATGGAGGAGTACTGATTCATCAGCTGAGGGAGGGCGGTACAGTGGTAATCAGCAGGAGGTTTCCTTGCCCATGTTTGACCTGAAGCCATGAGACTCCATGGGGTCCGGAGTCAATGTTGAGGACTCCCAGGGCCACTCCCTTCTGATTGTATACCACTGTGCCACCACCCCTGGTGGGTCTGCCCAGCCGGTGGGACAGGACATACCCAGGGATGGTGATGGAGGAGTTTGGGACATTGGCTGAAAGGTATGATTCTGTGAGTATGACTATGTCAGGCTGCTGCTTGACTAGTCTGTGGGACAGCTCTCCCAATTTTGGCACAAGTCCCCAGATGTTACTGAGGAGGACTTTGTAGGGTTGACTGTGGAGTGACTGGCTGGAACTGGATATTAGGGAGTGAGTGGACAGTTCCGTACAGGTTTCTCCATACAGCCTGGAGTTCACTGACAACGCTCCTGGAGTAGAGACTAGGAGGACGGAGAATCCAGACTACTCAACCCGGAGCAGTGCTGGTCAGCTCCTGTACTCAGCTGCTGTGTGACTAGTTCAGGCCCCCTCAATTACTGTTGCAGCGAGTCAGGCCATGTGGGCACTTATTAAGGTTCCCCCCAATTCTGACATCGCTTGTGCAGTGGAACCAGCAACAGTCTGAGCTCCTGTCCTTCCTGCTGATATTTACGGGCGGCAGTTCCAGTGGCTGCACTCAGCTCTCTGTAATTCAATTAAGTCGGCGGGGCTGATGGATGAGGCCATGCTCTGATGGAACCCACTCTCACGGCCAGCTTATTTAAACTGGAGCATGAAGTCACAGCCTCTGCAGTGCCGGACCCTCGTCTCCCTCGCCCCGTCCCCACCACCCTCCATCCCCACCTCCCCCCCTCCCTCCCTCCCTCCTCCTCCATCCCCACCTCCCACCACCCTCCATCCCCACCTCCCCCCTCCCTCCCTCCCTCCTCCTCCATCCCCACCTCCCACCACCCTCCATCCCCACCTGCCCCCCTCCCTCCTCCTCCTCCATCCCCACCTCCCACCACCCTCCATCCCCCCTCCACCCTCCCTCCCTCCCTCCTCCTCCATCCACTCTCCCCACCTCCTTCCCTCTCTCCTCACACTCCCCCTTCCCGCCTCCCCACCTCCATCCTTCCATCCCCATCTCCCTCCATTCCCATCTCCCACCCTCCCCCCTCACACTTCCCCCCCCCCCCCACCCATCCCTTCTGGGGAAGAACGCCGTCTAATGTTTGCACCCATCCCCCACCCACCCCCGAGTGAAATCTACTGAGCCTCATCCAGTAACCTGGAATCATAGCATGGTTACAGCACAGAAGGAGGCTATTCGGCCCGTCGAGCCCGTGCCGGCTCTCTGCAAGAGCACTTCAGCTAGTCCCACTCCCCCGCCCTTTCCCCGTAGCCCTGCAAATTGTTTTCCTTCAGGTACTTATCCAATTTGCTTTTAAAAGCAATGATTGAATCTGCCTCCACCACCCTTTCAGGCAGTGCATTCCAGATCCTAATCAATCGCTGCGTAAAAATGTTTTTCCTCATGTCGCCTTTGGTTCTTCTGCCAATCACCTTAAATCTGTGTCCTCTGGTTCTCGACCCTTCCGCCAATGGGAACAGTTTCTCTCTATCTACTCTGTCTGGACCCCTCATGATTTTGAACACCTCTATCAAATCTCCTCTCAACCTTAGAAACATAGAAACATAGAAAAATAGGAGCAGGAGTAGGCCATTTGGTCCTTCGAGCCTGCTCCGCCATGCAATATGATCATGGCTGATCCTCCATCTCAATACCATATTCCTGCTCTCTCCCCATACCCCTTGACGCCTTTTGTGTCTAGAAATCTATCTATCTCCTTCTTAAATATATTCAGTGATTTGGCCTCCACAGCCTTCTGTGATAGAGAATTCCACAGGTTCACCACTCTCTGAGTGAAGAAATTTCTCCTCATCTCAGTCCTAAATGTCCTACCCCGTATCCTGAGACTGTGACCCCTCGTTCTAGACCCCCCAGCCAGGGGAAACATCCTCCCTGCATCCAGTCTGTCCAGCCCTGTCAGAATTTTATACGGTTCAATGAGATCTCCTCTCATTCTTCTAAACTCTAGTGAATACAGGCCTAGTCGACCCAATCTCTCCTCATATGACAGTCCTACCATCCCAGGAATCAGCCTGGTGAACCTTCGCTGCACTCCCTCTATGGCAAGTATATCCTTTCTTAGGTAAGGAGACCAAAACTGTACACAATACTCCAGGTGTGGTCTCACCAAGGCCCTGTATAACTGTAGTAAGACATCCTTGTTCCTGTACTTAAATCCTCTTGCAATGAAGGTCAACATACCAAATGCCTTCCTAACTGCTTGCTGCACCTGCATGTTTGCTTTCAGTGACTGGTGTACAAGGACAGCCAGGTCCCTTTGTACATGAACATTTCCTAATCTATCACCATTTAAATAATACTCTGCCTTTCTGTTTTTCCTACCGAAGTGGATAACTTCACATTTTACCTTCTCTGCTCGAAGGAGAACAACCCCAGCTTCTCCAGTCTATCCACGTAACTGAAGTACGTCATCCCTGGAAACATTCTTGTGAATTTTTTCTGCACCCTCTCTAAGGCCTTCACATCCTTCCTAAAGTGTGATGCCCAGAATTGGACACAATACTCCAGTTGAGGCTGAACCAGTGTTTTATAAAGGTTTATCATAACTTCCTTGCTTTTGTACGCTATACCTCTATTTATGAAGCCCAGGTTCCCGTATGCTTTTTTAACCGCTTTCTCAACCTGCCCTGCCACCTTCAACAATTTGTGCACATATACCCCCAGGTCTCTCTGTTCATGCACCCCCTTTAGTATTGTACCATTTAGTTTATATTGCCTCTCCTCATTCTTCCTACCAAAATGTATCACTTCGCACTTGTCTGCGTTAAATTTCATCTGCCACGTGTCCGCCCATTCCACTAGCCTGTCTATGTCCTCTTGAAGTCTATCACTATCCTCCTCACTGTTCACTATACTTCCAAGTTTTGTGTCATCTGCAAATTTTGAAATTGTGCCCTGTACACCAAATCCAAGTCATTAATATATATCAAGAAAAGCAGTGGTCCTAGAACCGACCCCTGGGGAACACCACTGTATACCTTCCTCCAGTCCAAAAAACAACCGTTCACCACTACTCTCTGATTCCTGTCACTTAGCCTATTTTGTATCCATGCTGCCACTGTCCCTTTTATTCCATGGGCTTCAACTTTGCTGGCAAGCCTATTGTGTGGCACTTTATCAAATGCCTTTTGGAAATTCATGTACACCACCTCAACCGTATTGTCCTCATCAACCCTCTCTGTTACCTCATCAAAAGCCAGCCTTTCTAGTACCTCCTCTTTATCAATTTTTATCTCATCCAGTATCTGAACTATCTCCTCTTTCACTATGACTTTGACAGCATCTTCTTCCTTGGTGAAGACAGATGCAAAGTACTCATTTAGTACCTCAGCCATGCCCTCTGCCTCCATGTGTAGGTCTCCTTTCTGGATCCAAATGGGCCCCACCCCTCCTCTTACTACCTGTTTACTATTTATATGCCGGTAGAAGACTTTTGGATTCCCTTTTATGTTATGAACTAATAATACCGTAACCTGAACTACTAACCCAGTAACCTGGACTAATGATACCGTAACCTGAACTAGTAACCCTGTAACCTGGACTAGTAATGCAGCAACCTGAACTAGTAACCCTGTAACCTGGACTAATGATACTTTAACCTGAACTAATAACTCAGTAACCTGGACTAGTAATCCAGAGAACCAGAGTTCAAATCCCACTGTGGTAATTTGAGAATTTGGATTCAGTTTAAATAAATCTGGAAATAAATATCTAGTCTCAGTAAAAGTGACCATGAATCTGTCGGATTGTCACAAAAACTCAACAGGTTCACTCAAGGAAACCTGCCACCCTTACCCAGTCTGGGCCTATATGTGACTCCAGTCCCACACCAACGTGGTTGACTCTTAACTGCCTTCTGAAGTGGCTTAACAAGGCACTTAGTAATAAGGATGGACAATAAATGCCAGCCTTGCTAGCGACGCTCACATCCCCTCCAAGTCAAACACCATCCTGACTTGGAAATATATCGCCGTTCCTTCATTGTCGCTGGGTCAAAATCCTGGAGCACCGTCTACCGTCATACTTTTTAATGTAGTTTCCCAATCTACCTTAGCCAACTCGCCCCTCATACCTACGTAATTTGCTTTGTTTAGATTGAAGGCCCTAGTTTCATACTTAAGTAAATCACTTTCAAACTCAATATAAAATTCTGTCATATTATGGTCACTCTTCCCTAAAGGTCCCCTTTACTATATGGTTATTAATTAACCCTTTCTCATTGCACAATACTAGATCTTAAATAGCCTGTTACCTAGTTGGTTCCTCAACATATTGATCCAGAAAACTATCTTGTATACATTCCATGAATTCGTCCTCCACACTATTACTGCAAATTTGGATTGCCCAGTCTATATGTAGATTAAAGTCCCCCGTGATTACTGCATTACCCTTGTTAAATGCGCCTCTAATTTCTTGATTTATACACTGCCCTGCATTACATCTATTGTTTCGGGGGCCTATAAACAACTCCCACCAATATTTTCTGCCCCTTGCTGTTTCTTAGCTCCACCCAAACTGATTCTACTTCTTGATTTTCGGAGCTAAGATCCTTTCTCTCTACTGTCTTTATCCCATCTTTTATTATCTGGGCTACCCCTCCTCCTTTTCCATTTTTCCTATCTCTTCTAAAAGTTAAGTATCCTGGAATATTTAGTTCCCAACCTTAGTCACTTTGCAACCACGTCTCATAATGGCTATTAGATCAAACGTATTAATTTCTATCTGCGCTATTCATTCATCTATTTTGTCGCAAATGCTTTGCGCATTCAGATATAGTGCCTTTAGCTTTGACTTTTTCTATTTTTCCCTGATGTCATCTTAGCCACTGATGCTCTGTTACCTTTGTTACTCTCTCTGTCCCTTCCTGACCTACTCTGCTTATTTTTATCCAAAACTCTACTCTGTTCTAGAGCCTTGACATTTCCCTTGCTGCTTTTAAATTTACTCTTTCCTGAATACTCCCACCCCTCCTTCATTGGTTTAATGCCCTAGTTATTCGATTCGCCAGGACACTGGTCCCAGCCCGGTTTAAGTGGAGCCCGTCCCAACGGAACAGCTCCCTCTTTCCTCAGTACTGGTGCCAGTGCCCCATGAACTGAAACCCCTTCCTCCCACACCACTCTTTCAGCCACACATTTAAACCTCTAATCTGTTTGTCCCTATGCCAATTGGTGCGTGGCTCAGGTAACAATCCAGCGAATATTACCTTTGAGGTTCTGCTTTATAATTTGGACTCCAACAATTCAAACTCTCTCAGCAGAAACTCATTCCTAGTTCTACCTATGTCGTTGGTTCCTACATGGACCACAACAACTGGATCCTCCCCCTCCCACTCCAAGCTCTTCTCTAGCCGCGAGGAGATATCCTTAACCCTGGCACGGGGCAGGCAACACAACCTTCAGTACTCCCTGTCGCAGCTGCAGAGAACAGTATCTATCCCCCTGACTACACTGTCCCCTACCACTACCACATTCCTTTTTACTCCCCCCACTTGAATGGCCCCCTGTACCACGGTGCAGTGGTCAGTTTGCCCATCCTCCCTGCAGTCCTTGTTCTCATCCATACAGGTACCTCATACCTGTTGAACAAGGTCAAGGGCTGAGGCTCCTCCATCACTATATCCTGGGTCCCCATACCTTCCTGACTCGCAGTCACACCCTCCTGTCCCTGACCACTGACTAACTCTAAAGTACTACTTAATCTAAAGGGTGTGACTGCCTCCTGGAACAAAGTCTCCAGAAAACTCTCCCCCTCCCTGATGCCCCGCAATGTCTGCAGCTCGGACACCAGCTCAACAATTCTGAGCCGAAGTTCCTCGAGCTGCAGGCACTTACTGCAGATGTGGTTGCTCGGATCTCGTTGGTCTCCTCCAACTCCCACACGCTGCAGTTACGACACACCACCTGCACTGCCATCTCTATCAACCTGATTTATTCATATAATTAGTGACAGTATTTATTCAAATGATTCTTTTTTTTAATTTTTAGTTTTAATTAGTTAATTTAGTTTAAGGTATTAATTTAATAAAGTTATAGTAGTTAATACTCTCCCAGTTCTGACTTTAATCTACTTACCTTACCTAACCTAGAGAGCAAAAGAGCTGTACTGCTCACCAACCAATCACCGACCTGCTGTCCTGTGACCTCACTCCTTGTGTTTTTGTTTTTTAGCCGTCGCTCCCGCTCGGCTCCGCTGTGTCCTCACCGCCACCTTCTCAAGGGCAATTAGGGATGGGCAATTAATGCTGGCCTTGCCAGTGATGCCCACATCCCGAGAATGAATAAATAAAAATAATCCCGGGAATGATTTAAAAAAAAAATACTTCATGCCCTCACCCGATGCTGCCTTGATGTAGGTGAAGATATTGCAGAATGAAGGAGAAAGACTTGCATTTATATTAAACATTTCACCACATCGGGACGTCCCAAGTCGCTTTACAGCCAATGAAGCACTTTTGAAGTGTAGTCACTGTTGTAATGTAGGAAAAGCAGCAGCCAATTTATGCACAGCAAGCTCCCACAAACAGCAATGAGGTATTGACCAGATCATCTGTTTTACTGATATAGTTTGAGGGATAAGTATTGGCCATGACACCAGGGAGAGGTCCCCTGCTCTTCTTCGAAATAGTACCGTGGGATCTTTTACGTCACCTGATAGAGTAGACGGCACGTCGGTTTAACATCTCATCCGAAGGTGGTACCTCCGACAGTGCAGCACTCCCTTAGTACTGCCCCTCCGACAGTGCAGCGCTCCCTCAGTACTGCCCCTCCGACAGTGCAGCATTCCCTCAGTACTGCCCCTCCGACAGTGCAGCACTCCCTCAGTACTTCCCCTCCGACAGTGCGGCGCTCCCTCAGTACTGCCCCTCCGACAGTGCGGCGCTCCCTCAGTACTGCCCTTCCGACAGTGCAGCACTCCCTCAGTACTGCCCCTCTGACAGTGCAGCTCTCCCTCAGTACTGCCCCTCCGACAGTGCAGCACTCTTTCAGTACTGCCCCTCCGAAAGTGCAGCGCTCCCTCATTACTGCCCCTCTGACAGTGCAGCACTCCCTCAGTACTGCCCCTCCGACAGTGCAGTGCTCCCTCAGTACTGCCCCTCCGACAGAGCTGCGCTCCCTCAGTACTGCCCCTCCGACAGTGCAGCGCTCCCTCAGTACTGCCCCTCCGACAGTGCAGCACTCCCTCAGTACTGCCCCTCCGACAGTGCAGCGCTCCCTCAGTACTGCCCCTCCGACAGTGCAGCGCTCCCTCAGTACTGCCCCTCCCGACAGTGCAGCACTCCCTCAGTACTGCCCCTCCGACAGTGCAGTGCTCCCTCAGTACTGCCCCTCCGACAGTGCAGCGCTCCCTCAGTACTGCCCCTCCCGACAGTGCAGCACTCCCTCAGTACTGCCCCTCCGACAGTGCAGCGCTCCCTCAGTACTGCCCCTCCGACAGTGCAGCGCTCCCTCAGTACTGCCCCTCCGACAGTGCAGCGCTCCCTCAGTACTGCCCCTCCGACAGTGCAGCACTCCCTCAGTACTGCCCCTCCGACAGTGCAGCGCTCCCTCAGTACTGCCCTCCGACAGTGCAGCTCTCCCTCAGTACTGCCCCTCCGACAGTGCAGGCGCTCCCTCAGTACTGCCCCTCCGACAGTGCAGCACTCCCTCAGTACTGCCCCTCCGACAGTGCAGCACTCCCTCAGTACTGCCCCTCCGACAGTGCGGAACTCCCTCAGTACTGCCCCTCCGACAGTGCAGCACTCCCTCAGTACTGCCCCTCTGACAGTGCGGCACTCCCTCAGTACTGCCCCTCCGACAGTGCAGCACTCCCTCAGTACTGCCCCTCTGACAGTGCGGCACTCCCTCAGTACCACCCCTCCGACAGTGCAGCACTCCCTCAGTACTGCCCCTCCCACAGTGCAGCACTCCCTCAGTATTGCCCCTCCCACAGTGCAGCGCTCCCTCAATACTACCCCTCCGACAGTGCAGCGCTCCCTCAGTACTACTCCTCCGACAGTGCAGCGCTCCCTCAGTACTGCCCCTCCGACAGTGCAGCTCTCCCTCAGTACTGCCCCTCCGACAGTAAAGTGCTCCCTCAGTAATGCCCCTCCGACAGTGCAGCACTCCCTCAATACTGACCCTCCGACAGTGCAGCGCTCCCTCAGTACTGCCCTTCCAACAGTACATCACTCCCTCAGTACTGCCCCTCCGACAGTGCAGCACTCTCTCAGTACTGCCCCTCCGACAGTGCGGCACTCTCTCAGTACTGCCCCTCCGATAGTGCGGCGCTCCCTCAGTACTACCCCTCTGACAGTGCAGCACTCTCTCAGTACTGCCCCTCCGACAGTGCAGCTCCCCTCAGTACTACCCCTCCGACAGTGCAGCACTCTTTCAGTACTGCCCCTCCGAAAGTGCAGCGCTCCCTCATTACTGCCCCTCTGACAGTGCAGCACTCCTTCAGTACTGCCCCTCCGACAGTGCAGTGCTCCCTCAGTACTGCCCCTCCGACAGTGCAGCGCTCCCTCAGTACTGCCCCTCCGACAGTGCATCACTCCCTCAGTACTGCCTCTCCGACAGTGCAGCGCTCCCTCAGTACTGCCCCTCCGATAGTGCAGCGCTCCCTCAGTACTGCCCCTCCCGACAGTGCATCACTCCCTCAGTACTGCCCCTCCGACTGTGCAGCGCTCCCTCAGTACTGCCCATCCGACAGTGCAGCTCTCCCTCAGTACTGCCCCTCCGACAGTACAGCACTCCCTCAGTACTGCCCCTCCGACAGTGCAGCGCTCCCTCAGTACTGCCCCTCCGACAGTACAGCACTCCCTCAGTACTGCCCCTCCGACAGTGCAGCGCTCCCTCAGTACTGCCCATCCGACAGTGCGGCACTCCCTCAGTACTGCCCCTCCGACAGTGCATCACTCCCTCAGTACTGCCCCTCCGACAGTGCAGCACTCCCTCAGTACTGCCCCTCCGACAGTGCGGAAGTTCCTCAGTACTGCCCATCCGACAGTGCAGCACTCCCTCAGTACTGCCCCTCTGACAGTGCGGCACTCCCTCAGTACTGCCCCTCCGACAGTGCAGCACTCCCTCAGTACTGCCCCTCTGACAGTGCGGCGCTCCCTCAGTACTGCCCTGGAATATTAGCCTCGATTTTTGCTCGAGTCGCTGGAGTGGGACTTGAACCCACCACCTTCTGACCGAGGCGAGGGTGCTGAGCCGCGGCTAACACATACAAGTGTTGGGGAATGAGAGTGGGAGCTGTTCCAGAGAGCTGTTGAAGCCACGATCGACTGAAGGGGCCTCCTTCGGTGCTGTGTGATTCTGTGATAAGATTATCTCCCTGTTTTTCGATAATTCAGCTGTAACCGTGGGAGACGAGATTTTTGTCGACATGTTTTGTCAGTATTTTGCTTTCAAAATCGAGAGGGATCTAGTTTCTGTTCACTACCTCGTTACCCCGGCAACCATTTTTCATATTGCGTTACAGATTCTTTTTCTTTAGTTCTTGTTATGGTTGACCAGGAAAGAGCTGGAACATTCTAGAAAACAACGGAAATGTCATATGATTCAGTGCCAAAACTCCTGATGTTGACACTTTTTAATATCGGGACCTGGACTATCCCCAGTTTAACTATTAGATGTTGTGCCCTGTTATTGATGAATGAAAAAGCACTGAATGTCTGCAATAATCAGAAGAGGTTGTGTGTTGCTGTTAAAACACTTTGTGTTCAAATCATTCCATGGCCTCGCCCCTCACTATCTCTGTAACCTCCTCCACCTCTGCAACCCTCTGAAATTCCCTGCCTGAACCTCTCCAACTCGCTACCTCTCTTTCCTCTAAGACGCTTCTTAAAACCTACCTCTTTGACTAAGCTTTAGTCGCCTGTCCTAATATCTCCTTTTGCTCGGTGTTTACTTTTCCCCTTGCGTCTCTGTGAAGCGCCTTGGGATGTTTTTCTACGTTAAAGGTGTGATATGAATGCAAGTTATACTGTTGTTCAGAATCCATCCGTGTGCAGTTCTGGACACTTCATTACGGGAAGGAGATCAGTTCCCTTGGGTGGGGACAGAAGAAGGGGCAAACAACGATTCCGTGTATCAAGAACTTCAGTTCAGAAAAAAAGGTGGGTAGGTGGGGTTGGGGATATGGGGAGAAGGTGGGTAGGTGGGGTTGGGGATATGGGGAGAAGGTGGGTAGGTGGGGTTGGGGATATGGGGAGAAAGTGGGTAGGTGGGGTTGGGGATATGGGGAGAAGGTGGGTGGGTGGGGTTGGGGATATGGGGAGAAGGTGGGTGGGTGGGGTTGGGGATATGGGGAGAAGGTGGGTAGGTGGGGTTGGGGGATATGGGGAGAAGGTGGGTAGGTGCGGTTGAGGGATATGGGGAGAAGGTGGGTAGGTAGGGTTGGGGATATGGGGAGAAGGTGGTTAGGTGGGGTTGGGGATATGGGGAGAAGGTGGGTAGGTGGGGTTGTGGAGAAGGTGGGTAGGTGGGGTTGAGGGATATGGGGAGAAGGTGGGTGGGTGGGGTTGGGGGATATGGGGAGAAGGTGGGTAGGTGGGGTTGTGGATAGGTGGAGAAGGTGGGTAGGTGGGGTTGAGGGATATGGGGAGAAGGTGGGTAGGTGAGGTTGAGGGAGATGGTGAGAAGGTTGAAGGGATAATTACTAGTCCTAGTCCCTTTAGGGCTACCCCGGATCAGGCGTATTTCTCAGACGTTCACTTTCAACTAAAGTTTGAGGTAGCCGAATCCTAAAGACGCTTAATTGGGTCTAAAGGTCCGGACTATCTCTCCCTAAAGGAAAGGAACAACCTGAAAATGTTACCGTCCTCCAGATAGCGCTTTTAATAAGTTTAGCTAGACTGTAACATTCTGGATATTATGAGGGTCCGGAAAACTCCCCCAGAATTCTGCAACTCCTCACCAAAGAGTGTACAGCGATTGAGTTCGCGAGTTTGATACAGAAGTATTATGTAAGACAATTCTAAAAATATATAGATTTATTAAAGAACCGACATGTAATTTACAGTTGGTGAGTCAATCGCAACATTTACAGTTCCAAAAAGAGAAAGCTTTACAATCTTATTATCAGAGATCCTTACTCTCAAATCTTAACTTCGCTACAGTTTTACAGTTCTTAGTTTTGTACAGGATATCCACCAAAATCAAATACAGTACCTTTGATCCCCGAGGTACAAAGAGTTGGAGACTTACAGAGCTGCCTCTGAAGCCTGAGAATCGCTTTGCCCCTTTACAGCGAGTCTACTATCCCATTTGAGAGTTCAATATATATACCCTTTTCCAGTGGTATTCCCTTTCAGGTTTTCTGCTGATGTAAGCTAATTATCTCTGGTCATTTTTCTGCTGACTTCTGCAATTCTTAGTCACCTCAGCTGGTAGCATTACAGAATCGTGTCTCATCTCTAGGTGTTCTAAGTTTACCATAAAAAACGGTGTAACAGCAGGTGCGTTTTTTACTTGATGTCATTTTTGCGAAGGCAGATATTTGTGCTTCTTTACGAAGTGTAAATTAGAACACCTTAGCCAGGGTGAACTATTGTATTGTTCCCAAAGGTCAGTCTGTCAGGAGCCTTTAACCTTCTGTTTCAATAAGGTTATTGATTCAGTGTCAACAACTATCTTATCTCTATAGCCAGAATGCTATCACAGCTTTTCCATAGTTAGGTTTCTAGATTTCCAAACCCAGTTTGTCATGTTTTAATAAGGCCAGAATTCTTTCATAGAATGGTGTATTTTTCTGAATAGGTTATATGGCTTATTCCTTCACAAGGTGGGTAGGTGGGGTTGAGAGAGATGGTGAGAAGGTGGGTAGGTGGAGTTGAGGGATATGGGGAGATGGTGAGAAGGTGGGGTTGAGGGAGATGGTGAGAAGGTGGGTAGGTGGGGTTGGGGATATGAGCAGATGGTGAGAAGGTGGGGTTGAGGGAGATGGTGAGAAGGTGGGTAGGTGGGGTTGGGGATATGGACAGATGGTGAGAAGGTGGGGTTAATCCATGAAAAGGGTTGGGCTTGTTGGAGATAATGGGCTTTTGTGTGCCTAAAAATGATGATCTCAACCAAAATTTCAATCGGAATTATGGAAAATCCAGTCCAGCATCTGGTTATCAGCAACACGAGACCCTGGGCCTTACTGCTGGTTCACCGTGTACCCTGTTGATTTTCCTGCTCCCTTATTGTACACAAGATTCCTCGGGGAGTAGCAGCCAGTCTGTGCTCACAGTCCGTGCAGGATTAATGTGCGATGATCTCATGCTGGGAGATGACAGTTGTACCAGAGTTGGATCCGTGCGCAGACTGACACGTCCCTGAAATATTTAATACAAACGAGATGATTGAAAAACACTAAAAATAGGACTTGGACCGAGAGTTTACAGAGAGAAGGGAATCTTTCCCAGAAACTATTCAGGACTGGGAGCCTCCGCCTGTTCAGCTGCAGCTGAAAGACCAGAACATGTAAAATGTGACCTGTTAATTCTGCATTTACCAATCTGTGGCACTCATCGCTGTAGGTTAGAGGATACAGTGAGGGTATTCATTCATCTGTGTGATCACACAAACTGGGCAACAGTGAATCCACCACCCATTGAAGTCAATCAAAGAGAAAATCGGTCGGCCGATTGGCTATCGGCCGTTTTACACAATCGCCCGTTTTATAATATCGCCCAAGGTGAATTTATTCCCCACTGTTTCATAATGGCAGGCGTGTCATTCCATGTAATGCACAAAAGTTACTAAGATGGAGTTCAATGTGGGGAAGTGTGAGGTCATCCACTTTGGATCTGAGAAAGAAAAATGGCAATATTTTCTTAATGGTGAGACGAGGAGCTGTGGAGGAACAAAGGGAATTAGGTGTCCTAATTTTTGTTGGGTAAGGGTATCGAGGGATATGGAACAAAGGCAGGTAAATGGGGTTGAGGAACAGCTCAGCCATGATCTCATTGAATGGTGGAACAGGCTCGGGGGGCTGAATGGCCTCCTCCTGTTCCTGTGTAACAGGCTCGAGGGGCTGAATGGCCTCCTCCTGTTCCTGTGTAACAGGCTCAAGGGGCTGAATGGCCTCCTCCTGTTCCTGTGTAACATGCTCGAGGGGCTGAATGATCTCCTCCTGTTCCTGTGTAACAGGCTCGAGGGGCTGAATGGCCTCCTCCTGTTCCTGTGTAACAGGCTCGAGGGGCTGAATGGCCTCCTCCTGTTCCTGTGTAACAGGTTCAAGGGGCTGAATGGCCTCCTCCTGTTCCTGTGTAACAGGCTCAAGGGGCTGAATGGCCTCCTCCTGTTCCTGTGTAACATGCTCGAGGGGCTGAATGATCTCCTCCTGTTCCTGTGTAACAGGCTCGAGGGGCTGAACGGCCTCCTCCTGTTCCTGTGTAACAGACTCGAGGGGCTGAATGGCCTCCTCCTGTTACTGTGTAACAGGCTCGAGGGGCTGAACGGCCTCCTCCTGTTCCTGTGTAACAGACTCGAGGGGCTGAATGGCCTCCTCCTGTTCCTGTGTAACAGGCTCGAGGAGCTGAGCGGCCTCCTCCTGTTCCTGTGTAACAGACTCGAGGGGCTGAATGGCCTCCTCCTGTTCCTGTGTAACAGGCTCGAGGAGCTGAGCGGCCTCCTCCTGTTACTGTGTAACAGGCTCGAGGGGCTGAGCGGCCTCCTCCTGTTACTGTGTAACAGGCTCGAGGGGCTGAACGGCCTCCTCCTGTTCTTACGGGCCCCAACACGTGCAAAATTGGCCTCCCCATGTGGTGTTGGCGGTTGGGGGGGAAGGAGGGGCAGGGGACTAGCTCTCAGGGCGGACATTGTCCGACTTTGCCCAGGTTTCTGTCGCTATTCCGGGGTGATATCCAGACCCTTTTCCCAGCACTGGGAAGATCCCAGTGCCTAGGAGAGGAGGTTCCTGAGCATGACACTGGGCTTTGCCATGCTCACATGACGGAACCCAGTATAAACAGGGGGTCAGCCTGCACCCTCCTGATACCCAGGGGTGGGGCTGTCTCACAGTCACCCACTTTGATGTTGAGGAGTGCGCAGGTTTGTTTCCAATACGAGGATTGCTGATTCCCCACGGGCTTTAATGTGGCTCTGTGATTTGCTGTGATGGGTGAGTGTTCAGTCCCTCCCTGAGATCAGTCAGTGAGGAATTATCCAGCACCCGTGGGCAGCAATAAATCACATTGAGCTCTGGGTTTAGAGCAAGCTGGTTTGTATTTAGATCTGCAACTTACAGTTTCAAAGCAAGCTTTAATTTTTATACAAATTTGAATTGGAATCTCTCCAAATCCCCCGTCCTGCTCGTCTCCCGCTTCCCGCCATCCACAGTGTCACAACCCAGACCCATTGCACCGTCTCCGACTCTAACACAATCTTACCCAGGGCTTCCAAACTGTGGGTCTCCTCCCCTCCCTCAGTCTCCCCTCAAACTGTGGGACTCCTCCCCTCCCTCAGTCTCCCCTCAAACTGTGGGACTCCTCCCCTCCCTCAGTCTCCCCTCAAACTGTGGGACTCCTCCCCTCCCTCAGTCTCCCCTCAAACTGTGGGACTCCTCCCCTCCCTCAGTCTCCCCTCAAACTGTCATTTCACCTGCTGTCCTGCTCTGTGGCTTGTTTCTCTGACCAGCACCCTGGGGAAATGTGCTGTAGGCTTTAGGAGTGATGTGTGTGGGAGGGTGTGAGTGG